>JAUIMM010000215.1:9762500-10220000 GCA_031769625.1 Taudactylus pleione
TAACCCCTTACTGTAACTCTTTACTGAACACTAAACCTAACCATAACCCTAAACCTAAACCTAACCTTAAACCTAACCATAACCTTAAACCTAACCATAAACCAGACTGTAATTCTAAAAATAACACTGAATATATACTGTAAAAATCCTGGTGTTTACTTGTCAAATGTCGACAATATGAACAGGTCAACATTTTCACCATGTCAACATTTGTGATTATCATCATTTAGCATGTCAGCCTAACGTCCATGTTGACATTCTGGCATCAACGTTTAGACCGTAGACATTCTCAATGTCGACATTCTGACCGGACCTTCTAGCCCCCTTCTTGTTTTCATACCATGTCTTTATATGAAGATGTAGTTATGAGACCGGCGGCAGCGATGCCGCCAGTCTTAATACCGACAGGAAAATCCTGACAAGGGACTTAAGATAGGCGTCGAAATACCGACGCCGGAAATGGGGAGGGTAGGTTTAGGCACTAACGGCACTAATGGGGTGTGTTAGGGTTAGGGGGGGAAGGTGGGAGGATATGTATACTTACACGACCCCTGTCGGGATACCAACTATCGGGATACCATTGTCTGTATTCTGACTGGAGGCATTCTGACAGCCAGCATTACATACCCATTCCCTCTATATGAACCAACAATCATTTTTTTTATTGCCCAAAGATAAAATCCACAGCTGCTCTATCAGGAGATACAATGCAGGAAGAGCAGTAGAGCTGTATCATAGCACTCTGTAACCTTAATAAACCATTGTGCCCATTTCTAGAAATAAATTGGGGAAAAAGAGTGACAGGAAGCCATTAAAATAAAATAAAAGCTTCAGCAAGAAATGTACCCCAATAAATGAAAGGAATCTAGAGGCGGAAAACCCCAATATAACTTGGTACGTGACAAAGTGTGATTAGACCCAATTTAGATTGCACAATGGGCAGCATAATCTATAGGTTTCTTTCAATCGCTTTTGTCTACTAAAACTCAATTTTTTCCTGAGTATGAAATACACATTTGCTGTAATATTTTATAAATCTCTGCTATGGAAGATTAAAGTTATCTTTAATTTACAAATGCAGCAATCATGCTTTTCTGCTTACACTGCAGTGTTCTTAGAGTTTAGCAAGACAATACCAAGCTTACAATGATTCCTTTAACTAGAATTTTATCTTTCTAAACAGAAATATTCTAAGGAAAGAAGCACACTGATTTATAAGCTACAAAGACCTAGATTTACTAAGCTCCATTAAATCAGTGCAAGTAATGTGCTGCTTTTGAACTGAAAAAGTTGCTGCTGTCCTTATTCAGTTAAGTTCATTTATTATTTTCACAAAGGATAAAGAAAGAAAAGTTAAACAATTAAACGCAAACGCTGTGGAATAGCTGATGTTGTGCTTTTGCCCCTGATGTTGATGTTGTTTGCACTGTAATACACTCTCAGGAGGCAAGTTACAAAGCAGAGGGCAGCTCAGCAGCAGAAAGGGCCCTCTACGTCCCTTCATTTATACAAAAGCACTTTCGTTTTGTGGAACAGGATTTGCAGTGTAGTAACAGTTTGCATGGGTTGGGTGTGTTTGGTTGACTTCATGGTTGCAATGTTGAAATCGTTACCGTGTCGACATTGCCCATGTTAACATTCATCGAGTCGACACTGATGAAATTTCGACATGATGAAAATGTCAGCAAAACTGTGTGTCCCAGGAGTACGCAGTTTCACTTACCTTGCACAAGGGTGTCGAGAGGGGGGGAGCGGGTACTAATTATCCGCGCCTGGGCTTTTTGGGGAGGCACAGCGGGGACCCAAGTCCAATGCTGCCCCCCTCCCTCTTACCTGTCAGCAGCCCAACACACACTGTTGTGTGCTGGGCAGCAGTGGGAGCAGGGAGACTGCTGCTACTGAGCAGCAGCAGCATCAGTCTCCTCTCCCCTACCTATGGGAGGAGTGATCAGACTGATTGCGCCCCCCCCTTGGATTTGCACCGGGTTGAGCGGCTCACAGCGCCCCCTTCCCCAGCAGAGGCGGTAATGAAAGTAGTTATTTTTTTCTAAGAGAGCGAGGCCATGTCTCCCGTGATTAGGCCATGGTCCCAGATAGTAATGGTGCCCTGGCCGGATTTCTATGGCCCTGACCTTGCAGCAACTTCAGCTGGATCCTGCAGTCATCTTATCCAGTAATGGTGAGTACGCTACCCCTATCCCTAACACTAATCATAACCCTAACCCTTTCCTCTCGCAGCCTTACCCTAACCCTCCCTTCCTGAAGCCTAACCCTTATGTCAGCATTTTACAGAATGTCGACATTTAAAAAGTTGACATGAACATGTTGACATTTTGAAATGCCGACTTGTTCCATGTCAACATTAACAAAATCTACATAACTGACGGCATCCTGGTGATGATATAATGCTTGCTGACATTTCATCACGGTAACTGCATCCCAAATCAGGTAGTGTTCAATATGCATCTGAACAGGGCTTCATTACATCATTAATACTCGTTTTTTGGGCTGCAAAAAATACAGGACCCCTGCTGAGTTATTCTTTTTCCAGGTAAAACATTTGAAGCATGTCATGCCTTCTTCCTTGGAACCGATCCTGTAAAAATGATCAGTACAGTATCTAGGTTTGTGAGATTGCTGGTGTCTCCTAATATAATCCACAAAATCAATTTATTGAGAATTGTCTTAAAAACAGTGGGACAATCTTTTATTAGATCCAATGCTACAGTGGAATCTATATTGTCACTATGGCCCAGTGTCAAGTATAAAAAAAATTCAATCTCAACCTAAATTTATGCCCAAGTATATCATCACAAAAGGAAAATAAATCATGATGCTGCTGAATGCTGTTGTTATTTACACTGCGAAGCAATTTACTTTTATTGATAAAAAGACACATTATTCTGTCATGGAAGAGTGATTATGTCAATTATATTTTGACATATAAGTGGGTTTTGCTTACATGGAGAAAATGTTTCTCAAAATGAAAGTGGTTGGTTTCCAGTATCAAATTGGTTAATATATCTTTGACACCATCTGGTATCACATTTTGAGACCTTTTATGATTTTGGTCCTTCTCAAGAAAAGATTGATGTCCAGCTCTATCTCCTCAGCAACTGACTCCCAACTCCATCTGTGACTGACTCCTAGTACCATGGACTCTTCCACCTCATACTCATCTGCAAAAGACTCCCAGATCCATCTCCTCAGCAACTGACTCCCAGATCCATCTGTGACTGACTCCCAGTTCCATGGACTCTTCCACCTCCGTCTCATCTGCAAAAGACTTGCATCTCCATCTCCCTCTGTGACAGAATCCCAGCTAATTCTCCTTTGGTAAAGACTAGAGATGTATGCGGACCACCGTGTTTTGGTTTTGGCAAAATCATCTTCAAATTTTTTGGTTTTGATATTTGGAAAAACCACCCATAAGAGTTTTGGTTTGGTTTAGGTTTTCTTTAAAATTGATTAAAAAAAACAGCTCAAATCATGTAATTTGGAACTGTAATTTGGAACTGCAGTCCAAAATCCAAACTTATGTGTAGACTAGAGATGAGCGGGTTTCGATCTAAGAGATCCGAACCCACCCGAATTTGGGGGAGTCGGGGCAATCCGAGTGCACCTCGGATCTCCCTGCTTGCCTCTGATCCCTGACCCGAAGCAAAACCTCGCCAGCCCTCTGTCGAGTCGCGAGGTTCTGTTTTCAGCGGGCTTAACGCTAATTGGCTGAGAGAGCCGTCTGTCATGGGTCTCAGCTGGCACCCCCACACTGCCGACACAGCCAGCAAACCTGCACTAAAGACACCGCTGGCACCCCCGCACTGCCAACACAGCCAGCAAACCTGCACCAAACACACAGCTGGCATCCCCGCACTGCCGACACAGCCAGCAAACCTGCACTAAAGACACCGTTGGCACCCCGCACTGCCGACACAGCCAGCAAACCTGCACTAAAGTCACCGCTGGCACCCCCGCACTGCTGATATCACCGGTACCCTTCACTGAGGACACTGCGAGCACCACAGCACTGCCATTCCATGTACTGAGGACACCGTCAGAAACCCCGCTCTGCCGACACTGCTGTCACAATAAGTGCACTATTGGTGTATCCAACCCACACTGTATAACACACTGTATCTGTGTTGGAAATTAGAAACTGAACTGCCACATGTTAGTGCCGCCCACTGTGTCACTTAGCTTAGTCAGCCAGCTAGCTGGATGCAACCTTTTGGCCTTAACTAGATTAAGCAAATAATATTGTGAGGTGGTCAAAATTGATTGGAAATTACTGGAAATAATGTTATTGAGGTTAATTATACTGTAGGAACAAGTGATTTTAGCAGTTTTTATGTTTTTTAAGAAAAAAATCCAGATCGAAAACCAAAACACGAAAACAAAACACCAAGGAAAAAAATACAAAACCAGATTAAGATCCAAAACCAGGGGAGATCCAGATCCAAAACCAAAACCAAAACACAAGGGTCGGTGCACATCTCTAGTGTAGACCCGAGCTGGGGCTTGGCTCTAATCGGAACCCCAAAAGCGGTCTGAGCCAGGACTCAGTTCTGGTCTCGGTTCTACTAGGAACCCCAAAAGTGGTCTGAGCCAGGACTTGGAACCCCAAAGTTCAAGTGTGTTCAGTTTTCAGCAAAACTGAACTGCTCATCTCTCATATCTCTCCATCTCATTTGCAAATGACTCCCAGCTCCTACGATACCAACACACAACCACATCTTTCCCGATACTGACTCCCAGCTCCATCACCTCTGCAAGTTAGGACCGTATTCAATTTGGAGCGATAAGAGTTTTCGGCTAAACTTTTTTGCCGATGACGTAATTTACGCCAATTTCACTTATCCCCGTATTCAATTTTAGCATCTTTTCGCCGGTGCGAAAATACAATGCAAAGTAATAGGCGAAAAAGTGTTCCTATGAATACCCGGTGGAAGAAAGTGCCGAAGTGCAGTTTTGGGGTGCAGTGGTACAGAAACCACTCTGCACCCTTTGTACACCCCCCTTGATGCTAACTGCATCAAAAAATGTTGAAAAAAGCACAAAGGACACCCCAAAAAAGCACTATGAAAAAGTGAGCGAAAAATGAAAAAGTGGGGGTACAACTTCAAAAACTAGCGAAATAGCCTTTGGGGGGATGTTTTTCTTTTAATGCAGGTGCTTGTTGAATGTGCGTTTTTTGGTGCACATTAATGCTTGACTTTAGTGATTTAGAGCTATGCTTGCACCCATTTTCATGTACCCCAAATTTGATGGGACTACTTTTTTTTCTCCAAAAAGATTGCAGCTCCACCTTCTCTACTCCCTCCTTCAAACATCCCCAGTGTTTAATGTTAGTGATGATCACAGTTTGCTCTCAGTTTGAGCAGTGATCAAGCAATCAAACCCAACATAAAAACTATACATACAACATACATGTGAAACAATGTGAAATAAATACTACTGTGAACAGTCTGTGATATGACATTCTCCTTACAAAAATGTGGTAGCTGCCAATCTCTCAAAGATCCGGCTTGTACTACAGGAATTGTGAAAATTGGTTGAACAAATTCAGTGTGGAGATTGTGCCCTCTGGATTTCTGACAAAACACAGTTAATATACAGGAAATCCAAACTAAGGACAATGGCCCTGATTCAGAGCCGGACGCTCTGAACAGAGCGCTCGCTCTGAATCAGGGCCCACCTCCATAAATATGGAGCGTCCTCCTGGACGCTCGTATAGCTGTGGGTCACCACCCACAGCATATACGAGCGTGCAGGATGATGGTCGCAATGGTCTTGACCATCGCGAACATCGCCACTGCGAGCAGAAGCCTGCGGTTGAGTTTCTCAACCGCAAGGCCAGGAGTGATTTTGGCTCTATCAGAGCCAAAATCACTCCCACTGACATCACTAGTGATGTCAGTGGGGCCGGCTTCTGACGGTAGGCGTTCCCTTGGGAACGCCTCTGTCTGGCAGGCACGCCCCCGGCACGCCCACCAAAGGGGGCGTGCTGTCAATCAACATCGACAGCACGCCCCCTTTGATCAGACACTACGAGCGAAGGAAAGTCCTTCGCTCGTCGCGTCTCGTGCATGCGCACGACGGAGCTCCCTCCGTCGTGCGCATGCGCAGTGCAGACCATCGACCCACTTGCGAGCGGACAGCCGCTCGCGAGTGGGTCTGAATCAGGGCCAATATCGGGAACAGTGGGAGAAGGTGAAGGAAAGGTTGGATAGAAGATGTACTTGGGTGATGGTGTTATTACACCAAACTGGGGTAACTCGGTTGCAGCATGCATCTTATTCATGCTCAAAATTTGCATCTTATTTGCATAAATAAAACAACTGGGAGTGACAAAACTACAGCTAGCTTACACTGATGTACAACATTTGCGAGTGAGGGCCTGTTTCTGATCGCAGATTCCCGATTATACGTGTGTAAAACCAATTTCTGTGTGGTTAAAGTCACAGCCTAGATTCTCTAGAACATGGTGAGTATCTTTTTGCTGCATCTACGATGCGCTTTAGCCACAAAACACGAGGTGTATGAGGACACGTCTGTAATAATATAGAAGCCATGGTTTCAAAACATGGAAAACATGGAGAAAAAGAGCAACTTTTAGTATCTACAGTAAATTGAAAGCATTTAAATTTGGGAGAACAAATTAGGATAATTAGCACCTTTAGTAATAGGGCATGTGGAATAAACTGCTCTATTAGAAAAACTGAAGATTTTTATGCACTGATCCTGTTTTTTTTTTTTTTTTTTTTTTAAATTAAACAACACTATTATTCTGCAGGAGAGAACAGAAGCTCAACAAACATTTAGTACAAAATAGAGATGAGCGGGTTCGAACTTACTCGGTTCTTATCGCCATATTACCGCAAGTTTGTATTTATTTTATTGGCTATCCAAAACATGTGATAGCCGATAACCAAGAAAATGTTGTTTTGAGAACCGAGTAAATCCGAGTAAAACCGAACTCGCTCATCTGTAGTACAAAATGATCCAGGTATGAATGTTAGGACTATAACATCCTTTTCTTCTTCCCTGAAACTCAGTAGTACTAGAATCGATGGATGTACTACAGTGCATGCAATATCTAATTACTAAAAAATAGAGATAATAATAATTTATTTATATAGCGCTTTTCTCTTAAAGGACTCAAAGTCCTTTACATTTACAGTACAAAATACAAAATAAGCTTAAACAAGGGACATTAGTGAAATGCTTGGGTGAAGAGGTAAGTCTTGAGTCTTTTTGTGAAGGATTCTAGAGTAGAGGAATCTCGAATTGTGCGGAGAAGTGAGTTCCATAAGGTTGGAGCCACAAAACTGAAAGCTCGACCCCCAGATGAATTCTGGGAGATTCTAGGTACTGTTAATAGTCCTTTGTCAATGGATCACAGTAATCGAGGGGGACAGTAAGGAATCAGAAGCTGCTTCAGGTACCTTGGGCCATGGTCATGTAGGGCTTTGTAAGTTAGTAAGCCAATCTTGAAAACAATTCGCCATCTGAAGGGAGTAAAGAATGGGTGTTATGTGACTGGAACGGGGCTGGTTGGTTAATACCCTGGCAGCTGCGTTTTGCACCATCTGCAAGCGGTGCAATTCTTTTCCTGGTAGACCAAGGTAGAGGGCATTTCAGTAATCTAGGCTTGATGATATAAATACATGTATGACTTTAGGCAGATCTTCTGAGGGAATTAAGTGTTTGATACTAGCTATGTTCCTCAGATGAAAGAATGAGGATTTGATTGTGGCTGGTGCCTGATACTTACGTGTCAAGCCAGTGGCGTAACTTCATCCCAGGTGCCCGGAGGCAAGATAAATGTTGGTGCCCCCCCCAAACTAAAATGTACCACCCCCCAGCACCTATGCCAGCCCCAGCTGCCGCCGCCCCCCTTATGCAGTTCCTTTTATATAATGCCCCCAGTAAAGGTCCCCCTATGTAGTGCTCCCCAGTAATGGTCCCCCTATGCAGTAGTGAGCCCCCGGTAGTTGCCCCCAGTAGTGAGGCCACTTGTAGTTGCCCCCAGCAGTGAGCCCCTGGTAGCTGCCCCCAGTAGTGAGGCCCCTTGTAGTTGCCCCCAGTAGTGAGCCCCCTGCAGTTGCTCCCAGTAGTGAGGCCCCTGTAGTTGCCCCCAGTAGTGAGGCCCCTGTAGTTGCCCCCAGTAGTGAGTCCCCTGTAGTTACCCCCAGTAGTGAGGCCTCTGTAGTTACCCCCAGTAGTGAGGCCCCTGTAGTTGCCCCCAGTAGTGAGCCCCTGTAGTTGCCCCCAGTATTAGGCCCCTGTAGTTGCCCCCCGTAGTGAGCCCCTGTAGTTGCCCCCAGTAGTAGGCCCCTGTAGTTGCCCCCAGTAGTGATGGCCCCCACCGCGCACGCACACACACAAAAAAAAAACACTTACCTTTATCCCCGATCCAGTGCTGCTGCCGTCCATCCCTGGTGTCTGCTCCTCGGCACTATGGGAGTGACATCATTACATCACTCCCATAGTGCACTGCGGGACCCGGAAGACGGAGCTCACTACTGAGCTCCGTCGCGGCGTCCGCTTCTCAGCACTATGGGAGTGACGTTATGACGTCACTCCTATAGTACACTGCGGGACCCGGAAGACGGAGGGAGCTCCGTCCTCCGGCTACCGCCAGGAGGATAGGAGCTGGGCGCCCGCTGGTAACACACTCAGCGGGCGCCTGGCAAATGGAGGGTGCAGGGGTGCGACCGCACCCCTTGCACCCTCCGTAGTTACACCAATGGAGGTGGAGCGCCGATCAGTGGCGCTCCTTCTTCATGCAGCTCCCGGGGACAATGGAGCCAGGTGCCCCCTTCAGGGCTGACGCCCGGCGGCAAATGACTCCATTGTCTCCGGGAGTTCCGCCACTGTGTCAAGCCATTATCCAGGACAACACCAAGATTCTGCATATGTTCAGTGTTTTGTAATTCTGATCCCCCAAGATTATGTCCTGTTGGTTGGCTATCCTGTAGCCCTGTCCTGTGACCTATCATAAGGACCTCTGTTTTATCAGGGTTCAGTTGCAGTCAACTGACACTCAACCACTCCTGAAGCTCAGCTAGGCAGCCATTTAGGGTTGTTATGGGGTCCTTTGTACCTGGAGCAAAGGACAGGTACAGTTGTGTATAATCTGCAAAGCAGTGGTAGACCAGCCCATGACGTCTGAATATTTCACCTTGACCTGCTGGTTATTTGAACCAGCTAAGGACTGTGCCGTCCAGTCCACAGAAATTTTTCAGGTGCTCAATTAGAATCCCGTGGTCTACAGTATCAAATGCTGCTGAGAGATCCAGGAGGATTAAGATTGAACAATCACCTCTGTTTCTTGCCATCAGAAGATCATTAAGCACACATACCAGGGCTGTTTCGGTGCTATATCTTCTCCTGAATCCTGACAGGAATGGATCATAAATATCATTGGTAGGCAGGTGGGTTTCCAGTTGCATTGCCACCACTTTCTCAATGACCTTTCCTAGAAAAAGAAGGTTTGATACTGGTCTCTAATTGGTCATGCATTCGGGGTCTGAATTAGGTTTTTTAAAAAGTGGTCTAACAATTGCTTCCTTTAGTGGTTCTGGGAAAATGTCTGTTTGCAAAGAGCATTGTACTATTTGTGCAATTACAGGGCCTATAATGTCTATACACCCTATGAGAAGCTTGGTTGAGGCAGGGTCCAGATCACAATGTCTTTTACATACTGTACATTATGTCAAAGCTGTTCCAAGGAGACAGGTGGCTTACTTTGGCAGGCTTGGTAGTTTGGCACTCCTTTGATGGCACTGTGGGGATTCCAGCCCGGATGGAGGATACTTTATCTGCAAGAATTTTGCAAACTCGTGGAATCTTGACTGGTAGAGGGTTTCATCAAGCTGCAGGCATGCTTGTTTGCAAAGCATCCCCACTGCATGGAAAAGCTGAGCTGGCCTATAGTTTGCTGCCTTGATCTCATTTGAAAGGAACTCTGTTTTCTTACAGGTGATTGTTGATTAATATTCTCCAATATGTTTGATTAGTGTTAACTTACGCTCTACCAGGTTCATCTTCCTCCATCATCTTTCAAGTCTACGCCCCCTTTTCTTGAGTTCACTAACACTATTGTCAAACCAAGGGGCTTGACGGTGTGGTATGCGGGGTCGTATACGTACAGGGGCGATAATATCCATTGCAGCTGTCACATCCCTGTTATAGTAATGGACAAGGGAACAAGAATCTTCACAGGCCCCCATTACCACAGAAAGATCCAGGTTTGCTGCAAGAGCCTGGGGGGTCATGCCCCTCCTTGGATGATACCTTGTGAACTCCATGGGTAAAGTTCTATTTTGAGGGATTGTGACAGAGAAGCAATTTGAGTGGTGGTCTGACCACATGACTGGGTTTATATTTAGGTCAGAGACTTCTAATCCAATCTGGAAGACAAGACCAAGAGTGTGACCACTTATATAAGTAGCCGAAGGAATGACTTGTATGAGGCCCAGAGCATTCATTGTGCACAGGAGATCTTGGCCAAGGTGAGAGAGCTCATCATCAAACCATGCATTGAAATCCCCAAGGATCAGCCATCTTTGATGCTCCAGAACTAGTCCAGTCACAATATCTGCAAATTCTTGGAGAAATATCTTTCCATTCCCTGGGGGCGGTAAATGAGAAGTACTCTGAATCCTAATTCTGTAGAACTCCGAGCAACAATGCACTCAAATGAGTGAGTCATTTCCATTGGGTGGACCCTAAGTTTAAGTGCTTTTTTAAAGCAGATAGCCACTCCCCCTCCCCTGCGGTTAAGTCTTGAGTTGTGAATGACAGAGTCATTTGTTGGAACTGCAGCTTTCAAGATAGGTGCTGCATTTTCATTTAGCCAAGTCTCTGTAATACAGGCAAGATCTGAAGATTCAATAAGGTCAGCAATTGTGGCAGTCTTGTTTCTTATAGATCTGGCATTACAAAGGACGGACCTGATTGGGCATACCAGAGGGCCTGTAGTTTTATTTATATTGAGTGTAGGGGCTCTGGGGATGTCAGTCACAGAGCAAGAGTTTAAAGATCTGTTCTTCCAATCACAGGGCCGTTTGATAGGTATCACTTCTATTTGTCTCCTATATGAAACTGGTGAACCAGAAGGCAAGTAACTTAGGTGGTTACAGCGGATAAGAGATTTTCGTCCTTGCTTCCCACGACTGCCCCATTGAGTTTATTTGAAAATGCCAAGGGATTTAAGAATGGAAGCCTGTGCTGGATCAATAGGAACTGCTGCTCATGGTGGGCTGAGTGAAAGCATAAAGCTGGAGGTGTAAAAATACATTGACTCATCGATGAGAGAGCATGAATTGAATTTGATGATGAGAGATCAAGCAGTTTTTATTTTTCTGTTTTCTCTACTCTGTGTGTGATCCAGAAGTTATAATGGGATTCATGAGCAGACTAATTTAATTTGACTATTGCTATGTCCTGTTACTTCTCTCTTGTACAAAAGGTATATTTTGAATAAGGAGTATCTAAATAAGCTAACTTGTCTTTTTTTAAGCTGATGATTTAGAGTTACACAAATTATTCCAGATGAGCTGGTCCGGTTCTCAGAGAACCAGGCCCACCCGAACTTGTAGATCTGAGGAGAGATCCGAGTACAGCTCTGCTTTTCCCGCCCTACTCAGATCTCAAAGTGAGGCATAACGTCATCCTCCCACTGTCGGATTCTTGGGAGGTTTTGAATCCTCTAAAGGTTCACACGCTCGCCGCCATTTTCATTCCGGCTGTGGAGAGTGAAGAGGAAGTTTGGGAGGGGCTGCGCTGTTGTTGTCCATAGAGGCTGTGCCATTGCTGTGTATAGGGGCTGGCTGCTGTTTTCTATAGGGACTGGCTGTTGTCTATAGGGGCTGTGCTGCAGGCAGAAGAGGGGGTCTTCAGTGGCTCCTGTGTCACTGCAGTCTATAAAGGGGTGCTGCTGTGTTGGCCTAGGATGCGATCTGTCCATCAGGGGAGCTCTCCCCCCCCCCAAAAAATGTTTTTTTCTTCTGTGTGTGTGTGCTCGTTAGCCACACTTATCAACAACGTAGTTGCACCAAGTGTGCTGCCTGTGTCGTTAATCAAGGTGCTGCTGCCTTGTTCAGGGGTGCTCTCCCACCCCCCAAGTGCAAAGAAAATATATATTAATATTATAAGTGGGTTTTTTTTTCTGTGTGTGTGTGCGTTAGCCACACTTATCAGCAACGTAGCTGCGCAGGGGTGCTGCCTGTGTCGTTTATCAAGGGACTGCTGCCTCATTCACGGGTGCTCTCCACCATAGTGTAGAAAAAATATATTATTAAAAGTGGGTTTTTTTGTGTGTGTGTGTGTTAGCGACACTTATCAGCAATGTAGCTGCGCAGGGGTGCTGCCTGTGTCATTTATCAAGGGGCTGCTGCCTCATTCAGGGGTGCTCTCTCCCCTGGTGTAAAAAAATATAAAATATTAAAAGTGTTTTTTTTCTGCGTATATTTGTGCGTTAGCTTAAGCGTGCTGCCTGTGTCGTTAATCAAGGGGCTACTGTGTCCATCCAGGGGTTGCTGTATCCATCCAGGGGTTGCTGTGTCCATCAAGAACAGTGGCTTCTGTGCCTATCCAGGGTCTGCTGTATCTATCCAGGGGTTGCTGTGTCCATCAAGGGCAGGGGCTTCTGTGCCTAATCAGGGTCTGCTGTGTCCATCCAGGGATTGCTGTGTACATCCAGGGCAGGGGCTGCTGTATCCATCCAGAGGCAGGGACTGCAGGGGTGTATTTATAAAAAATATTGACACTGTTAGTGGAAACGCAGTGTATTCATAAAATTTTTTGTCATACTGTAAGTGCAAAATGCAGCGTATTCGTAAAAATAATTGTCACACTATAAGTGGTAGTGCAGTGTGTTATTTTCTTATTCATAAAAAAATCTTGTGACACTGTAAGTGGAAACTTCACAATTTTATAATTTTAAACACAAAGTTAGTAATAAAAAATGCAACTTTTCACTTCTTTCATCAATCATGAATACATGATTAGTCTACACGCCGACTACAAGACCACATGAAAGTGCTAAATAACGTGCATTATATATTAAACATAATAACATCACAAACGCATCAGCTGAGATTCACATAAACTTATTTTCAAAAGGTGAAAATAGAGGATATGGCCCCTCTACCTGAATTTCAGAGAGTCAGAGGGGCAACTCCATGCAGCCGTATTCCAGAGTGCAGCTGCTCCTCCTGTAGCCCAGGTCAGAAGATGTGTAGGGGGTGTGGTGATATGGACTAAAATGGAACTCACATCCAGTAAAGTGGACAATAAATCCCCAATCTAACAGGGAGCCAACTGTAATTTATACACAACACAGGATGGCATGACGATATAGCAGGGATGTATTTATAATGGGTGCAGGGTGTGCAGGGCACATGGGACCCTGGGTCCAGGAGGGGCTCGCACTGCACTCCCTGCACCCACAAAACTTACCTCTCCGTAGTCCCACATGTCTGGGCCTGTAAAAATGTCTGTAAAAAGGCCGCTGCGGCCATTTTCCTGGTGACCTGTGTATGCGCTATAGACTCTGGGCACACTTTAGTGCCCAGAGTCTATAATTGTGGTGCTGGCCATGCACCGCTCAGTGCTCATCCAGCTGCTGGACAGTCCCATGTCGGAGACTGCACACGGGCCCCCTAATCTCTTGAAATGCCCCTGCGATATAAGCTTGGGTGCTGGTAGATTCTGTGCTGATGTATACATCATATTCTTCACACAATATTAATTTGTCCCCGCCGGAATCCACCATTACAGGTGCCTCTGTAATTTTTGCACGTAATTGACAGTAAAGGTCTTTCTCATAGAATTTGTAGTTCATTGTGATGGACATCATCTTTTCCACATTTTGGGGAAGTAGTCTCAGGCCGATCACTGACAAGGTTCCCGTCTGTGCTGAAAACTCTTTCTAAGTACACACTGGAGGGTGGACAGCTCAAGTAAAGCAAAGCCAGTTTGTGCAAGGGCCTCCAAATTATCTTTTTTTCCTGCCAGTAGTCAAACAGACTGTATGACATGCCTATATGGATGTTATCATTAACATTTTTTAAATAGTCCTCAACCATTCTTTAAATGGTGACCATATCAGATGGAGTCACGCTAGAGGTGTCATTAATTGTAGGAAATTTTTCTGACCTGACCAGATGTCAAAACTTGGTTGTGTTGCCTCAACTGCATCACCAGTGGGTGTTTTTCGCAGCAGATGCACTTGTTGCATCACGTGCCGCTTGAGCTCTTCAGATCTGTGTCTGTTGGGAAGAAGAAACAATGTCTTCATTCCTTTTGGGATGAAAATCCACTCCCAGCAGCAGGCATGGTGCTCAAGGAATCTCAAGAAAGACACAACGTAAGACTTAAACCTTTACTAAGCTGTGTTAGGAGATAAAGTGAATTAGTGAATGGTGATAAGGTACCAGCCAATCATCTCCTAACTGCCATGTCACAGGTTGTGTTTGAAAAATGACAGTTAGGAGCTGATTGGCTGGTACCTTATCACTGCTCACTTTATCTCCTAACACAGCTTAGTAAATAGACCTCTAAATCTGAAATCTTGCATTTGCTCTGTTCTGCTTGTCCACATATCTGTGCTGGTTAAGTGGACAATTGGTACAACGGCAGTTTGAAGGCCACTAAGTAACTATGTTGTTTTCTAATGTCCCTGTACAGGTTGGGAAAAAGCTTCAAGTGGAATCTTTAAAAATTATTATTTAACAGTCAATTGTTTTGGAAAGCACTCTTCCTGGTCCCCTTCTGAGATGATAATACACTCCTAGCATCAGAAGCAGGATTATCAAGAAAGACACAATGGAAGACCTTAAATCTGAAATCTTTCATTTGCTCTGTTCAGCTTGTCCACATATCTGTGCTGGTGGACAGTGGGTACAATGGCAGTTTGGAGGCCACTAATTAACTATATATTGTTTAATATCCCTCAATAAAAATACACCTTGCCAATATGGTGGTTTATCTGCAGTGGGGAATCTCCAAAGAAAATGATCCTCCCTGGGGATTTAGGACCTTATTCAGAGTCGGTTGTTGCGGCCGTACGGTTGTAAGGTAAAAGGGGCCAGATATGCAAATGAAGCGTTCGCAAGTTGCGTCGTTAAGATGGGATCGTTAGCTGGACGAGCGAGGGGATTATGCGGCCGTAAGACTAATAATACGCCCCCTTCTCATTCGCATTACACATCATCTCCGGGCATATAAGGATTAATCGACACCATCGGGAACCATCGGAGCTGCTCGTAGAGCTTAAGGTTGACCATACCCTCTCTTAAGCACTACGATCTAGTCAGTGTAAAAAAAACTCCCATGTCACATGTGCCATGACACTACTTTGTTAATTATGCACTCCCATACAATGCCGTTTGCATAGTCAGGCACGCCTGCGTTCGGATCTCCACTCCCCCGTTCACAAGCACCTTCCCCTGTTACCACCCACAAACGCCTCATCCTGTCACTCAAACTAATGACCTGGCTATGTTCAAGGAGAGAGCAATTTCTGATCGTAACAGCTAGTTTACGAACGCGCATTGCGAGTTTTACGCATGCGCAGTTTAGCGACCGACTCTGAATGAGGTCCTTAGTCTTCAGTCAGTACTCACTATTCATGTAGGAGATCACATGGTCCAGAAGATGCCTGTTTGTGCAGGGATATAACCAATGTCATCATGATACAACAGAGATTCAACCGGACTTGTGCCCTCTGTCACTCCAGCCTTCAGCCCCCTGCAGTACCAGATAAAGGTCTACATAGGCCTGGAGCTGAAATTTAAAAAGGGCCTATTGTTTGCACTGCAAGTATTACATTAAGGCTATTCTTTGACTTTCTCAGGACCTAGGAGAGTCAGCATATAGCCCTAACGTAATATATTACCCCAAGATCTCAGGAATTACCATGATAAAATGCATACCCAGCCACAAGGATGTCACCTACATAGAGCTGCTCTCCCCCCCACACTTCCCCGGGGAAAAAATAAAAAACTTACAGAAAATGTTTTTATTTCTTGAATTGAATTTTCCTGCCTCCTAATGGAAGTCTATTTCTCTGAAGCTGTTGCTCTATCCAGCACCAGCCTTGGTAAAAACACAGAGGGGGGTTTCAAAAAAGCAATGACCAAAAATGTTAAATATCCACCTACATTGAATATATAACATGACTGCAATAGTTATGTTGATTGCAAAAGTTAGTATAATAGCTGTCTAACATACAGTATTAATCTCTAAACATCTTATAGAGAAGGTAAATGAGTTCTGTAGTTAGAAAGGATATTTTACATTAGTAATTGCCTTTTATCTATTCTATATACAGACCCTGTTACCTTGATGCTTTGATGTTTAAATATGTCAATAGGTAGCCTATATTTTATACTAAAATTAGAAATGTAATAATAATATATATTGTTTTGAATTATTATTTTAATTTTACAATACTATCTGTGTCTGTATGTGCCTCTATATATCTGTATGTGCCCCTCTATGTCTGTGTGTGCCCCTCTATGTCTGTGTGTGCCCCTCTATATCTGTGTGTGCCCCTCTATATCTGTGTGTGCCCCTCTATGTCTGTATATGACCCTGTATGTCTGTATATGACCCTCTATGTCTGTATGTGCCCCTCTATGTCTGTGTGTGCCCCTCTATGTCTGTATGTGCCCCTCTATGTCTCTGTGTGCCCCTCTATATCTGTGTGTGGCCCTCTATGTCTGTATATGACCCTGTATGTCTGTATATGACCCTCTATGTCTGTATGTGCCCCTCTATGTCTGTGTGTGCCCCTCTATGTCTGTGTATGCCCCTCTATGTGCCTCTATATATCTGTGTGTGCCCCTCTATGTCTGTATGTGCCTCTATATATCTGTGTGTGCCCCTCTATGTCTGTATGTGCCTCTATATATCTGTGTGTGCCCCTCTATGTCTGTATATGACCCTGTATGTGCCTCTATATATCTGTATGTGCCCCTCTATGTCTGTGTGTGCCCCTCTATGTCTGTGTGTGCCACTCTAGGTCTGTATATGACCCTCTATGTCTGTGTGTGCCCCTCTATGTCTGTGTGTGCCACTCTATGTCTGTATATGACCCTCTATGTCTGTGTGTGCCCCTCTATGTCTGTATATGACCCTCTATGTCTGTGTGTGCCCCTCTATATCTGTGTGTGCCCCTCTATATATATGTATGTGCCCCTCTATGCCTGTATATGACCCTGTATGTGCCTCTATATATTTGTATGTGTCCCTCTATGTCTGTGTGTGCCCCTCTATGTCTGTATATGACCCTGTATGTGCCCTTATATGTCTGTGTGTGCCCCTCTATGTCTGTATGTGCCTCTATATATCTGTATGTGCCCCTCTATGTCTGTATATGACCCTGTATGTGCCTCTATATATCTGTATGTGCCTCTCTATGTCTGTATATGACTGTATGTGCCTCTATATATCTGTATGTGCCCCTCTATGTCTGTATATGACCCTCTATGTCTGTGTGTGCCCCTCTATGCCTGTATATGACCCTGTATGTGCCTCTATATATTTGTATGTGCCCCTCTATGTCTGTGTGTGCCCCTCTATGCCTGTATATGTCCCTGTATGTGCCTCTATATATATGTATGTGCCCCTCTATGTCTGTATATGACCCTATATGTGCCTCTATATATATGTATGTGCCCCTCTATGTCTGTGTGTGCCCCTCTATGTCTGTTTATGACCCTTTATTTCTGTATGTGCCTCTATATGTCTGTGTGTGCCCCTCTATGTCTGTGTGTGCCCCTCTATGCCCGTATGTGCCTCTATATATCTGTATGTGCCCCTCTATGTCTGCGTGTGCCCCTCTATTAGGGGTATTCAATATGGGTGCGATAACATCGTATTCAATTTCAAAGACTTATCGCAGTTTTGAAAAGTCTTTGATAAAAAACGGTGATAACTTTTCACCATTGAATAGGTGTCGAAAAAAAGTGCAGAATTGGGGTTTAGGGGTGCAGGCTTAAAAAAAATAGCCTGCACCCCTGATTGACATTTAAAAAAGAACTGTGTCAAAAAAAGTAAAAAAAAAAATAGGGACACCCCAAAAAATTAATTTAAAAATTGTGGTGCAAATAAAAAAAATGGAAAAAAATTGTTAAACAATAGGGAAATAGGTTCAGGGCTATTCTGCAAGTATGCGGCAGGTGTTTTCTAGAATAGAATTATAGCGGCAGGTGCACAAATGCAGAATTTAAAAAAAAATAATTTAGGGAGACCAAAATATGCTAGTACCCATTTTCATGTACCCCAAATTTGATGGGACCACTTAAAAAAATGAAAAAAATAACCTAAGTGCTCTTCTGCATCACTTCTTCAATGTCGGGAAAAAAACACCTGCTGCGGCTATTTAAATCCCCGACTTTCAATTAAAGGCTAAAACGGGGTACCCATAGTGTTCCCCCATGTTTTTACAACTTTAGGGGGGTCTTACAATTATTTTAAGGAAAAATTCGTAACTTTACACAAATACAACTTCGGAGTTTCCCGTTTTCGTTAATTTTATTTTTAATATGGGGATAAGCGGGAGCGCGCACCATACCTTTACGCAGACAAAACTCCGATATGAAACGTTAACTTCGCCAGGGAGGTTAACCTTTCATATTGAATACCCCTCTATGTCTGTATATGACCCTGTATGTGGCTCTATATATCTGTATGTGCCTCTATATATCTGTATGTGCCCCTCTATGTCTGTATATGACACTGTATGTGCCTCTCTATATATGTATGTGCCTCTCTATGTCTGTATGTGCCTCTATATATCTGGATGTGCCTCTCTATGTCCGTATGTGCCTCTATATATCTGGATGTGCCTCTTTGTGTTTGTATGTGCCCCTATATGTCCAGATGTGACCTTGTATGTCTGTAAATGCTTCTATGTCCATATGTGACCCTCTACAGTATGTCTTGTATTCTGCCCCACCCCCCCACCTATATGGTCTTTATTGTGCTACCTTCTGTTCCATGTTCTGTAGTGTGCTCCCCTTTTTTATGTTATTTATTGTTCCCCAACTGTTTTTTTTATATGTACTCTCTATCGCCGCCTGTATTTTCCTTTCTGAGCTCTGCTTTCCCTTAATGTGCTCTGCATCCCCATCTGTATATTCTTTATTGTGTACGTAATCCCCGAGTATGTTCCTTATTGTGTCCCTGCCCCATCTATAAATTTGTTAGTGACACTTTAACCACCCATATGTAATGTATTGTGCCCCAGTGTCTGTATTTTCCCTACTGTGCTGTTTAAACCCCCCCCCTACCCCCCTCCTCTTTCTCTATCTATACTGTGGTCCCACAGCTCTCCAGTAGGTAACTTACCTTAGGCTGTTTTGTTTTCTCTCCTCATTGAAAGGGCTCATCCGATAGGCAGCAGTGTCGAGACCTCATCATAGCAGAGATGAGGTCAGGTGTTGTTGGGGAGCCTGGACCTATGAACCTCTTGAGCCAATCAACTGGATTGCACAGCGCTAATTCTGACGCAAAATCAATTCCAGTATCTGGGGCACCGGAGGAGACACATGTCCATTAGTTCCGCCCCTTAAGTGACGTCACTCAACGTGCCAGCACGAGGGACGCGCTAAGACTGCGACAGTATGCGGCGCAAGGAGGGTCTCTGAACTTTCTACTGCACCGGCATCTGAGATTAATGAAGTACAGAGAGGTTCTCATGGGGGGGGGCAAGGGGATGGAATGGGCGCAGTCTCAACTGGCCGCTGGTTGTGACAGAAATTTTTTTTCCTGCCAGCCCTGTCTCCCTGCAGATCCTTGTGGTGTGGGACTATTTTCATTGGAGGGCCTGGAGCTGAAGCTCCGTCCACCCCACTGTTAATCCGGCCCTGGCCCCCTGTCACTTCAGACTACAGCCCCCTTCAGTCCAGCCTCCATCCCCCTGTCTCTCCAGCCTCCTGCCCCCTGTCACCCCAGTCTCCTGCTTGCTGTCCCTCTAGACTCCTGCCCTTTGCCAATCTAGCATTCAGCATCCTGTCACTCCAGCCTTCAGCCCCTTTTCACCCTAGCCCCCTGGCCCCAGCCACTTCAGCCTCCTACCCCCTGTCACTCCACCCCCCTACCTCTCCTGCCCCTTTCGCTCCAGCCTCCAGCCCTGTCACTCTAGCCCCATGTTTTTCTAGCTCCTTGCCCCTTTTTTTCCAGCCTCCTGTCACTCCAGCCTTCTGCACCCTGTCACACCAGCCTCCCTGTCTCTTGAGTACCCTACCCTTCAGTGTCACTGAAAGAGTCAATCCCTTCTTCTCATCTTCCTTTCAGCATTGCAGTATGGAGAAAAGAAGCAGTGATGAGCCTCGCATGCACAGAAGGCGCATGTTAGAGGTCACGCCGGGTCCTAGTGCCGGATGGCTGTTGGCTGCCAGTACACTACACCCAGAAGTAGTGCTGGTGGGGTGACTGCAACTGGCCAGAGCAGATGCCAAGAGGACGAGCTCCACTGGCTCCACCCTCACTATGTTCATACCTGCACTGATGCAGTTTATTTTACTAAATGTCTTAGTGGTTTAGTAGATATGGGCATAACAGAACATCCGTTTAAAGAAAGAATGGCTAACCATTGGTTGAAAAAGTGACTGGCATTGAGACAATATGAACCTGACCAATAATTTTTTTTAATTCGAATGCGGGGTTACCATGATACAGATCCAGAGATTATCCAGATATATTAAAACGGATAAACTACTATTCAAATGTGCAAGGGTTTTTTTCAAAAATGTTACACCCCAAAAGATCTCATAGCAATGTGGGATTTGTTTCTTAGGTTAAGTTAGAAGCCCACCACTTTTGGGTACAGTAATTCTTTGTGAACTAAACTATATTAGGCTCCAGCAATGGATATGGGGGCAAATATGGGGGTATGTTGCACTATAGATGGGGCAGATGTAAAATGTACAGAGAGATTTAAGCTGGGTACACATATGGTATATCATATTATATATTGTTCTGATGCGGATTGGAATAAAATATGGTATACAGTACATTGTATAGTGTGTACGTCTGATCCATCATTCCTGGCTGTTGCTCATTGAATCGTCCCATCTGCTGTGCTGCACATCAGATAGAACAATTGAATGAACGGCACGGTGTAGTTACTGTGCATTCAGCATGTAACAATACATTGCATCATTGTACGGTGGATTGTGTAATGTGTACGGCGCAAGCGATGTTTCGTATATCGCTCGTCGCATCTCTGGGTTGCACCATCATATGGTGTGTACCCAGCTTTAGTTGTGAGAAGGGCATATCCAAACTCATATCTAAATAGCAGTGTAAAAATAAAGCTGTCCAGCATTTCTGGGCTACATGCAAAAGCAGTCAGTATTTACCCTACATGCAAAACAATAAATTTATTTGCACTCCTTGCATTGCAGCATGAATTGTCCAGGTAAAAAGTAACTTTTTTATTTTTGCTCCCATGATGTACTGTACATCACAATATATATTTCTTTAATTTTTTTTTTAATCGTTTCTGGTTTTCAATTTTGGTCATATAGGATATATCAGTATAATATTTTAACTATTACACATGGACAGCTACATAATTATATATATACTATGTAGACAAAAGTGATTGAACACCGACAGCAAATAGAACAATGAGATTTTATTGACGTCAGTACTTTGTAGGTCCACCACATGCAGTGATTACTGCAGACACCCTTCTCCACAAGTCCCTGGACAACAGCAGGCGGTATGTTTTGCCATTCCGTCCTTAGTACAGTGACCAACTGTGACACTGAAGAAGGTCGAGTCGGCCTAGAAGGCACCTGTCGCTCCAATTTATGCCAGAGGTTTTCAATGGGGTTAAGATCTGGAATCTGACCTTGCCAGTCCATACAGGTTACCAAATTTTCTGTATAACAGTCCAGCGTCGCCCATGAAATATGGCATTGTCGTCCTGATAAAAACATTTGTTGTTTTCTTAGAACTGCAAGTGCATAGGCATCCCTACAAAACCTCCACATTAATGGCCATTTGGAATTTGTGTGCAATGGTACTGTATGCATTTCGCTTGCGCGGGGGTGTCTAATCACTTTTGTCTACATAGTGTGTACTAAAGACATTTGGGATACGACATGTAACACTAATACAAATAATGCAATCAATAGAAACTGAAGTGGCTTTGATGGAAAGAATGTTCATTGAGAACACAGGATTTGAAAACTTGGTATTGACAATAGTATGAATGATGGAAACAATGTGTAATAATATATAGACTGAAATACAATACACCACTGGAGAAGGTTAGAGATGTGAAATGAATATTATTGCAGGGATTGCTATTATGAATATTTTACTTGTCTTTAAACAATCACAACACTGCAGTCCATTGTATATGAATCATCTAGGCATCTATTGGCTTTTCAATGCTAGGCTTCTATGTGATGTGATAACCAATCAGTGAAGCTATACTGTAGTTTAACAATATAATAATGTAAGAATGGTTCATTGGGATATAGGGCCTGATTCAATACGGATCGCTATTGCGATCGCAGCTGAGATTACGCATGCGCAGACCCACTGCGGAATTATGCTAATGTTTGCAATCGGAATGCCGTCACAGCCTAACATAAGGATGCCCACTTCCCCTTACTCACATCCGTAATACATTGCAAGTCTGCGATATGCCGACGCCTGTCATTAGACATATGCCGGGAGCCCGATGCCCGGCATCCCGATCAAAGAGATGTCGGACACCGAGCGCGGATAGCCGCTTGGAGAGGAGTGTTAGGTTTAGGGTTCCCATGGGGGGACTTAGGGTTAGGCACCCTGCCGGGAGGTCAGGTTTAGGCTAGGGGATGGGGGGTTAGCGTTAGGCACCCCCGGGGGGGGGAATAAGGGTTAGGCACCCCCCCGGGGGACTTAGGTTTAAGCGGGGGGGGTTAGGTTTAGGCACTTAGAGGGGGGATTAGGGTTAAGCACTGGGGGGGAAGGTTAGGGTTAGGCACCCCTAAGGGAGGGTTAGGGTTAGGGGGTAGAAATAGGTTAGAATATACTTACCTTTGACGATCGGGATTTCCTTCTCGGCCGGGATGCCGCTGTCAGGATTCCAACTGCCGGGCATGGGTCTGGCGGTAAATCATACCGATTCCCTCTGTGCACAGGGCCAGATTATGGGAAGGGCAACTGGTGGGCATTTGGGGTACCAAACATCAGCGGCCTCCCACAAATTTTCCCCGCTGCAGCCTGCTTCTCACATTTGGTGCACTTGCACATAATGCAATGTTTAAAGAGAGTCATGCCAGCCCTGCCACTTCCCAAATTCCCTGTTAATGGAAATGTAAAGTCACCCTTTTAAATATGCGGAGAGCAAAGAACTTGCCTTACTGAGAGCTACAATGAATTCAGATGATCTGTCACACTCAGGAGGACTTGTCCTTTGACCAGTTGACAGACAGGGCCAGATTAACCATGGAGTGAATAGGATTATAGCCCCAGGACTCTCCATAAACCTAGGTCCATAATCATGATGGCATGATGATGACCAGTTGCCCAGTTGGTTGATTGCCCATAAATCATAAGTATTAAAAAAAATTTTTTTTTTACTCACAGCATTGGTCACACCCATGTGGCACTGGCCACACCCACACAGCACTGGTCACCCCCACATGGCATTGACCACACCCACACAGCACTGGTCACAGCTCCTCTGCTTCTCACAAGACCCTTTTCAGCCTCAGGCTCATGTGGCCCTTAATATGGCCCTGCACGCAATTTTATTGGCAGGGGCTACAAGTTATTTGCCCTTTGGGTCCCACAATCCAATTCCTTGACTTTACATTGTTTTATACAGTAGTCGCATCTTCTGTCTTTGCATTCACTTGGTGCTTTCCTGAGCCATGTTGTCCTCAATGTTGATTTACAGTATTTTATTTTTATACTCTATTTTATTATTATTTTTAGGTAATAAAAAGAATACACTAATTTTTTTTTTTTATTTCAAATTGCAAATTCTACTGTGTTCAAAGTTCAACAATCATAATGTATGTATCAATCTACTGTAAGTTCTGACATGTAGGAAATGTTTACATTTTTGCACCACTTTGACAAAGAAATGAGATGTGACTAGTTTGATCATCTCTAGACCTTGTTGCTTAGTTGCATCATTTTACAGTTTCCATTGTGCTATTTACATCATGCCTGCTGTATTTATTTAACATTTAAAGAAAACGTACAAGTAACTATAGTAAAGGCTCTGTGTCAAGGCTGTGCATACTACAGAAAAACCACAGAATAAATTATGATCAAAGATTAAGACAGCAGTAGTATATTATGAAATGGAATATTTTATTTTCATCTCAAATGTATTGTGTGTAATCTGTAATACATGGCCTTTCACTGAGAAACACGAAGCAGCTGCTCTCAGCAGAGTAAGTTGACCAAGCTGCATGGTCAGGGGCGTTTTAAGAGAGGAGGGGGCCCGTGTGCACTCCTCGTGCGGGGGCCCCCTCCTCTTTTCCTGGTGGCTGGCAGCCAATTGATGTGGCCGGCCAGCCACCAAAGCATTAGTAGACTCCGGGCACTAGAGTGTGCCCGGAGTCTACTTCGCATGCACACTCTAGTGCCCGGAATCTACTGCGCATGCGCAGAACACCGGAAAATGGCTGCGGCTGCCATTTTTCCGGTGTTCTGAGCAGCAGTGACACCCGACGCGGGACCTCGGACAGGTAAGTTTTAAAATAATATGGGTGCAGTGTGTGCGGTGCGGGGCCCCCCTGGACCCGGGCGCCCGTGTGCCCCGCACACACTGCACCCATTGTAGATACGCCACTGTGCATGGTGAGAAATTCCGGAGACTGCTTTTGAAAGTGGGTGGATAGGTTTTGTCTTATCTTCTGTCGTTTACAAGTCTCCTTATCAGAATTTGTAGGCGCACTTAGGGTCTGATTCAAAAATGGAAAGCCATGATGATATTTTTACAGAATGAGCGATTGCTTGCTATTGCGCATGTGTGAACATCGCACTGTGCACATGCAGCGATTGCAATACGATTACGTTCATACAGAGGAACCGTTCGCAAAGTGATTGACAGGGAGTCAGCATTTGCGGGTGGTATTGGGGTGTTGGTTAGAAGGACGCAGGCGTGTCTGACCATTTAAACGCCGTTTCATGAGCGTGCATAAATTAGCCATTGTGTTCTCCTGTGTGGCATGAGAGCTCTCTGCGGAGCACGGATATGAGTAGGCAGCAGTGGGCGTCCCTATGCTTGGCTGTGCTTTTCTTTTTTTTGTCTCAGCCTCCACAGCGAGAGGCTGAGACTAAAAAGGATGTTTCCTTACCCCCACTGTTCCTGACAACCGGCCGGAGCTCCAGTCACCCAATTATGCGGTTCGGGCGGTGAGGTCAACTTGTGCATGGTTTTGTACAAAACGCAATAAATAAAATAAATGAAAAATATGGGGAAGGTATTATAAGTCCCTCTATCTCCCTAATCCCGGCACCTAGACTGGAGGATATGCAGTCAGATTGTCTATATTCAGTTGACATAATGTCGACACCAGAATATCAACTGTTATGATTTGACATGGTCAAAATGTCGACAATGGTAGAATGCCAACATGAAGAAAGTGTCACCATACGATTTTGAAGATGTCGACTATATCGTTAGGGTTAGCGTTAGGGTCAGGGTTTTGGGTTGTTGTGTTAGCCTTATGTTTAGAGTTAGCATTTAGTCAGGGTTACATTTAGGCTTTAGCTACTGTATAACTGCTTGTCGACATTAATACCATGTCGACATTTTGTCATTGTCAACATGCTGGATGTCAAGTCAACATGGTGCATGTCAACATGATGAAAATGTTGACATGTCTGCTGACATGGTGACCATGTCAACATTTTCATGTCGATATTATATACAAAATATACCAAACCCGATGGGGGCACCCTTATTTAAAATAGGGGAATATTTTCTTTCAAAGAAGAAGAAAGAAGAAAAGAGTAAAAGAAAGAAGAAGATAGCTCTAATTAACAGAAGGTAAAAACAAATTAATGTTTTATATCACTCAGTAGAAAATGACTGTAAGACATCTTCCAGAAGTCCTCACTAAAGGGGAGACATATCAAATCTTGGAGATGGGCAACTGCTCCCACTTTACTTAAAGCAACCAAGCAGCTTCTAACTGTCATTTCAAAAACTGTGCTAGATGATTGACAATTAGAAGCTGATTGGTTGCTTTGCCTACTTCTCAAGCTTCTCTCTCTCCAAAGATAGATACAGCTCACCCTAAATAATCCCATTACCTGGTTTTATCTGTAAAGAAAAGGAGGAGAAGGTCGTCTTTTTTTGGTGATTTGAAGAACCTGGATGCACATAGAAATTTCCATTTTAAGGGTGTGAGTATTAACTTTAATGTAACATCATTGTAATATGCTGAAGCATAAGAACAATGGAGGGCAGAATAAAGCAGGCTAACCAGTTAGATTATGGGAGATTACACACAGGGTCTATTTCAGAGGTGTCGCAGTGTCTATACCGACCGCTGGCAGTCAATGTTTTCAGTCTGCGCCATGTATCGTGATGGTCACCGCTGGGAGCGAAAGAACGAATTTGGACGTGGAGAGAAGCAATTTCATTGGGCGTTTCGGTGTGGTAACGGGCGTGGCTAGCCATTTGCTTGCATGCACAGATGCGCTGACACCATTGACCATGTTCAGATGGATAATCTGCGTCACAATAGGGCTGGTGCAGTGTTCTCTGGTGCAACCAATGCTGCGTCTTAATGCGACAGTGGCGAATCAGCACCACAACCATCGGCTGTGGTACTAGCATAAAGAGGCAGTCATGCAGCGGCAGGAGATGCGGTCGCAGCCGCAATAGCGTGCACCTTTGTATCAGGCCCACAATATCCCTCAAAGGCGCTGAAATATGAGAGTTGTTCAAAAAGTAATGCCTAAATGCTCAGAACTCTGAAATAATATGCAACATTTATTTGAAACTTTGTCTGTTTGTACTTTAATAGGTCTGTGTCACACGCCGGCCTGGAGACCCCAGAATCAGACCCCGTCGCTTACCTGTGCGGGCGCTGACCCGCGCTGTCTTCTGGCTCCCGCGCTGTACGCTCCTTCCTCTTCTCCCAAGGCAGTCTCCGCTGTTGTCCTCTGGAGGGTCCCGCTGCTGTGCTGCTCCCACACCGGCTCCTGCTCACCGCTGGTCCCCGCTGACTACCTCCAGGAAGCGCTGTCCTCCGGTCCATGGGCGCGGCCATCTTGGATTGCCCATGTGACCCCACTACCACCAATGAGGAGCCTTCTCCTTCTCTCTCAGCCTGTCAGCTCCCAGTGTCCACTATAAAAGGATCCCCAATGCTCACACAAGTTGCCAGTGCAACTAGTTTCTTAGTTTAGCTAAGTAGCCTTCCCATTGCGCTCCAGCCGCTCCACGTAGCCACTCAGCTACCAACGTCTACCCACGGCTATCCAGCCGCTCCACGTAGCCACTCAGCTACCAACGTCTACCCACGGCTATCCAGCCGCTCCACGTAGCCACTCAGCTACCAACGTCTACCCATGGCTATCCAGCCGCTCCACGTAGCCACTCAGCTACCAGCATCTACCCACGGCTATCCAGCCGCTCCACGTAGCCACTCAGCTACCACCGTCTACCCATGGCTATCCAGCCGCTCCACGTAGCCACTCAGCTACCAACGTCTACCCACGGCTATCCAGCCGCTCCACGTAGCCACTCAGCTACCAACGTCTACCCACGGCTATCCAGCCGCTCCACGTAGCCACTCAGCTACCAACATCTACCCATGGCTAACCAGCAGCTCCATGTAGCCACTCAGCTACCAACATCTACCCACGGCTATCCAGCCGCTCCACGTAGCCACTCAGCTACCAACGTCTACCCACGGCTATCCAGCCGCTCTACGTAGCCACTCAGCTACCAACGTCTACCCACGGCTATCCAGCCGCTCCACGTGTCAGTTCGCTGCACCCTCTCATGAGGAGAAACTTCATTAAGCCAAGCCTCCTCCAGCGAGCATCTGCGCCAAGTAATACAGATCCAAGGCCCAGTCCGGGAACACAGCTCCTAAATTCCACGCTTGTGACAGTTTGCACTGGCCAGATGGACTCGGCAAGTGGTCAAGGATCTGGGATAGAAGCCTCGCAGGATGTACTATCCCATCTGGAAAGACAGGAGACCTCTCAGGCTCAGCTGATCCAATTTATCCAAGATATGTCGTCACACCTGAACAACATTCAGTCCTTACTGGCTCATCCCGCTCCCGCTGGCTCCCAAGCCGCCTCTCCTCCTGTGGTGTCACCTGCTCCTCCGGTTCTACCTCCTGCTCGTCTTCAGCTCTCCCCTCCGAGCAAGTTCGATGGCAACCCCAAATTATGCAGGGGTTTTTTAAATCAATGCGAAATCCAATTCGAGCTACAATCCGCCAACTTTCCGACGGCCAGAACCAGGGTGGCATATATCATCTCTCTACTCTCTGGCCAAGCACTCGATTGGGTCTCGCCCCTTTGGGAGAAGTCGGATCCCCTGCTCTCCAACTACCCCGAATTTGTTGCTACATTTCGCAAAATCTTTGATGAACCCGGAAGAACCACCTCCGCATCAGCTGATATTATACGCCTCCGTCAGGGCAGCAGGACCGTCAGCCAATAAGTAGTCCAGTTCCAGACTCTGGCTTCAGAACTCAATTGGAACGAGGATGCCCTCATCGCTGCCTTCTGGAGTGGCCTTTCTGAAAGGCTCAAAGACGACCTAGCTTCCCGTGACCTTCCAACCAGTTTGGATGGATTAATCTCTCTCTGCAACAAGGTGGATCTCCGTCACAGGGAGCGTGCCTTGGAAAGAGGCAGATTTGATCGTGGAAGGCCACGTCCAGTTTCCCGCTTACCCTCTCCTCCTCTGGGCGAAGAACCCATGCAGGTCAACCGCTCTCATTTATCGGCTGAGGAGCGTCAGAAAAGGCAGAGGCAGAACCTCTGTATGTACTGCGGATCTCCTCAACATTTAGTTAAAACTTGTCCCATTCGTCCGGGAAACGCCTCCTCCTAACTTATGAAAGAGAGGTTAAGTTAGGAGTTGCCATTGAATCACAAAGGAAGTCTGATTCCACCATCCAGGCTCATTTAAAGTGTCCTCGAGGTTCCAAAGCTGTATTAGCTCTCCTGGATTCCGGAGCGGCAGAGAACTTTGTCACTACTGAATTTGTCCAGAAGCATCAAATCCCCATGGAAGCATTGCCTCGAGTCATCACTTTAACCGCCATCGATGGTAGTCGCATTTCTAGTGGAACCATCACCTATCGTACAACACCACTTAAACTTACCATTTGGGTGCTCCATTCCGAACAACTATCCTTCCTAGTGATTCCCAAAGCCTCTCATTCTTTAGTCCTCGGATTACCCTGGCTACAGAGACATTCACCTCAAATCGATTGGACCACCATGCAAATAATCTCCTGGGGTCCCAATTGCTTCAAAGGTTGCCTTTAGCGGGTAATACCTATCAGATCTTCCATTGTACAGGATTCTACAGACCTGCCCAAAGCCTACGATGGGTTTCAGGACGTCTTTAGCAAACAGAGCGCAGACCTGTTACCTCCCCATCATGATTGGGACTGTCCCATAGATCTGATTCCCGGGAAGAATCCTCCTAGGGGCCGAACCTATCCTATATCTCTCCCTGAGGCTCAGGCCATGTCTGAGTACATTACGGAAAACTTAAATAAAGGCTTCATTCGACCTTCCACGTCTCCAGCAGGGGCTGGATATTTCTTCGTAAAAAAAAAAGATGGTGGCTTGCGCCCGTGTATTGACTACCGGGGTCTTAATGAAATAACTATTAAGAATCGCTACCCTCTTCCTCTCATTACAGAGTTATTTGATAGTCAAGGGAGCCACAGTTTTTTCCAAACTCGACCTAAGAGGAGCCTATAATTTAATTCGTATCCATCCAGGTGATGAATGGAAAACGGCCTTCAACACCAGGGATGGGCACTACGAGTATCTCGTTATGCCCTTCGGCCTCTGTAATGCTCCGGCTGTCTTCCAGTTTTTCGTCAATGAAATCTTCCGGGACCTCTTGTACAAGTGTGTGGTCGTTTACTTAGACGACATTTTGATTTTTTCTCAAGACCTCCAAACTCATCGAGACCAGGTCAAACAAGTCCTTCTGAGGTTGCGGTCCAATCAACTGTTTTGCAAATTAGAGAAGTGTCTGTTTGAGGTCTCAAGTGTACCATTCCTGGGATACATTATCTCCGGAACAGGCCTTCAAATGGATTCGTCAAAACTACAAGCCATTCTTGATTGGTCTCTTCCTTCTTCCTTAAAATCCATACAAAGATTCCTAGGATTTGCCAATTACTATCGCAAGTTTGTAAAAGGTTTCTCGACTCTGGTAGCTCCGATTACAGCCCTCACCCGCAAGGGAGCAGATCCAACTATATGGCCCGTCGAAGCTACCTCTGCATTTCAACTTCTTAAGCAAGCCTTCATCTCCGCTCCCATCTTAAAGCAACCAGACTCCACCCGGCCCTTTATCCTGGAGGTGGACGCATCCTCTGAAGGTGTCGGTGCAGTGCTCTCCCAGTGATTTAAAGATGAAAAACTTCATCCCTGTGGTTTCTTTTCCCGGAAGTTTTTGCCTGCAGAGAAGAACTACACCATTGGAGATCAAGAGTTACTCGCCATGAAACTAGCCCTCGAAGAATGGCGATATCTTCTAGAAGGAGCTCATTACCCCATTACCATTTTTACTGACCATAAGAACCTCCTTTATCTTAAATCTGCATATTGCTTGAACCCTCGTCAAGCCCGGTGGGCAATGTTTTTCTCCAGATTTAACTTCAAAGTCTCCTATCGCCCCGGTTCACAAAACCTCAAAGCCGACGCACTCTCCCGTTCCATGACGAGCAACCCTGATCTACCCATGGAACAGCCCCAACCAATCTTGAATTCCGCTTCCTTCGCCTCTACCCAATTATCTTCTATACCCCCGGTTGGGAAGACTTTCGTCGCTCCGGAACTCCGCAAGAGGTTATTGCATTGGGCTCATGCTTCCCGGTTCTCTGGTCACCTGGGTATGGATAAAACCCTAGAATTTATCCAGCGGTCCTATTGGTGGTCTTCGATGAAAAAGGATGTCAGGTCTTATGTGTCTTCATGCATCAAATGTGCCCAACACAAGATACCTCGGCGGGTTCCACATGGTCAACTCCAACCTCTTGCAATTCCATCTAAGCCATGGACTCACCTATCTATGGATTTCATCTCTGATCTTCCTCCATCTCGGGGCCACAACACAATTTGGGTTATCATGGATCGTTTTTCTAAAATGGCTCATTTCGTACCACTTACTGGGCTTCCGTCTGCACCTCTACTCGCCCAGAGCTTTATAAAAGAGATCTTCAAGCTCCACGGCCTTCCTCAAGAGATCATCTCCGACAGGGGAGTACAGTTCGTAGCGAAGTTCTGGAGGTCACTCTGCTCAGCCCTTCAGGTAAAACTCAAATTTTCTACCGCTTATCATCCCCAGACCAACGGTCAGACCGAAAGGGTCAATCAAGACCTGGAACAGTTCCTGCGCACTTTTGTCTCCTCCTCCCAAGATGACTGGATTGAACTTCTTCCTTGGGCCGAATTTGCCCACAATAATCATTATCACACGTCCACCAGCTCAACTCCTTTTTTTACAGTTTTTGGTCAACATCCTCGAGTGCCAGATTTCCCTCTTCTTCCCACATTAGATGTGCCTGCGGCCAAAATGTCCCTTCAACGATTCTCCAACATCTGGGAAAAGGTTCGTTCCTCTCTGACTAAAACGTCAGCCCGGTACAAGAGATTTGCTGACCGCCAAAGACGAGCGGTTCCAAATTTCCGACCTGGGGATATGGTCTGGCTCTCTACCCGAAACCTAAGACTCCGAGTACCCTCGATGAAATTTGCTCCGCGATTCATTGGTCCATTCCCAATCATCAAAGTCTTGAATCCTGTGGCTTACAAGTTAAAGCTTCCTCCATTTCTTCGCATTCCAAGTTCCTTCCATATTTCTCTTTTAAAACCACTAGTCTTAAACCGATTTCAGAAGGTCCTGCCTAAAGCTTCTAGTGTTCAAACACAGCAGGGAGAGGAGTTGACAGAATCTTAGATTCCCGTTGTCGATACAACCATCTTCAATACCTTATCGACTGGAAGAATTATGGTCCGGAGGAACGAATCTGGATAAATGCCTCCGATGTCCATGCACCTCGTCTGGTCAAAGCGTTCCATGTGAAATTTCCTCATAAACCAAGGAAGTGTCCGGTGGCCACTCTTGAAGAAGGGGGTACTGTCACACGCCAGCCTGGAGACCCCAGAATCAGACCCCGTCGCTTACCTGTGCGGGCGCTGACCCGCGCTGTCTTCCGGCTCCCGCGCTGTACGCTCCTTCCTCTTCTCCCAAGGCAGTCTCCGCTGTTGTCCTCTGGAGGGTCCCGCTGCTGTGCTGCTCCCACGCCGACTCCTGCTCACCGCTGGTCCCCGCTGACTACCTCCAGGAAGCGCTGTCCTCTGGTCCATGGGCGCGGCCATCTTGGATTGCCCATGTGACCCCACTACCACCAATGAGGAGCCTTCTCCTTCTCTCTCAGCCTGTCAGCTCCCAGTGTCCACTATAAAAGGATCCCCAATGCTCACACAAGTTGCCAGTGCAACTAGTTTCTTAGTTTAGCTAAGTAGCCTTCCCACTGCGCTCCAGCCGCTCCACGTAGCCACTCAGCTACCAACGTCTACCCACGGCTATCCAGCCGCTCCACGTAGCCACTCAGCTACCAACATCTACCCACGGCTATCCAGCCGCTCCACGTAGCCACTCAGCTACCAACGTCTAACCACGGCTAACCAGCTGCTCCACGTAGCCACTCAGCTACCAACATCTACCCACGGCTATCCAGCCGCTCCACGTAGCCACTCAGCTACCAACGTCTACCCACGGCTATCCAGCCGCTCCACGTAGCCACTCAGCTACCAACGTCTACCCACGGCTATCCAGCCGCTCCACATAGCCACTCAGCTACCAACGTCTACCCACGGCTATCCAGCCGCTCCACGTAGCCACTCAGCTACCAACGTCTACCCACGGCTAACCAGCAGCTCCACGTAGCCACTCAGCTACCAACATCTACCTACAGCTATCCAGCCGCTCCACGTAGCCACTCAGCTACCAACGTCTACCCACGGCTATCCAGCCGCTCCACGTAGCCACTCAGCTACCAACGTCTACCCACGGCTATCCAGCCGCTCCACGTAGCCACTCAGCTACCAACGTCTACCCACGGCTATCCAGCCGCTCCACGTAGCCACTCAGCTACCAACGTCTACCCATGGCTAACCAGCCGCTCCACATAGCCACTCAGCTACCAACATCTACCCACGGCTATCCAGCCGCTCCACGTAGCCACTCAGCTACCAACATCTACCCACGGCTATCCAGCCACTCCACGTAGCCACTCAGCTACCAACGTCTACCCACGGCTATCCAGCCGCTCCACGTAGCCACTCAGCTACCAACGTCTACCCACGGCTATCCTGCCGCTCCACGTAGCCACTCAGCTACCAACGTCTACCCACGGCTAACCAGCCGCTCCACGTAGCCACTCAGCTACCAACATCTACCCACGGCTATCCAGCCGCTCCACGTAGCCACTCAGCTACCAACGTCTACCCACGGCTATCCAGCCGCTCCACGTAGCCACTCAGCTACCAACATCTACCCACGGCTATCCAGCCGCTCCACGTAGCCACTCAGCTACCAACGTCTACCCTAGGCTATCCAGCCGCTCCACGTAGCTTCCTTGCTATCTCGTTACTGCCGCATTCCTCATACTCCTGTCAGTTCGCTGCACCCTCTCATGCGGAGAAACTTCATTAAGCCAAGCCTCCTCCAGCGAGCGTCTGCGCCAAGTAATACAGATCCAAGGCCCAGTCCGGGAACACAGCTCCTAAATTCCATGCTTATGACAGTCTGCTAGCAAAATAAGTAGTTTTGTTTAGGTAGTCCAAGAAATACCCTGGAATCCAAGATGAAAGAAAGAGCAGTCATTGAATTTCTGGAAAAAGAAGGCCGCAGTGCTACAGAAATCCACAGAAGACTGAAAAAAGTGTATGGTGAGCGTACAATTGACTTTATCAATGTCAGAAGGTGGATGAAGCGTTTTCAATCGGGAGAATCGTCCATGTGCGACAAACCTCGTGGTGGCAGACCATCAACTGCAGTGACAGCAGAGAACCGACAGAAAGTCGATGCCATGATTCAGAAAGACCGTCGTGTGACCATCAGAGATATCAGTGATGAACTTGAACGTAGCCATGGCACTGTAGAAATACTAATCACTAATTTGGGATATCATAAAGTGTGTGCTAAATGGGTTTCAAAGCAATTAACCAGGGATCATAAGGCCCAGAGGGTGGAAGTGTGCAATGACCTTGTGACCAACCTTGAAGCCAACCCTGAGATGTTTTTGGAAAATGTCATTACATGAGATGAGACTTGGGTATTCCTTTATGACCCAGAAACAAAGGCCCAATCAAAGCAATGGAAACACCCAAGTTCACCTAGGCCAAAAAAGTTTAAATCACAGCGATCCGTAAACAAAGTCATAGCCACATTCTTCTGGCATTGCCGAGGTGTTATTCTCATCGATTACTTGGAACAAAACCAATCAACAGTGATCGATACATTATTACACTTAAGAAGCTGAAAGAAGCCATCTGCAAAAAAGGTCAATAATTCAACTGTCAAATGTCATCTTACACCACGACAATGTCAGACCTCACATTTGAACGGCAACATCTGCGGCCATTGCCAAAATGGGGTGGGCAATAATGCCACATCCACCATACAGTCCTGATTTGGCCCCTTCTGACTTTCATCTGTTTGGCCCTCTCAAATACTGTCTCCATGGTCAACATTTTGAAGACGTAAAGGTTGTTAAAAACGCCATATGTTCCTGGGTCAAACACCAACCACTGGAATTTTTCCAAAGTGGATTCACAGCTTGGGTTGAGAGGTGGAGAAAATGTTTGAGGGCAGATGGTGAATTTTTTGAGTAGAGTCATTCTGTTACCAAGACTTCAAAGTATTTTACTGCAAATTTTCAAATCTGTATCTATGATAAAATTTGAGTTGTGAGCATTTAGGCATTACTTTTTGAACAACCCTCGTACATACAGTATACCCAGCAGCTGTGAGCAGGAGTGTCACAGCCTCCTAATTGTCTCCTAGGAGACTCAATATATTTAACAATATCAAAAATCACAGCACTAAAGAGTCAATAGTAATGTTAAATCAAGGTAGTATGTAATAATAATGCACATAGATGAAAAATGTATATATACATAAAAAACGAAGCTTGCAGGCAAGATATAGCTGATAAAATCAGAAAAGATAATTAATTCACAGAAATAAAATTAAATATGTACATACACATGCATTAGTGAATAGTAAAAAAAATATGTCAGAACAGCAGCACTTGAGAGCACTAATATACAGATGAAATTGTAATGAACTGCAGGATCAATAAATATGGGGGATGAGCCCCAGGAAAGTTTTTATGGGGGCTCCATAGTTCCAAAAAGCATAATAGCTGAAGTTTACTGTATAGATGGTAAATATCCGACAAGTCCCATAGACAAAGATTTCCTTTGCAAAGATGCCAGTCTCTTTGAATCCTAGGATGCGTACTGCATTAATATCAGTATTGCTCCAAGGCAAGTACATGAAGGAAAGTGCTTTTCCTTGTGGAAATCCCACAGCATCGTCAGAGGTGTATGGAGGCTCTTGACTAGTGCTGCTTAATTTATTGGAGATTAACTGTAAAACCAACTGGTCTGATTGTGATTGATAAGAATGAATTTAGTTTGTTTAGTATGATCACAAGAAGCTTGTCTGGGCAGGGGCGTATTAATGCCCGAGGAGACCCGTGTGCAGCAGATCCAGTCATCTGAGCAGCAGGCCCCCCAACCAGGCATCCTTACCTTCTTCCTGCAAGCTGGTCTCTCCTCCTCTGCGGTGTCATCTTTCTGGTGATATTCAGGAAGATGACGCATGCACACTTGAGAGCGCAGCACCATGTCCCTGAAGATGTCAGTGGAAAGATGTATGACTCTGCAAAGGAGGAGGTATCTGTTTGCCAGAGCGAGGTAAGCATACTTTGGGTGTAGGATATGTGGTGGAGACCTCCTGGACTCAGTGGCCCGTGTACACTGCATACTCTGCACCCATTATAAATACGCCTATGTGTCTGGGGCAATAATTGAAAACAATCAAATTACAAAAAAAAAGGAATTCAAATTCTACATAACCAATGTAAAGCTGTAACTTATTTTTTAAATACATAGGTGGGAAATGTAATAGTTGGCAATTTTTTGAAAATCATAAGTTACGAGAGACTGGTCACCGCATGTAATAGATTGCGAGTACAGCCTAACTCACCAGATTCTTGACCCCACCATTTTCAATACAACCCAACATGTTTATAAAGTTAACCATATAAGCCGTCGGATGTAATAGTGCATTAGATGTAAAATGTCTGGAACTGCGCCAGAATAACTCTCAGAAGAATAGATGACCCAGTGGGGTATGGAGAAGAGCCCTAATGCTATCGCCACTAGGACTGGTTGTACACCAGAGTTCGAAACAAAATTATTGTATAATCTATAATGTATTCATATATTGGTGATAGGTAGGTGCAGATTTTGGACTCATGTCGAAATGGACAATCATCTTTTTTGTGTGTAAAATAAGAATTTTTGCACTACGCACGTGCACCATTAATGTTTAAGCATGCGTCCATCTGCAGGTTTTGTCATATCTTACACTTCCAACTCCCCACGACTGTTGAAACCGGGGCTAGGTAGGCATACAGTACTCCGAAGTTCAGTAAGGGCAAGTTTACATTATTGGGACTGGAATAGACTTGGGTGCAGATGCAAAAATATGAGAGGCATGGATGGGACCAGCATTGGGAGGGTTGCTAGTTCCTGTAGTGCTATTTAGAGGTTTCTGGGGTACATCCTGGGTGAGTTGGCTCTCAACTTAAATATATTAAATATATTTATGTATGTGCTGTTATCATGTGGCACAACAGTATGCAATTATGGCCCAGAGTGGGTGCTATTATTATGTAGTGTTAGGGCCGCCAGTACAGAGGAGCCTTGAAGCGGCCCGGTGCTTAACCAAGTATTTACAAACATTTATATGCAACAAAGACTTCTATCATGTAGTATTCAAGCCTTTTTGCTGTTTATTTGCAGTGTGCTGGAGGGAAACCTTTTTTTTCTGTACTCCAAAGTAAACCCTCTCCCTTTACCAGCACCTGTGGAAAACCATTAGGTTGATATGAGCAACCACTATTTGTATTGCATATATGAATATGATTTGTAGCTGAATGGCGGGTGCGGTGAGGCACAATGATGATGCCTCTAATTGGCTGATAGTACTTCATATCCTAATGTGGCTACTTTATTATATATTCACAGCCACTTATTCGCATTCATTACTTTATAATTGCCTTTGGTCTGCAGCAGAAAAGAATGTTCCTTTTTTCATTTTTAATTGGGAAGACAACATGCTCATGTTTTTATTTTTTTTATAATTGTATCTTCTACAGCAGTTGTGTTTTTCTATTTCAATAGAATTTAATAGTAAATGCAATTTTCCCATTTATTAATACAGTAATGCCATCAAGATGACTTTGTTGTTCCTATTAACACTCAAGCCACATCTTTACATTATCCCTATCTTTTTGCTGTGCTATTGTGGTGCATACAGTTGCTACTCCTGATGTAAACCTAAAGCAGGTGATAGTGATATACAACTGGAAGCAACCTGACATGCATCTGACTGTACATAAGCAAGTTTTCATGTATACATCTAGCAATACAGAACAATACTCAGCAATACTTGTACTCAGGGCTATTTTTCTGGAAACATACATTCAGGAACTGTGGGTGGAGCTACTGGGGGTGGAGCTATAGAAAAACAATTATATATATATAATGTATATATACATACAAAATGAACCCTTATATCGCGCGTACACTGGTTCAGCTGCACCAATTAGGTGGACCTCTGCTAGTAGAGGACCTAAAAATAGAAATGGAAGAGAAGGGGTACCTTTGGTGCGCTACAACTTTGAGTATTATTTGAACAGATGAAATTTTCACCACTTAGGGGGATTTATTGCAATATTAGCTGTTGGTCAAACACAACCCTCTAGTTAGTCTTCAAATCACCATAAGGTTATGTTTTGGATATTGTTCATAAAATAAACGCCCTATGGTAGCCCATAATTCTTATACCTGAATATTTTATTCTTGGTATATCAACAGAGGTAAAAATATAAACAATTTACAATACAAATAAATACATAAATCGCATAAACAACTTTTAGTAAACCTGCCCCAGTACAGAAGGATAGATGTTGTTATCTGCCACCTACACCTTTACAGGTGTGAGCTCTTAGGTGGACTTCTTATGTGGTAGGTGCGAGTTTTTCAAAGCGATGACCCTACGCGTTTCGTCCACCTACGGGACTTCATCAGGGGTAAACACTTTAAAAAAAATAAAACATATGGTGATAAATACAATTGCATATTTACAGTGTATAACAGATATATCCATAATTATGTATTTGTAATCAATTTTGATTAATATTTATACAGCATGAAGACAGAAGAGAAGGTTCAAATAACAGAAGTTTATCCAATCAGAGGTTTAACAATGGCTACTGATGACAGACACATAATAAAAGTACATACCAAAAATGGAACTGGTCTGAACAAACACTTGATGATATGGAACTGGTTAGAACACTCAGTAGTATAAGCTTATTTTCTGTCCCTTGATAGGGAGAAATTCCTAGAAAGGCTTTTAAAAGCCTAATAGGAGATGCAGAAAAATTAATATTACATTATAAAATGTGTTATTTATTTTCAATATACTGCAGTCACATGTCACAAAAAACATAAGAATAAAATTCATGATAAATTCAGTATATACCAGATGGTTCTAATAACCCTTATATTGTAGTGATTGGGTCTGAATACCCCTCAATAATATAAGTTTATTTTCTGTTCCTTAATTGGGAAAGGCCCAAAAAATGGCTCTCAAAAGTTTATAGAAAAGTAGAATATTAATTCTACTTTATAAGGGCTCCTGTTAATTTTAAATATATTTATTAGGAAAAGAGGATTAGTACATACCAAGTAGTAAAGATTTTACTGGAACGATTAGCTGGATGTTTCTCAACCAATAAATGTAACCTAGTGTATAATGGACAATATTGTACCTTTGTTAACTACATTTATTCAAATAACAACATAAACATCCCTATTTATTTGATGAGAAGGATACATACCAGATTCCTTAACAGCAGTATATATATATATGTACTACAGGTTGAGTCTCCCATATCCAAATATTCCGAAATACGGAATATTCCGAAATAAGGAAGTTTTTTGGCATGACTGAGATAATGAAACTTTTGATTTTTGATGGTTCAATGTACACAAACTTTGTCTAAGACACAAATTTTTTAAAATATTGTATAACATTACCTTCAGACTCTGTGTATAAGGTGTATATGACACATAAATTAATTTCATGTCTGTACACAAACTTTGTTTGAGCCACAAAATGATTGAATATATTGTATAAAATTACCTGCAGGCTGTGTGTATAAGGTGTATATAACACATTAATGCATTCTGTGTATATATTTGGGTCCTATTTCCAAGATATTTCATTATGATATGCAAATAATCCAAAATACGTAATATTCCGTTATCCAAAATACCCCTGGTCCCAAGCATTTTGGATATGGGAGACTCAACCTATATATATATATAGTATTTACAAAAGAAGGCACTCAATAGGAACTTTAAAATAAAACTTATCTTACGGAAAACATATTTTGGCCCAGAACATTATGTCATAGTTAATGAGACGTTCAGGAACTGAATTACTGCTAAAAAATCTAGCCCTGCTTGTACACATTTGCACATACCGCTTCAAAAATCTCTACTTTTTGAATAATTCCAGCTATATTTTAGTGATTTTTGAGTTTTAAGATTAGTATTCCTTTAGCACATCAAATAATGAGGTGTACTAAACAAAACTGAAAGCCGTCATTTTCCAAGCAGGCAGCAAACAATACTGCATTGCTCCAGTTGTCTATAAAACCACTTAATGCTAGACTCTGGCTATCCTTTGACAGTAATTTGGAAGATCTCAGATCATTGCTGAGCCAGGGACATTTGAAATCCCATTCTGCTAGTTTCCATTCCAAGTCAGTTGATAGGCTACACTATACCTTTCCTGCCCTTAACTGTGACCTTCTTCAATTATGTTGTGTGTAGCTATAATAATAGGTATACATGCAATAGCAAGAAAATAAAAAATATGAATGCCATTTACAGTAAATGGCACATCTTAAAGAAAGAACAGAGTATAAATAAATGTACAGTAGATATACTGTAGGATATGTTTTACAAGGTAAAGGCAGAAATTGGCACATACCCCTAGACAGAATATCAGACAGTATAATAGTGTAAAAAAATGAAAAAATACAAACAAACAAAAACGAATCCCACTTTAGAAAATGAATGCTGTACACTGGAAAACAGTAACTGATAGTTGCTGTTTTTTTGTCTTCTCCTTTTGTGGGAGATGTACTAAGCTCTGGAAAGTGATACATTGGAAAGTGATAAACTACCAGCCACTCAGCTCCTGACTGTCATGTTACAGGCTGTGCTTGAAAAATTACAGTTAGGAGCTGATTGGTTGGTAGTTGATTACTCTCCAATTTATCACTTTCCAGAGCTTAGTACATCTACCCCTTTGTGTGATTGGTTGAACCTGTTAGTAAACAGATTGTTGACCTTTGGACATTGGCAGCCATTGAGCTCTACTATTATGTAACATAGGGAGATGAACTATACTTTGGGAACAAGAGCCAGCCAAAGCAGAGCATGCCAGTGCAGGTAGTGTGGCCAACAGTGCTGGAGAACAGGAAGTTGGAGATCAGAAGGTGCTGAACAAATTGTTGGATTGCTGGCACCATACACCCATTGCTGCTAATTGCAAACCAACCAAGAGCTTTTTTTCTACTATATACTGTATGTATGGATGAAACCTCAGCTGAATGAGGAACCATCATGTTTAAGCGAGTTTTCTCTTGTTGCGTTCCAAAACTGAACCCAATGCGAGGCGACTGCTATGGAAATGGAACAGTGTAAAGAGGAAATGAGGTAGGATGGAAAAGTACAGTAGATAAAGCTGTACACATCACTTCATAACTGAGGGCCTGATTCAGACCCACTCGCGAGTGCATAGTGCATAGCGCAGTGTGCGCAATGCGCATGCGGGAGCCCCGGAACGAGTGAGACCTTCACTCGCTCCGGAGCTCGCATCAAAACGGGGCAGTTGTTGATATTGATCGACAACTCGTCCCATTTTGTAGGCAGGTAGGGGGATGGCTGAACAAACGGAGGCATTCCCGAAGGAACGCCTGCCGTTTGTGGGCAGCCCTACTGACATCACTCATGATGTCAGTAGTGGATTTCCGGCTCTATTAGAGCTGGAAGTCCACTTGGCATTGCGAGTGCAGAAGCCCTACCACAAGGGTCTCCTCGCAATGCCTAGGAGACCCTTGTGGTAGCTGTGCGAGCGGCCTGGAGGCCGGAATGAAAAAAAATAGGGATGCCCTGATTCAGAGCAAGCGCACACAAATAGCGTGCGCCTCTGAATCAGGCCCAGAGTCCACTGTGCCACATATAATACTGCCGCAGTGAATAATAGATCTCTAGACTGCACTCTCTCCCTGGCAATTCTCTTTACAATAAGATAGTAGTGAAAGAAGAAAGAAGACTGTTGTCTGGATGAGCTTTAAATTGCTTGGTGGCTAATTTATGAATGCCCCTGCAATGGCGTTCAAACCCCCTTCCCATCACCACCCACAAACTGCACTGCCTGTCAATAACTCTGCGATGGGTCTGCGTGGTCACTGCTATCACAGTCCCGATTGCAGTGGCTGGCTCACGCACACGCACTGCGATGCGCATGCATGACCAGAACGCAACAATTGGCCGAATGCATGCGTACTAGCAACTGCGATCCAAGCTGGGCTCAGGCCCAGTGTTCACTACACCGGAGGTCATATAGTATGCAGCTTTACTATGCTTTGCAAATCCACTTACCCAATCCATTTATGCTTCCAGTTGATCATTGACCACACTTTTTGAAAATAACTCAGCTTCTATGTTTTGTGAAGTGTTGCCTTAACCTGTGGATTGCAATTTAAACCTCAGGGTTCTTTAAATATTTGCACTACAAAGCTATTGTGATTGATTTGTCTGCATAAACATATATTTATGAAAATATGAATTTATACCAGGATTCTGTGACACATTATATAGGATTCCAGATATTGATAAACTGTGATTTTCTAGAAATTAAATTGATGCTGCAGCAGTATTTAGTGTGGGATCGGTATGAAATAACGCCTGTTCAAATCCCGACGCCGGAAGACCGGCAACAGAAGATCCCGACAGGTAAGTATTTTGACTATTACTAACTAGAACCGGACCCACCCAAATTTTGGGGATCCGGGCGATCCGAGCACAGCTCGGATCTCCCTGCCTGCCCCAGATCCATGATCCGAGGCAAAACCTTGCGACCCCTCTGTCAAGTCGCAAGGTTTTGTTTTCAGCGTGCTTAATGCTTATTGGCTGAGAGAGCCATCTGTCATGGCTCTCAGCCAATCAGCATTAAGCCCATTGAAAACACTAGAAAGGAGTGCAATAAGATGGTGCCCGCCATCCCCCGCCACCAGACACCTCTGGCACCCCCCGCTGCCAACACCGCCGGCACCCCCACTGGCAGCATCCCCCACTGTCGACACCACCCGCTGCCGACACTCCTGCTCTGCTGCCCAACATACTGGGGACATAGTCAGTGACCCCAACACTGCTGACACTGCCGACACTCCCACAGTGAGGACACCACTAGCACCCCTGCACTGCCGACACAGTCAACAAACCTGTACTGAGGGCACTGCTGGCACCACCACTCTGCCGACACCGCCGGCACCTTGCATTGAGAGCACCCCTGCACTGTTGACACAGTCAGCAAACCTGCAATGAGGACACTGCTGGCACCCCCGCTCTGCCGACACCGTCGGTACCCTTCACTGAGAACACTGCCAGCACTGCCATTGTATGTACTGAGGACACCGCCAGCAACCCCCGCACTGCCGGCCCAGTCAGCAAACTTGCAACGAGGACACCACTGGCACCCCCACACTGCTGACCCAGCCGGCAAACCTGCACTAAAGACACTGCTGGCACCCCCGCACTGCTGACACAGCCAGAAAACCTGCACTAAAGACACTTCTGGCATCCCCGCACTGCTGACACAGCCAGCAAACCTGCACTAAAGACACCGCTGGCACCCCCACACTGCCGACATCACTGGTACCCTTCACTGAGGACACTGCCAGCACTGCAGCACTGCCATTCCATGTACTGAGGACACCGTCAGCAACCCCGCTCTGCCGACACTGCTGTCACAGTAAGTGCACTATTGGTGTATCCAACCCACACTGTATAATGCACTGTATCTGTGTTGGAAATTAGAAACTGAACTGCCACATGTTAGTGCCGCCCACTGTGTCACTTAGCTTAGTCAGCCAGCTAGCTGGATGCAACCTTTTGGACTTAACTAGATGAAGCAAATAATTTTGTGAGGTGGTCAAAATTGATTGGAAATTACTGAAAATAAATATTATTGAGGTTGATTATACTGTAGGAACAAAAACAGGCCCATTTTATGTGATTTTAGCTGATTTTATGATTTTTTAAGAAAAAATCCAGATCCAAAACCAAAACACGAAAACAAAACATGGAGGTGAGGTTTTGGCAAAACCAATCCAGATCCAAACCCAGGGTATATCCAGATCCAAAACCAAAACACGAGGGTTGGCGCACATCTCTATTACTAACCCTACCCCACCTAACCCTAACCCTCCCTTAGGGGTGCCTAACCCTAACCTCCAACCCAAGTGCCTAAACCCTAACCCCCCCTAACCCCCCCTGTAAGTGCCTAAACCTAACCCCCCCTTCCCCGCAGCCTAAACCTAAGTCTCCTGGGGGGTGCCTAACCCTAACCTCCCCCTGGGGGTCCCTAACCTAACCCTCCCCCCCAGTGGCTGTCCATTCCTGCCGCACAGTTTACCTTTATTCAGTATGCTGGGAGTCAGGCTAAAGTAATCCTCCACGATTCTATTGATGCTTACGGTCTCAGATTGAGTCATGGTAGACATGTCAGTGTAGCCTGACCAGATGTCATAATGTTTCACTCTGGTACACCGATTGACTGATCATCATCACTAGTGGGTCTCTTGGAAAATGTCATTTTTTTCCTGGCAGCAGTATAAACTGAAGCAGGAGACGTCAGTGTGTAATGTGCCACTTAAGCTGACAACTTGCTCGCAAGGAGTTCTTTGCATCTCTTAAGATCTGTATCAATTGGAAATAAATGGCATATGACTTAAACCTAGGATCAAGCATGGTTTAAAAAATTTACCGATCTAATTGGAAGATGCTGATAACCCTTTGATCTAACAGTCCAACATACTTAGTGGAATCGCTTAGTTTTATCTGCTCCTTCAGCTTGTCTAGCTGCTTTTACAGTAGTTTTATTAAGTGTCTAAACTCACTTCATTGGTTGCAATTTCAAATGGTTTCAGTAGCATGCATAAAACAAAGAAAAGGTGTGGAAATAGCGCAATCTATATAATACTAAAATAAATATCAAGCTGGTTGAACAATGTGATAATGGAGCAATTATGCAATATAACAATGGCAATTAAAAACAAAATGGTAAATTTATTCACATAATATAATGTGGCGATGGGTCTATAATGAAGAAATCATCATATGTATAAGTGATGAATAACATACATTTATAAAACTCCCAACAAAATGGAATGACAATAAATAGATATTTCAATATATAATAAGTCCAAGTGAAAAAATGCACATGTGTCCAAGAATGAATGGATTGAAAAAGCACACTGGAACACAATAATACTGGTGACCTAACCTGCAGGTAGGTGAATGCCGTAAATGATGTCCAGTCGATGGAAAAAACCCTTTTCACAGGTGGTGTCCCTTGGTATCTGGAAAATATTGCAACTTAGTGCAATCCACTGAGGGGTTCCTATTGATCCTGTGTCCTTAGGAAGGGTAGGAAATTAGAACAGATGACTCAATAGTTTTCTGAGTATTCCATGAGGTGCTGGTTTGAGAAATAATCCAGTTCTGTGTGCATATGGTGCTAACGCATTTCCCTGTATCCTACAACTTCGTCAGAGGCTAAATGACTTGGTCTCCATTTCCTTGTAATAAATACCCTTCTGATTAATTAGCAATGGTTTGCACATGTTCATACAGTATTACTTGGATAATGATTAAGACTAAAAAATGTGTAACTGTCAAATACATGGATATCAATGGTACAAATAATATAGACATCAAAAACAAACATATCAATACATGAGTGAATACATATATGGATGCATATAAAGAAAGAGTAAATATACTTGCAAACCCCTCAATTCTCTGTAGGGAGATATTGCTGGTAATATTGAGCACCGTACATAGCATGTTCGTTTCCTAGTAACTATGGAAACAGGTGATGAAAATGTCACATGGGGAACTCTCACTAATGGTACGGAATTTTGGCCAGGTTCCACATAATAATTTCTCGATCAATATGAGAACAAGTGATGCGTAAGTCACTTGATGAGTTTATTGTGTGCTTAAAACATGGTAAATGTTGAAATTCATCAGTTGCACTGCTTGTATAATATTACTTGTAATATTGGCAATGACAAATCCTAACAAGAGTCTTAGTGGGGTTAGCCATTTTGCTATCATATCTCAGAATTTTTCTCTCAGATTGACACCGGTATGCCTCTTAGGGAAGCCAGTGATACAGAGAGTAGGTAAATGAGCTGGAATTGTGTGTTAGATACTGCTGCTGCAGTGGGTTGTCAAAGTCATGTAATCTTTAGTTTGACCAGTACCAGTACCGCTTGTCCACATATCTGTAGTTAAGTGAATTGTTGGTGCAATGGCATTTTTTAGGCAACAAATAACTTTTTATTTAACATTCCAGTACAGGTGAGGAATTGCTGTTCTTATAAAGTAGATTTGGTAGCATGGGCACATGATCTGAACTAGTTGGCTAAAACCAAATGCATTGATGGTGGATATTGGACTCAGTTTTATGCTATCATAGCCATCATGGCTTGAGTGATCCACTGTGCTGCAGGATGACAGCTGTCATACTTGGTTCCTCTTGCAGATTATTGTTTCACAATCAATTGTTGTTTGAAACTACTAGTCTTCCTGGTCCCCTTCTGTGATGAAGACTCACCCCTAGCAGCATCAGCTCTCATGTAGCACAAGGATTCTTATTAGGACTCCTGGATAGGGCAGGATTCAGTTTGCCTTTGCAAATTGTATGCAGGACTACCTCTGATCATTTGTGAGGATGTTGATGATAGAGTTGTTGGATGTGGAGATTGCATAAGCTGGTAGATTTTGGTAAATAATTTATATGAATTCACCACAAATGACAGATCAGAGAGGAGGTACCCAGATTGTTAACATCTCCACCTCTACTTACTTTGGCCTCTCAAATGCTACAGATGCCTTGGCAAATGTTGTCAGGATTTGGGTCAAAATTATTCCATACAGAAGAGGTGGCTATTATTGCCTTAAGCCTTATACCCAGGCATGACAATGTCCTTAAGTAAATGCGCTAATGTTCACTTAAAACACAATTCAATATTCAAAAATTTGTTAATACCAATTATTTATTCATAATAAAAAACATATGAAAATAGAACTGCAGTTCCTGTATTTGTAAATGTACAATCAACATATAAAATATTTACATCAGTGCACCATTGAATAAAAGAAAGGGAATATATTCATAGTCCCAATTAAAAAAAAAGGGTTTGCAGGCAAAGTGAATACACAAGTGATTAAGGGGGTCATTCAGACCCACTCGCGAGCGGCAGTACGCTCACAAGTGGGTCGATGGTCCCCACTGCGCATGCACACGACGGAGGGAGCTCCGTCGTGCGCATGCGCGAGACCCGGCGAGCGAAGGACTTTCCATCGCTCCGGGTCTCGCACCAAAGGGGGCGTGTTGTAGATGTTGATTGACAGCACGCCCCCTTTGGTGGGCGTGCCGGGGCGTGCCTGCCAGACGGAGGCGTTCCCATGGGAACGCCTACCGTCTGAAGCCGGCCCCACTGACATCACTAGTGATGTCAGTGGGAGTGATTTTGGCTCTGATAGAGCCAAAATCACTCCTGGGCTTATGGTTGAGAAACTCGACCACAGGGTTTCACTTGCAAGTCCGATGGTCGCGATGGTCAAGACCATCGCGACCATCTTGTTGGACGCTCGTATATGCTGTGGGTGGTGACCCACAGCTATACGAGCGTCCAGGAGGACACTCCATATTAATGGAGGATGGCCCTGATTCAGAGCGAGCGCTCTGGTCAGAGCATCCGGCTCTGAATCAGGGCCTAAATTTCTTCTTAACGAAAATAGATAATGTGAGAACTCCTGTTAAAGAATGTCACAATTGGTATATATACCATGATAATCTCACTTCCCAATTCCCAAAGGGGAGAACCAGCAGAGAATGTCTTATAGGCACAAAGCACTCACCGCTCCCCCGTTTGTCAGACAGTGGTAATCCAGATATCCCGGAGTGCTCATACAATTTATGAGAATTGTGTTTTTAGTGAACATTAGCGCAGACATTGGGCCTGATTCAGAGCCGCTCGTAAGCGGCCGCTCGTTTGCTCTGAGCGATGTTCGCACAACTGCGCATGCGTACGGCTCGTAATACACATGCGACAACCAGTCAGTGCGGTCGAAATTCATGTGCTCGCAAAATAGCGAATGCCTGCCTATTTGAGTGACAGAATGAGGCATTTGTGGGTGGTAACAGGGGAAGGTGCTTGAAAACGGGGAGTGGTGATCCGAACGCAAGCGTGCCAAAAGGTCAAAACGGGCGTTTTAAAGGTGTGCATAATTAACAAAGCAGCGTCATCAACCACGTCACTTGGTTGTTTCTTAGCCTGAACTGCTCGCATGATTGCGGTAGGAAAATCCAACCACAAGCACTGCGAGCAGTTCATACGCCTTTCGATGTACTCGATTAATCAAATAAATAGCGGAGATGACGTAGGATGCGAGCGGCCAGGGGGCGTCTTTTTACAAAATAATTAATGCATGTTTCGTTCGCTCGTTCAGACATAGAGGCGTCAACAGACCGCAAAGAGCGAATGGTCAATTTAAATAGCCAGCCCCTTTTTCTGGACGAGCGAGCGCAAATAGCATCTGGCTTTGAATCAGGCCCATTGTGTTTCCATCAAGAGGATTTGTGGCAGTTTCCTCTGTATGTGCTGTGTATTCATTGAAGATTCATATTGAATAAGCGCACCACTGTGTTTTGGTTTTCCATGACAATGTCCTTCTTCTTATCACTGGCAATAACTGATGACTTACTTTGAAACAAACAACATAATCCTCATGAATTTTATGAACTTGTTCTTGTCCAACGCATTCATCATCAACATCCTCCTCATTAGTGTCAGATACAAACATTACCTTCATGCTACTTCCAAAGTAGCATCCTAAATTTCTATGTCTAAAACATCATCATCGTTACTTTTTGCACTTTTGGCCCTGACTTTCTCAATAGGAAACAGCAGTAGCAGGACCACCACTCACAAAGAAAGGCCATGGTCTGAGCTTTTCCTTGTTACTGCGTGTGGTGATTGGCATGTTGGCACTTTTACATTTTTCAACTTTTCCCTTTACAGTGGATGTTGTCTTTAAGATTGTGAAATCATTTTAGATTTGAAGTACCCTTTATTACATTTTCTATGCCCTTGACCTCATTTAAAAGTAGATGTTAAAGTACTATGACTTCAGCACTAGTACTGGGATACATAGAGATAGCTTGCAGTTAAATACAGTATAGAGTTGTGTTACTACCTACAGTAACTGAAGAAAGTGTCCCATGATTAATAGTGGCTAATCAGCTCAACATGCTAATAACATCTGTGAAATGATACCTCTTGGATAAAATGTAGCTAATATTTAACTAATAGTTCCAATTACCTGCTGACTATTAAACTTGTGGCTGAACTATAATAATATTAGGATTGAAGCATCACATTACAACTACAAAACACAAACACAAATTAAATATAATATATAATATAAAATACGTTTGTTTTTAATGCATTGAACATAGAATTGTAATTATTTTTATTGAATATTTAATAAAAGTCATATTTTTATTTGTTAGTGTACAACTTACAGACATTTTATCTTGTTTGTATGTAATAAATTAGTACTAATTTGCTTTTCGATCAACTGATCCATGAATGATATTTTCTATACCAGGACAGGTGTAAATCTAACTACTGCAGTTGAACTCAACTGCCACCACAACATGTGAACTTACAATGAGATAGGGAAATGAGGGACTGTTACCTTTACCATGTAATTTTATGACAAGACTGCAGATTTTTTTTACACCAGATTAAAAAAATATCTATTATTTCCATTTTAATTATTGTTTCGGGGTACCACAAATGGGAACATGACAACAACCAGAGTAAGTACAGTAATATAAGCTGCCTTTCCAAGACAAACACTCTTGAAATACTATTTAAATTGAATTATAGAAGATGGCTGATTTTGTTTTTACCCCAGAAATAAAAGTATTTTTTTCATTTAAATTATTATTTTTTTGGGATACAGCTAATGGGGACACGACAACACCCAGAGTAAGTACAGTAAAATACACTGTATTTCCAAGACACATACTTTTGAAATCTTATTTACAGTAAATTGAATTATAAAAGACTGGATATAAAAAAAAATTCTTTGTGGTGCAGCTCACTCAGATAGCACAGCACAGTATTTTTCTGACAAATAATCTTAAAATTACACTGTCTCTCTACCCTCATACACAAGTAACAATATAAATTATATACTGCAGTGTAGGTAGATTAAATGTCCTTGTGGAAAAAACAAGGGCAAAAAGTTCACTTTAACAACCATATACAAAAACCTATCTGCAGCACTGAATTGCAGGTGGCACTATGTCTGACAAACAAAAATACATTAACCAGTTTGCAATGCACTGGATTGCAGTTGCTAGCTAGTACTGATGTCTGGCAGCCATCCTAATGCTATTTTTGGAAGCACAATTACAGCCAACTTCCTCTCCCTACACTCCTTTCACTTTATCATGAGGGAGGGCCTTTTATATGCAATCCAAAACATGCAAGATCCAAGATTTACAGGAAACTTAAGTTATGACTCATTCTGAGATCCAAACTTGGTGAGAAGACCAGATCTGGGACACGATTCTTCTCAGAAACCCCAAGTTCAGCTGTATTCAGATTTATGCAAAACCGAACCGCTAATCTCTAGTTATTATATGCATATATACTAGAGATGATCGGTTCCGGTTTGACTCTGTTTGTACAGATCTGAAAATGAAGCAAAACGTTCTCTATTTGCCACGGGAGATCCTAAGTGTCCATGAAAGATGAAATTATGCCTAGTTTCAAATCCAAAATTTGGCGGAAAGAATTGAGTAAAATCCAAACTGCTATTACAGAACCACACCAAGTGCTGCTTATAGTGGTTATTTAAATATTACTACCTGCCTAGGATGTCTACACAGGCAGAGACCACAGAAGTGAGTGGCTTTGTTAATATAATTTTTTCCTATGGATGAGATGCCGCGTGGCTTCAGGATAAGAAACGTGCCAACTATTGGCAGGCATAACCCAGAATGTTGTCGCCGTTGGGCTGCAATCCTGAACAAATGCTCATTCGACCTAATCCTACTAGTGATTGAGGAATCGGGAAGAGAATTGTCAGCGGACCGGAACAAAATCACTGACTTTGAGAAGGACCATATAAATCAATTAAAATCTGATGGCTAAGGATATTGGGTGGAAAAACTACAATCTCAAGTAGATAACTATAAAATGGAGCTTGTAAAGTTTAAAAGAGTAAAACTTGCAACAGTTACAATAAATTACGCTGAAAATAAGGTCTACAGCTGGGCATACGATCCAAAGAATCAAACAGAAAGACCAAAATTCAGATCGCAAAGAAGTAATAAATGTTATCCTTCTGATACTGAACAGACAAGCGGAGATCTCACCTCAAACAGCAAAACAGAATGTGCTGGTCGAAAACGCAAGTCTTTTTTAGGCAAACCACCGACCGGGGTCACCACCAGAGCCAAAAAAGACCAAATAAGCAAGGGAGCACCCCACGAGGAGGCCAGTGGGTCAGGGCTCTCAAAAAAAGTTCAAAAGAAGAAGACCTAGTGTATAATTTATCTTCAAGAGTACTAACGCCAACAGAACACAAAGTCCTGAATAAAGGACTTTCACTTGTCCCCACAAGCTCGTTTAATTTACTCCAGAGCAAAATTGATTTACACAATCTTTCGAGGCAATTGCGTATTAAAGAATATTTCCACACTAAAGACATTCAAGCTTATCATGCACATCTGTATGTCCTATAAAAACTAAATCGGACTTTGATCCAGTCAGCAATAATGTGACCATTAAGAGTTTCGCAAAACTGATGGATCACCAATGGAACTCAGCCAAACCAATTAAACAAAAGGCCCATAGTAATCTATTGAGATTAGAATGGCAAGTATTAAAGAAATTAAAAAATTATACCGATATCATCATCCGCAACATGGATAAAAGAGGCGGAATTGTGGTGTTGGATACTGTGAAGTATAAGGCAGAGATTTACCGTCAACTAGCTGATGTGACAGTATATAGAGAATTAAAATCAGATCCCACACAATTATTTATGAAAGAATTTAGTGAAAATGTGATGGATGCAGTACAAAATCAGATCATTAACAAGAAAACTGGGCAAGCGCTCATTCATACTTATCCAGTAGTACCCGATCCAGCCCCCAGGTAGGCCGATAATATCTACAAGAGGGCCATTATTACATAATGTAGCTCAATTTCTTGATAAGTATTTGCAACCAATGATCCAAGCCCAAACTACCTACCTTCAGGATACTACAAATTTTATTCTAAAACTGAAAAATCTATCCAAACTTTCTGACAATTGCCTGCTATGCACAATAGATGTAATTAGCTTATATATGAATATCCCGCACTCCAGAGGACTGGCAGCTACAGAAAGACTGATTTAAAATGATTTTTGGAGTTATTACATAAAAACGAAACTCTTTTTTGTTTGACAGTAGATTCTTCATTCAATTTACGGGATGTGCCATGGGTTCCTGTGTGGCACCGTCATTCGCGAATGCATTTATGTTCTCATTAGAAAAGGATTTATTTTTTTATAAATATAGAGGTTGTTTCAAAAATGTACTTCTTTATGAGATATATAGACGACCTGTTCGTGATTTGGTCTGGCACAGAAGGTCAATTCCAGAATGCCATGGAGATTATTAATTCACAAGATGACAATATCAAGTTCACTTATGAGATGAACAATAAGTCAATTCATTACCTAGATGTATAGATTTCGTTGAAGGATAATCAAATCCACACCACAATTTTTCAAAAACCGATTGACCGTAATACGGTGTTACACGCAGATAGTTTCCATCATGAACCATTGAAAAGAGGCCTGCCTCTCTCACAGATGCTAAGGGTACATTGTATATCAGATGATATAACAAAAAAACTGCACTACAACTGGACCTTCTTATCAACAAATTCACAGAAAGGGGCTACAACCCGTAAGACTTACAAAAAACTAAACTTAAGGTGTTGTTGATTCCAAGAAAAGAGACTTTTGTTTCCAAAGCCAAGAAAGACATGTCCAAAATGGTCATCTGGGTAAATGACTACAATACCACAACACAGTCAGTAATGAAGTCGGTCAAACAACTTTGGCCATTCATTACCTCTGACAAGGTCTTCCTTTATTAAAAAATTCCAAGTTATTGCCCTGTTACCACCGGTGTAAAAATATAGGAGACTGGGTTGTTCGCAAGGACATCTCTGGTCACTCCAGCAGCGAGGCTACCCATTTTCTTTCACACAAAAAAGGCTGTTTTAGATGCCTAGGCTGCACCACATACGGTTATATGGAAACAGGGGATTCCTTTTTGCATCCGCACTCAAGAAGAAAATTTTAAATTAATTTCACTTTGACCTGCACAACCAGCTATGGCATATACTACATCAGATGCCCATGCAGGCACCTGTATGTAGGTAAAACCTCTCATAAATTTAAAGAAAGAATGGCGCTACCACCGGTCAGCAATCCGCCAAGCTATTGAGGGCAAGGCGATTGACCAGCCGGTGGCAAGTTATTTTAAAATATACAAGCACAACTTGTCTGCCCTCAAATATAAAACCATTGACTTTGTTCCCCCCAATTTAAGAGGGGGAGATAGGGATTGAGCCCTTTTGCAGTCGGAGGCTCATTGGATTTTTAAGTTGAACACCGTGCAACCTCATGGTTTGAATGAAAATTTGTTCTTTACCTGTTTTTTATAATAAGTTTTTAAGGAAACATTGAAACTTAGCTTTACTAATATTGTTATCTGATTGACATGACAGTTGGAGCTGTATTTTATTCTACATTGTGATAATTTGTTATTACGATGTGGTTTGGTGATTTGTTTACACTTGTATCTTAAACGGCATCTGTTCCCATAGCAACCTCCCCAGTTCAGCCAGTGACGCAGTCAGTAGGGCCGGAAGCTGCTTGTCCGGAGTTCACTGATGACTTCAGCGGGCAGGAACGGTGTGCGGGAGTGTGACGCTGAGCTGCACTTGAGGTGTATCTACTTAAGGGTAAGCTGTAATTGATTTCTTGTTATATCCCTGCCGAAAATTCAAATGAGAATTTAAATATTAAAATATTGATCTGCGTGTTTGCAATTTTTTTCTTCTATCAATGCTTAAAGTCCCAGGAGTGCCGCTGCAATATTGGAGGATTACATGGTGTATGTGAGATACACAAGGAAGGCACCCGGGCACCTGTTTAAAGTTGTGGAGAGTGCCGGCTATTTTGGGTTATATATATATATATATATATATATATATATGATCTATTATTCCTTATACTCACTTTTAACCCTTTGTTAAATATTCATGCCATGTTCTGCATCATACTTCTATCACAGCTGCTGGAAAGCAGCATACATTCTAGGCCATCTGTGATTTGACCGCCACACCATGTTAGCTGTTACTTAAGCTGTACAATTGTCGCAACACCACTAAGCTCCGGCTGACTCAACCCACACTCAAGGGGATCTCACCTTCATTCCTCATAAGTAGCAGTGCAACGGGGAGAGGTCAGGTAGTAGCTGAGGCACTCTCCTTAACCTAATGTGCTTTTTGTTCTACATTCCGCTCTTGTGGTTGTGTTAGTGTTTGTGATCTACAGTCTACTACACTATTCATAAAAATACAAATCCACCTTCAGCAAAAGGCAAGACTCCAAATTGGGGCAGTGAACATCTTGGGAGATTGTAATGAGGCTGGGGCAAAGAGTGTGCCACATAGGCTGACATTGAGCTTGGAGTGGATGGTTTTATCCACTAGCCCCTCCACGACAAGGTAGAATACAAAATAGCAAATTTGGCAGCAGTTGAAAGTATAGCTGAATATACTGAGACATTGAATTTATACCGCTTGTCTGATATTCAATTGGCTGAGTGTCTCTATCTTATGGAAACCTTTAGTATTCCTGAATTTACCCTTAAACATTCTATATAGAGATGCATACTAAAGCATACTGTAGCTGTGATGTAGTTATGAGATTGGCCGCCACATGGCTTCCGGTCCAAATACCGACAACTGAATCCCGACAAGGGACTTAAAATAGGCATTGAAATACCGACGTCTAACTTAATCCTGACACCGGAATGCCAGCCCGAACGAGGTTCATCGGGTCGCCCTTAGCATTAGCCGTGCGGGGTGGGGAGGGTTAGGTTTAGGGAGCGCAGCGGGTTTAGGGTATGGTTTTGGGGGTAGGTTAGGGTTAGGCACCTCTAGGGGGCAGGGTTAGAGTTAGGCACCCCCTGGGGGAGATTAGGGTTAGGCACCACCCCAGGAGGGTTAGGATTAGGGTGCAGTAAGGGAGGGTTAGAGTTAGGCACCCCTGTGGGGAGATTAGGGTAGGCACTAGGGGGGAGGTTAGGGTTAGGCACCCCCAGGGGGAGATTAGGGTTAGGCACACCCGGGGAGAGATTAGGGTTAGGCACCACCCCAGAAGGGTTAGGATTAGGGTGCAGTAAGGGAGGGTTAGAGTTAGGCACCCCTGGAGGGAGGTTAGTGTAGGCACTAGGGGGAGGTTAGGATTAGGCACCACTAAGAGACAGTTAGAGTTAGGGGGGGAGAGGGGTAGGGATAGGGTAATTACTTGCCCTAACGGGATCTTCTTCCTTCGGACTGCCAACATCGGATATGAACCGGGACTTCATATCCATTCCCTGTAGCTTATTCTGTTAAGTATAGTGCAAATTGTGCAACAAATAACCCTTTATGCAAGTATTTCCCTTTGCATTCCCTGGCATGTCCATTCACAGCTATTAAAGAGAGAAGAAAATATGCAATACCCCTAAATTCCATACAGTTTTAGACACTTCAATATAATTATCAAGGGAAGGAACAAAATACAGTACACCAATTTCACAGCTTCCCAGTGGCACACTGTAGAATGATGTGGAGCATGTCCTTGCTATCAACAAAAGCGTACAAAATATAGAGTTCTATCTACCAACATAAATAGAGCTACGGTGCTCCATTTTTTGGAGCAGATTGGTATCATATGTAGTATTTAGTTGTTATGTATTATGCAGCTCTGCTAAAAAATAGAGCAGAGGGTGCGGAGGATTTGGGTGCCCAGAGGATTGCAGAGAGCGATGTACATCTCATTAGTATGCGTATTTGCCTTAGCTCTGCCCCTCCTTCTCTGGGCACACAGCTGCGCAAAGAAAATTAAATATGGCGGGAAGAGTGGAAATGCACCTCCATATTTGAGTTATTACATAGTTTTTGATGCTCTAATATTGAAATCAGAATGTCGGAAAAATAAATACACATTAAATCAGGTGTGAGGAAACTTTTTTCTGCCGAGGGCCATTTTGATATATATAGCATTATTCGTGGGCCTGGTGCAGACCACACCCCCTCTGTGTGACGTCACACGTGGCGGGGCCACAATCGCCGGTGATTACTAAGGATACTGCCTTTGAACCTCTACATACCCATGCCTATACCTTCTAATATCCTTCCTATAAACCTCTAAGGATGACGCTAATTTGCGTACGCAGTCATCCAGTAAATAAAAGACTCCAGACCTAGAACATGTGGTTCCAAAGCACAATGTATTATTCAAGTAAAAGTACAGCAGTTACACGCTATGATCCTCATATAATCTAAGCGCAAAGAGATTATACAGACCAAAGTACAATTATACATACGCAGCGCTCTCTGGTCCAGATGTAGGCATCAGCAAGAAACCCCTCATCAATCAGCATTCAGCACAAAGACTAGGAACCCAGGGTCAGAGCATATTTATACCCCCCAGAAATAATTAACACAATAGAGAAGTTTGTTGCTAATACCATTGGTCATAACGGGGAGGGCATATGTTACAAGGCATTTAACGGGTTGATTCAAAGAGACACAACCCAGCCTCTAACAACTGGGGGTCTCTGGTTTCCTGCCTCATGCAATCATCCTAACAGTTGCTCATATTATGTACATTTTGTTGCTTGAAGTCTCTGCGGTCCATAAGTTGAGAATGCATGATGCGATCTCCACACCGATGGTACTGGAATACTGTTACGCAACAGTACAATTCCAAACATGGCTTACTTATCACGTATAAAACCTTAGTTACAAAATAACCTTTATTTCATAGCAATTATAGTAAATGTGCATACTTGAATCTTAGGACCTCATTCAGAGTCGGTTGTTGCAGCCGCACAGTCGTACGACCAACGACCGCAAAATCCGATCGTACAGCAGGGCGATCGTAAACAAAGTGACGCCATTCGTTAGCACTGCACCTCCTCTAGCTACCGACTGATCTGAACGAACGATCGAGTCAATCGTAGTCAGGCGCAGTCAGTCGCTGTATGCTAATTATGTTCTGATGTTTGCGGCCGTATGTGCTGTTTTGATGGTCACATGTCATGTTTACATGGACTTTCGATCAGCTTGTTATTAGCTTGTTGGCAATTATCTAATTAAGTGTTTAACTCCTGCTGTTCTTTCAAACGAGTTTTTTATCATGTGTCAATAAACTTTATTGTTCATTTCGTGTTTGTTTTCTCAGTTCTTATTTTTTCACACAATCTTAAAACAAAGTAAGGTTTATTAACTGTGAATGTCCGTTTGCTAATTGTATTAACTTTATAAATGCATGTGCATTTTGCGTTAGGATCATTTGCACTCTTATGATTGCAATTGCACACTGCGTGTTGTAGCCAATCAAATGTGACCTTATTTTTCGGGACGCATGATTAAAGGATTGGCCAATAGTGGTGTTTTTGATGAAAGTGTAAATATTTTAGCCAATCATATTTTTTCTACCCCATGTATATTTCATGTTTTCTGTAAAAACGCCCATTGCCATCACGAGAGCCGCAGCGTTTACCAGGAGAGAGCTTCTTGTTGTGCTCAACATAATGGACAGGCAGATCACCCAGGCTGTGCCGCCCATTTCAAATAGGTCAAAACGGGCCACCTATGCGGAGGTGAGGCGAGCCCTCCGATCAGCGTGCTTTCGCCGAAACATTGCTCAATTAGAGCGTCGCTGGTCGGACCTGGGCCGCCGGTCGCCTGCGCTCCTCAGGAATTTGCGTTTGCAAATACGCAGACGTAAGTATGCGTTTGTTTAAAAGTTTTAATAAGTGGACTGTTAAAAATGTATGTTCCTTTGCCAATTATTTTAGTCAATGTTAAAAACCCTCCTGTATGTTGTCCCTATTGTACAGAATGTGTACTTGTATTGTGTAACCGAAATGCAAAACTTTATGTTTTGGTTTTTATGTTTATATTTTAGAAGCCCAGCGGAGACAGAAAAGGGCACGGCGACTCCAAAGACAAGTTACCAACCAGCAGCCCTCACCTGCATCTCCTCAACCCAGCCCTCCCTCCCCACCACCATACTCCCCCAGTAACCCTCCCTCCCTCTTCCAATCCTCCCCAAGTCTGCCTCCCCAAGTCTGCCTCCCTCCCCTGCCCACTCATCCCAAATGTCCCAAATCTCCCCTCCCTGTGATCTTTCTGCCTCCATTTCCCCTTCCACCATTCCCCCCACTCCCGAATATTCACCCTCACCCGAAGCTTCGCCGGCACCATCTGTTGCTGTGTCTGAACACTCTCAGGGTATGTTTTTGTTATCCATTTACATTTCTGTGCTTTTTTTGTTGTTTTGAAAATTAGCTGTATGGGGTTTAACATCATTGCACAGTAATGCTGTTTTTCAGACTTACAACCTTATGTTTATTGTCTGGCCCTTTTTTTGTTTTGTGGTCCTCAAAAATATAGGGTTTTTTTTAATTTAAATATTTTTTGGAGTTTGAGGAACTAATGATTAAATTTGGATTAGTATTTTACAATGTCCAAAACCTGTCACCAAACTTGCCATGGTGCTAGGAACCAGACTACCCTTGTTGATTTTATGTACACTGTGTTTAAAATGTACTAATGTACTTAGGCAAAGTGATGTTTTTTATAGGCCAAAAAAAATAATGTAATAATAGTGGATTTTGGCTTATGCCACATAGTTAGGGTTCAAAATTATTTGATCAACAGAAAAGTAGAAACCTATTAAAAATGTTGTGTGTCTGATACTTTCAAACACACCATAACATCAGTGTGTTTAAACACTTTTTGGTACATTGAATAATGTGTAATGTTCAAAAGTTTCTAATTGTTATGAAGTATTTAATCCGCATTTTTTACAATTTTTCAACAGATCTAACCCACATCCTGAGGGATATTTGGGAGGAGCTGCGCGAGACCTCGGGCTACTTAATGCAGGCCTACTGCTGCCTCCAAAGATTAGTGGGGCGTTTGGAGGATGTGTAGTTTTTTTTTTTTTGTTACATTTTTATGACATTTCTAAAAAATAAAAATAAAGTTATGTTATTTCCAACATTTGTCCTCTTTTTTGCCACACATTAAAGGGTGTAATTCTGCATGTGAAAAATTTTAGGAACAAAGGTGGGTGCCTTTCCATAGTGTAAGAACTTAAAACATGTATTAGTAAACCTTAAGAAAATTTGCAGTAATGTTGTTTATTTTACAATTATGGGTTGGCATACATTATACACCTCAAAATGGCTTACAATTTTTTAAAACAAACAAGCAACAACATTTTTGCATAATTTAAAACATTTATTACATAACAAACATGTTGCCAACAGGCTTTTAATGGTAAAAAAACATAACAGATTCACACATAACAAATGTCCTCATGGTTTTGGCAAATTAAACATCTGGCTTAGTCAAACCTAAACAAGTATAGTAAAAAACAAACAGATTTTGGAATGGAAAACATATCAATTACTAAAACAAAAGGCAAATTAACTAAACATGTTGGGGGATATCCGTGCAAAATGTGTTAGTTGTCCAAAAACATACAGGGTATTGCCAATAGGTTCCATTTTTTATCCATGTTTTGGAAAGTTTTGTGATTTTGTTGGTAGGAAAAGAAAACAAAAGAAAAAGGGCCACATTAAAATACATTTTGCAAAATTGTATTTTCTTTTCCAAAAAATGTAAATATGCATACCTAAAAAAAGTGAAACAACATCATCGCGTCTGGCACCCCCCGACAGCATCACAACACCTTCCTCCGGGGGGCCATCCTCTGGCAAGGCCTCCTCTGGCTGCATGGGTACTCGACTCCTTATTGCAATGTTGTGTAAAATCCCACACAGGACCACAATGCGAGAAACCATATCTGCCGAGTACATGAGTGCACCACCAGAGTGATGGAGACACCGAAACCGGCCCTTTAAAAGGCTGATACAGCACTCCACCACCTGCCTGGTGGCAGTAAACGCGGCATTATAGTGAGTTTGGGGCCCTGGTGTGGGAGTCAAATAAGGAGTCAGCAGCCAGGGCATGCAAGGATATCCACTGTCACCTGATGGAAATGGGACACCAAAAGATATACATATACCATGAGAACCTGTTTACCCTATTACTAGAAAGACATACTGGATTTTTACTTAACAAGAATCCACGCGTCACCAGCTTGCAGTGTGCTTAATTTGGGCCAAATCCCTGAATGCTGGATCACATATGCATCATGGCTGCAGCCTGGAAATTTAGCATTCAGGGAGAGGATCTGGAGGGAGGCATCACATAGCACCATTACATTTAGGGAATGGTAATGTTTGCGGTTCCTATATATTTGTTCCCTGCATGCAGGGGGTTGAAGTGTTTTGTGAGTGCCATCCACTACCCCTATGACGTGTGGAAAGCCTGCAATTTCAAAAAACTTCTGCTTTGCCACATCAAGGGCTTCCGTATCCAAAGGCATACTAATAAAATGTGCTAGATGATTGAAAAATGCATCTAGCACACGCCTCAGGATCCATGAAAATGAGGGCTGGGAGAGGCCACCCAACAGCCCCACAGTGGTTTGGAAGGAGCCTGAGGCACAGAAATGTAACACCGCCAACAACTGTGTAAGTGGTGAGATTGCTGTAGGAATGTTAATCTGACTTTCTAGATCATTCTTTATTATTGAAAGTGTCTAGGATAATATTAGGAGGCAGGCGATAAGTGGTAACAACCACATCATCAGGCATTCCAAAAAGGGTGACACGTGTTCTATATATCTTGGCCCTTGTATGCCTCCTATGCCTACGCCCAGGAGGAGTCTGAGGAAGGTTGGTGGGGGTCAACATGGCCACTATTAGCTGTCCAACATCACTCTGTAAAGTTACATTTATATTTTTAATTGGTTCTCCAGAGTGTATTGTGAAATTTTGTGCAAAAATACTTAGCTTTATAATAATGGGGCATATTCTTACAGGGTCGGGCAGTCCCATCTTCGGAAATCACTACATGTGTATTTGTTGTTCGATTTAAAAATGAGAGGGAAAAATAAAAATAAAACATTTTTTAAGGACAAACCAATATTACTACTTTTAGTGTTAAAACCATGCTTCATTTTTAATCTCGCAAATATGAATTGTTGTTAAATGTACCAAATTAGAATTTAAAAATAGAACAATAAACAATATTCCCCAAAAATTTGGTTTAAAAAAAAAGATTAAACTAAAAATTAAGTGTATGTTTGAAAAAATAGACACCTGATTTCAGACCAAAAAGGAGTGTTAAACACCTTTAAGAAATATTTAAAAAAAAAATTAGATTAAAAAAACAAACAATAATAAAGATTCTGATTGTTGATCCAAAAATAAAAACAAACAAAATGCAGTAGGCTGGCACACTTACTTGATTCTTCAAATAACGTTGGATTTAGGAAGACAAAAGGCTGGCCAACCAAACAAAAAAAGTCACCGGAACAAGCCCAAAAACTAACAGTGTTTTTCAAACTCCAAAGCAATCAAATTTTACTAAACAAAAAAAACACCAAAAACAAAACGCAAAGAAAAAGGAACACAAAAAACAACACCACAAAAAAGGAACACAAAAACCAACACCACAAAAAAACAAGCACAAAAACAATACACCACAAAAAACCACAAAAACAAACACAAAAAAACAAACACAAAAACAAAACACCACAAAAAAAACAAACACAAAAAAACACCACAAAAAAACAAACACACAAAAAAAAGGAACACCAAAAAAAAAACAACCCACAAAGAAAGGAACACAAAAGAAAACACTAAAAAAAAAAATAAAAAAAAAATACCCACAACCAAAATAAATTAATACCAAAATAAAACCACACAAGCGCCTCTCAATCAACTTCAAACAAACACCTCACAAACTACACACACAAGCACCTCTCAATCAACTTCAAACAAACACCTCACAAACTACACACACAAGCACCTTGCAATCAACTTCAAACAAACACCTCACAAACTACACACACAAGCACCTCTCAATCAACTTCAAACAAACACCTCACAAACTACACACACAAGCACCTCACAATCAACTTCAAACAAACACCTCACAAACTACACACACAAGCACCTCTCAATCAACTTCAAACAAACACCTCACAAACTACACACACAAGCACCTCTCAATCAACTTCAAACAAACACCTCACAAACTACACACACAAGCACCTCGCAAACAACTTCAAACTATTTAACTATTATCCAACACCTCCTGCACCACCAAACACTCCAACTACAACCCACAAGTAAGGGAACATTTGGCTTTGCCTTAAATAAAGAAACCAAACACCAATTATTGAAATATGCAGGAAAGGTGTGCATTTGTAGTTAGGTAAATAAGGATGCACGGGTAACCAATCCAGGGATGCGCTCACATCTAGCACAACCCACGCAGTGATTACGGAATGCAGGAAAGGTGTGCATTTGTAGTTAGGGAAATAAGGATGCACGGGCAACCAATCCAGGGATGCGTTCACATCTAGCACAACCCACGCAGTGATTACGGAATGCAGGAAAGGTGTGCATTTGTAGTTAGGGAAATAAGGATGCACAGGCAACCAATCCAGGGATGCGCTCACATCTAGCACAACCCACGCAGTGATTACGGAATGCAGGAAAGGTGTGCATTTGTAGTTAGGGAAATAAGGATGCACGGGCAACCAATCCAGGGATGCCCTCACATCTAGCACAACCCACGCAGTGATTACGGAATGCAGGAAAGGAGTGCATTTGTAGTTAGGGAAATAAGGATGCACGGGCAACCAATCCAGGGATGCGCTCACATCTAGCACAACCCACGCAGTGATTACGGAATGCAGGAAAGGTGTGCATTTGTAGTTAGGGAAATAAGGATGCACGGGCAACCAATCCAGGGATGCGCTCACATCTAGCACAACCCACGCAGTGATTACGGAATGCAGGAAAGGTGTGCATTTGTAGTTAGGGAAATAAGGATGCACGGGCAACCAATCCAGGGATGCGCTCACATCTAGCACAACCCACGCAGTGATTACGGAGTGCAGGAAAGGTGTGCATTTGTAGTTAGGGAAATAAGGATGCACGGGCAACTAATCCAGGGATGCGTTCACATCTAGCACAACCCACGCAGTGATTACGGAATGCAGGAAAGGTGTGCATTTGTAGTTAGGGAAATAAGGATGCACGGGCAACCAATCCCGGGATGCCCTCACATCTAGCACAACCCACGCAGTGATTACGGAATGCAGGAAAGGTGTGCATTTGTAGTTAGGGAAATAAGGATGCACGGGCAACCAATCCAGGGATGCCCTCACATCTAGCACAACCCACGCAGTGATTACGGAATGCAGGAAAGGTGTGCATTTGTAGTTAGGGAAATAAGGATGCACGGGCAACCAATCCTGGGATGCGCTCACATCTAGCACAACCCACGCAGTGATTACGGAATGCAGGAAAGGTGTGCATTTGTAGTTAGGGAAATAAGGATGCACGGGCAACCAATCCAGGGATGCGCTCACATCTAGCACAACCCACGCAGTGATTACGGAATGCAGGAAAGGTGTGCATTTGTAGTTAGGGAAATAAGGATGCACGGGCAACCAATCCAGGGATGCGCTCACATCTAGCACAACCCACGCAGTGATTACGGAATGCAGGAAAGGTGTGCATTTGTAGTTAGGGAAATAAGGATGCACGGGCAACCAATCCAGGGATGCGCTCACATCTAGCACGACCCACGCAGTGATTACGGATGCGCTCACATCTAGCACAACCCACGCAGTGATTACGGAATGCAGGAAAGGTGTGCATTTGTAGTTAGGGAAATAAGGATGCACGGGCAACCAATCCAGGGATGCGCTCACATCTAGCACAACCCACGCAGTGATTACGGAATGCAGGAAAGGTGTGCATTTGTAGTTAGGGAAATAAGGATGCACGGGCAACCAATCCAGGGATGCGCTCACATCTAGCACAACCCACGCAGTGATTACGGAGTGCAGGAAAGGTGTGCATTTGTAGTTAGGGAAATAAGGATGCACGGGCAACCAATCCAGGGATGCGTTCACATCTAGCACAACCCACGCAGTGATTACGGAATGCAGGAAAGGTGTGCATTTGTAGTTAGGGAAATAAGGATGCACGGGCAACCAATCCAGGGATGCCCTCACATCTAGCACAACCCACGCAGTGATTACGGAATGCAGGAAAGGTGTGCATTTGTAGTTAGGGAAATAAGGATGCACGGGCAACCAATCCTGGGATGCGCTCACATCTAGCACAACCCACGCAGTGATTACGGAATGCAGGAAAGGTGTGCATTTGTAGTTAGGGAAATAAGGATGCACGGGCAACCAATCCAGGGATGCGCTCACATCTAGCACGACCCACGCAGTGATTACGGATGCGCTCACATCTAGCACAACCCACGCAGTGATTACGGAATGCAGGAAAGGTGTGCATTTGTAGTTAGAGAAATAAGGATGCACGGGCAACCAATCCAGGGATGCGCTCACATCTAGCACAACCCACGCAGTGATTACGGAATGCAGGAAAGGTGTGCATTTGTAGTTAGGGAAATAAGGATGCACGGGCAACCAATCCAGGGATGCGCTCACATCTAGCACAACCCACGCAGTGATTACGGAGTGCAGGAAAGGTGTGCATTTGTAGTTAGGGAAATAAGGATGCACGGGCAACCAATCCAGGGATGCGTTCACATCTAGCACAACCCACGCAGTGATTACGGAATGCAGGAAAGGTGTGCATTTGTAGTTAGGGAAATAAGGATGCACGGGCAACCAATCCAGGGATGCCCTCACATCTAGCACAACCCACGCAGTGATTACGGAATGCAGGAAAGGTGTGCATTTGTAGTTAGGGAAATAAGGATGCACGGGCAACCAATCCTGGGATGCGCTCACATCTAGCACAACCCACGCAGTGATTACGGAATGCAGGAGAGGTGTGCATTTGTAGTTAGGGAAATAAGGATGCACGGGCAACCAATCCAGGGATGCGCTCACATCTAGCACAACCCACGCAGTGATTACGGAATGCAGGAAAGGTGTGCATTTGTAGTTAGGGAAATAAGGATGCACGGGCAACCAATCCTGGGATGCGCTCACATCTAGCACAACCCACGCAGTGATTACGGAATGCAGGAAAGGTGTGCATTTGTAGTTAGGGAAATAAGGATGCACGGGCAACCAATCCAGGGATGCGCTCACATCTAGCACGACCCACGCAGTGATTACGGATGCGCTCACATCTAGCACAACCCACGCAGTGATTACGGAATGCAGGAAAGGTGTGCATTTGTAGTTAGGGAAATAAGGATGCACGGGCAACCAATCCAGGGATGCGCTCACATCTAGCACAACCCACGCAGTGATTACGGAATGCAGGAAAGGTGTGCATTTGTAGTTAGGGAAATAAGGATGCACGGGCAACCAATCCAGGGATGCGCTCACATCTAGCACAACCCACGCAGTGATTACGGAGTGCAGGAAAGGTGTGCATTTGTAGTTAGGGAAATAAGGATGCACGGGCAACCAATCCAGGGATGCGTTCACATCTAGCACAACCCACGCAGTGATTACGGAATGCAGGAAAGGTGTGCATTTGTAGTTAGGGAAATAAGGATGCACGGGCAACCAATCCAGGGATGCCCTCACATCTAGCACAACCCACGCAGTGATTACGGAATGCAGGAAAGGTGTGCATTTGTAGTTAGGGAAATAAGGATGCACGGGCAACCAATCCTGGGATGCGCTCACATCTAGCACAACCCACGCAGTGATTACGGAATGCAGGAAAGGTGTGCATTTGTAGTTAGGGAAATAAGGATGCACGGGCAACCAATCCAGGGATGCGCTCACATCTAGCACGACCCACGCAGTGATTACGGATGCGCTCACATCTAGCACAACCCACGCAGTGATTACGGAATGCAGGAAAGGTGTGCATTTGTAGTTAGGGAAATAAGGATGCACGGGCAACCAATCCAGGGATGCGCTCACATCTAGCACAACCCACGCAGTGATTACGGAATGCAGGAAAGGTGTGCATTTGTAGTTAGGGAAATAAGGATGCACGGGCAACCAATCCAGGGATGCGCTCACATCTAGCACAACCCACGCAGTGATTACGGAGTGCAGGAAAGGTGTGCATTTGTAGTTAGGGAAATAAGGATGCACGGGCAACCAATCCAGGGATGCGTTCACATCTAGCACAACCCACGCAGTGATTACGGAATGCAGGAAAGGTGTGCATTTGTAGTTAGGGAAATAAGGATGCACGGGCAACCAATCCAGGGATGCCCTCACATCTAGCACAACCCACGCAGTGATTACGGAATGCAGGAAAGGTGTGCATTTGTAGTTAGGGAAATAAGGATGCACGGGCAACCAATCCTGGGATGCGCTCACATCTAGCACAACCCACGCAGTGATTACGGAATGCAGGAAAGGTGTGCATTTGTAGTTAGGGAAATAAGGATGCACGGGGAACCAATCCAGGGATGCGCTCACATCTAGCACAACCCACGCAGTGATTACGGAATGCAGGAAAGGTGTGCATTTGTAGTTAGGGAAATAAGGATGCACGGGCAACCAATCCAGGGATGCGCTCACATCTAGCACAACCCACGCAGTGATTACGGAATGCAGGAAAGGTGTGCATTTGTAGTTAGGGAAATAAGGATGCACGGGCAACCAATCCAGGGATGCGCTCACATCTAGCACGACCCACGCAGTGATTACGGAATGCAGGAAAGGTGTGCATTTGTAGTTAGGGAAATAAGGATGCACGGGTAAACAATCCAGGGATGCGATCACATCTATAAAAAAGTCTGCAGAAGCAGTATTCTTCATGCTCTCTCACAGGTTAGCAGAATGGCAAGCAAGGAGCATGGTGAGCAGAGGCCAACTGAGCCAGGTAAATTCCAATCACATTTTTAACACAACACAAGAACTGGTCATATTTCCCATAAAATATTTAAAAAAATTGTACTATTTGAAAAATTGTTGTAGGTGCTGGGAATCAAAGTCCAGCAGTAGAGGAGGAGGAGGCGTGCCCAAGCAGGCCAAGGCCAAGAAACACTCCATTGTCACGGATCGAGCTTGAGACATTCGTGACCATGACAATGGAGAACCTAGTCAATGCACCCAGAAATATGGGGGCTGGAGCCAAAGACAGGATTTGGGAGGAGATATCCAGGGCTGTTAATGGTGTGGGAACAACCTACAGAACACAGAAAGTCGTAAAAAACGGTAAGAAAATGATATTGTGAGTGTACTGAAGGACAAAGCTTGATCTTATTTAAAAAAACTAACACTTCAAATTTCAAAAATAACATTGACAGCTGGACGGATTTCAAATACCAACTAAAGAAGAAGCTACGGAGTAGGGTGGACCATGCTGCGGGGACAGGTGGTGGTCCCATCCCTGAGGAGCTGGCCTTGACAAGGTTGGAGACGTTGGCTCAGGGATGTGTGACAGAAGAGGAGATAGTCAGCGTGTCCACTATGGACACTGACATGGCCGACTTCAACGCTCCACATGTGCAAGAAGGTAATTTAATTTTGTAAGCCAAAAAGTATAAAGCTGAAACGTCTCTGTTTTTTTTCTTTGGAAAAACAAATAACATTTTTTAATTTATATTCCAGACTCAGAGGAGGTAGTGCTTGCTCCTGAGGTCAGGTCGGGGTCGAGCACAAATGGGGACTCTGCAGGGGAGGATCCAAGTACTCCATCTGGGGACCCTGTGGAGTCTACTGCAGGGCAAACATCAGACCGAGCAGTGCCTCTCCTCACCAGGTTGGTCTCCCAAACTCAGGATAACACATGTGTTCTTCTGAGGATGGAGACCACTCTGGTGAGGGTGGCGGTGGCCCTGGAGACCATTGCTGGGGCCCTAGATCGTTTGGCCAATACCCAGGAGCAGGCCAACCCACCTGCCATGATGGAGCAAGACTCCCTTTCTCCCAGGACCACCACCTCTGGCAGCCCAACAACCACCCCCGCAAGTATGGAGAGCCCTATGCCTAGGCCAGAGGAAATCCCATCTACCTCTGGCCAGGCCAGTCGGCGTGTTACACGCCAGTCGGCTGTCCGTAGCTTACCTCTTCCTCCGAGCCGGCTCAAACGACGCAAGAAGCCGTGGATATCTCCTCCCTCACCTGTTGTCCAGTCCCCATATTTCTGGTCACCAATGTCTCAAGCTCTTTTTTTTTAAAACAAACATTTTAATTTAATTTTTTTTTCTTTATTTTAATTATATACAAATGTTGCCTAAACAATTATTCTTGACATTGTGATGAAAGGCAAATTTCACAGAAATAAAAAAATTTCACAACAAAAATGTCTAATGTTTAAAAACTGTTTGAGCAAAAACTGGTTAAACAGCACAAAGAAACATTTTGGTTACGAATTCACTAATGCACACGCAAGTGAAATTAGTTACAAGGTAATTAGCAGTGTTAATAGTTACAATGCAGCAATCTTAGCTACTTGGTTTGTGTGGTTCAAAATCGAAACATTGCAGGGAACATCAGATTAACGATTATACTGTTGTGGCTTATGGACGCTTCTTGCCTACCTTAGCCTGGACGATCAGCCTGTTCGTAGAGTGACGTTTTCATGCATCCGCTTTTCTTGGTCGTACGAAGCAGGTAATTTATGCACTCCCCTAAAACGCCTGGAAACGCTGAAGAACACCTCCGTTTCCAGACCACCACCCACGTATACTCCCACAAATGGCCTTTCCTGTAAATCAACTTTACCAATCCACTTCCGTGTCGGAAGCCCTACGACCGAAATTATTTGTGATCGGTAGAGCTTGTATGCACATGCGCACTGCTAGCCGTGCGCAGGCGCAGAAAGAAAAACATCGTATGCGTACGACCGTGCGGCCTCAACGACTCAACGACTCTGAATGAGGTCCTTATACCTTAAAGCTTATTAAACCTTTTATGTGAATATGTAATGTGTAAGTATGCGGGGTGTGATGTAAAGACGCTAGTTAACTTGGGGCAGATGCGTGCATATGAAGCTAATAAACAGTGTTTTCATACAGGATCTTATGCATTCGCTAATATGCGATTAGTTACCAGCGCAATTGTGCATATTAATGTGTGTATGAGAAATGGTGCACTTAAATCTCACTTAAACTAAGTGAACACCTAGCAGTGTGGAATGCTGAGCCTTATAGCTCCACACGCCCCCCTCTCTCAGCAGGCCCCACCCTTCCCAGGCTCAAAAGTACAGTCCTTTGTTCTCCCAGGTTCTTGTGTAAATGCAAATTAGCACAGCTACAAGACTCAAACCTCAGATAACACTTTTGGCTTTGAAGGTATTTTATTGCAGGAAGCCTGCTAATGTAAGGTGCTACAAATGACCCTCTTGCTGTATTCGAGCAGGGCCACCTGGAGTGAGAGCAGACGTTATGTCCAGGAAGCTTGCTACACAAGCTAGTTGTCACATGGCCATTTGCTCTGTTTAGCTAATGCAATCCAATTTTGACATACTGTACAGCCATTTCTGAAATATATCCTTTAGGGGAATTATAATAATATACACTTTATCCAGAGCACCCAAACTACGTAAAGTCATGAAATGGGCTTTTGGTGAATCGCCGTAACTTATTGCGATGGTCACAGATGCAATCGCATGATGCTAATAGTAATATCGCCACATGTACTAAAGAGTGAGTTTATCTAAAATGGCGCTTAGGCGGCCATTCGCAAAATGGCATCTTGCGATCTCATTTCCAAGATGGCATCTTGCGGCCAGTCACAAGATGGTGTCGCTGCGATTCAATTTTAAACTGATCTTGTCTCAGCCAATAATCCAGCCTCGACATTACAGCAATGCCCGTCGCATCCTGAGGATGCTCCGGGGAGCTGTAAGGGCAGAGGTTTGACCGTCTGAAGCATCCTAAGGATGCTCCAGATGGCACTGCTGCATAGATTCTGGATGCTGGGTGCCATTCTAGATACCCTGCTAACCAGATGAGGCTAGCAGAAAAAAGCTCCAAGGGCCAGACCAAATGATTCCGAGGGCCTTATATGGCCCCTGGGCAGGAGGTTCCCCATCCCTGCATTAAATTAATGTGAAAACTACCAACTTCAAAAAAGAAAAGTAGATGATTAAAGCTGGTGAAAGTCCTCAATGTCCACAAGGAACAATAGGTCTAAAAGTCTGAAAGAACACAGTATTACAACAGTTCCAGAACATTGAGAATTCATTCACAAGATAATAACGCAGCAGCAGTGACATAAATGTATTTTATTACAACAATAATGCTCTACACAACCTGTATTTATAATTCTACAGTAGCCAATGAATAATTACCTGGTCTACTTCACTCTCTTGTAGCTATTTGTGAATGCAAGATTAGCTGTAATACACAGAGACAAAGAAGTTTGATGAAGCAAAAAACATTCAGAAAAAAAAAACATGTTGCATAATTTGTTTTCTAATCCTCATGAAGTAGACGCTTACACGACAAGATTGCAGTACTTTTAATTATAATACATCATCGGTTATGCTGCCACTTTGCAAAATACATGATGGGTTCTGATTGAGAGCCAGCTTCTGTTGGTAATGTACAATGACTACTGTGTATCGGAATTTGAATGAGATGTTTGAGACAAAAAAAAGCGTTGGTTTTGTTTGTAACATGTTATGCCTACAATGGGTCATTTGCAATGGACCATATGTGTGTGGCAAAATGCGTGAGAAAATTTTGCAAGGGATATTGGGATGATAGGAATTCTGAAAAGTGCAGGGTAGGTGCAATGATGTGCCTTACTAATAACATAGAGGTTGATGCATACTTGGATGTAAATACTAGAGATGCCAGACTTGGAAAATATTTTGGTAACATGTTTCATGTTTCAACCATGGACCAAATGTAATAGCAAATTGGCTGGCACAATTACTGGTTTTGCCTTTAAACTAATTGTCAATTTAAATCTATTGCCAGAATCACGTCAGCTCATGCAAATGGTCGGCAATGACATTTAGCTTCTGGTATTATTTATTCAAAATGCATAACAACATGAAGTCTTCAAAGCCAACCAAAAAATGTCAGCATTTATTCCAAAACTTTAATTTTCCACATTATGTAAATTTATTTTTAAAATTTGGCATGGATTTATTTATTTATTTTTTACCATTTTACTTCTTTCTAATCAATTTGTGAACTGAAAGGCAAAAAGTCTGCACATTGCGTATTTGATAGTAGATTTATAGTTGTTTTAACTATTTGAACAAATTCTGTACAAAAACTTAAAGAAATTGAACAAAAAATACCTTTTTTTATAAAACTTTTGTGTTCTTGATTGAAGCAAAAGAAAAATATATGAGTCACACAATCAAAAGAATCAGTAGGCTTCAGTGAAAGAATGACCCTGGGTACATAACACAAAGCCATGAGGACCTCGACAAAAGAAATACAAATACAAAAATAGAGCAAGGTGGGGTACAAGCTTTGGCAAACAAAGCATCAGTTATATACAAAAAGATGTGTAACAGAAATTGTAAATAGTTGTAAAACCTCTACGGTGGATAACATCATGTCAGATTGAGGTGAGGACAGAACAGGTTGAGTAAAAGAGGATACTGTGTGATATTACAGGACAGGGCCAACAAATGTTCTCCCCCTCTCTGAAGCATGTGGCAGCAGTAAAAAATTTGCCCTAGGCAAATATAAGCTCAAATAGAAGTTGGCAAGTCTTGTACATATATATAGGTCTCATACCATAAGATAGTAGAAGAGCAATGGCATATGAGCTCCTTAGTGGAGCTAGGGTAGGTGTCTATGAAGTACTGTATTGAAAAAAATATATTTTATGAGTCTCTCTCTGGTCAGATGCATCCAACCAATACAGGCAAAATAAAAAAAAATCCTCAAATAGGTCAGGGAATGGGTGAGTATTTTGAATGCACAATTAAAGAATGCTTCTACAGATAGCTGCCGAAACAGCTAATAACAATTTCTTAATACCTCTGAAGGTTCTAACACCAGATGGTAGGATGCCATAGATTGCCCGTTCTAGGGTCAGGAGGACATAATTAAATAGATAGTCAATTGAACATCTCCAAACAAACAACCAAAAGCATCTAACATCAGAATGACCCAGAAGCAGTGGTAAAAGTCACATGGATCTTGGTGACATTTTGGGCACAAAGGGCTGTCCAATAATCCTATTAAGAATACTCTATAGGGTGAGAGGTAGGTCCAGTGGAAAATATTAAGGGACATTTACATGTATATAGCGGAAGGAAAAGTGGTGATAGATTGGGATAACATTTTGAGAAGATCCTCAGTCAATATAGAAGGAAACTATTTCAGCCATTGATGCAAAGCCTGTTATAAGACTAGAGTAATCTAATGAGACCCTAAGAAACCATTAATAGAACAGATAGCCCATAACTGCTCAGGTGGCTTCAGAAGCAGCTGGCCAATTGAATCTAAAACCTCTCTTTCTATACATGTATAATTTCCACAGCCAGCTGCCCGGATGCCTATAGCTGGACATCTGTTCAAACTAAAGGCTTCCACAAGATGGTGGCTGAAACTGTATATGTGCAGAAGAGAAAGCTGCATCCAAGGGGAATGGGTGAGGATGCAGGCTGGAGGTGGAGAGAAAGGGAGTCCCCTCAGGAGTGAAAGAAAGAGAGGTGGAGAAAAGAGGGACTGAGAAGAGCGTGAAATGCTGAGAGACTTGGACAGAAGTCAGTTGGTTGAGAGGAGTCTCCAACAGGGCTGTAGACAATGAGGCCAGGCCTGGGTACTAGAAGGGAAGTGACCAAATAGTGGAGGCATTGTCACACCCCTTAAAACAATTAAGCGTGTCGCCATCAAGTGGCAGTGCACGCAGCACAGGTGATGCTGAGTGCCCCTCAGCCAGCGGCAGATATAGGGGTGGATCAGTGCAATCAATTCAACCCACACAGCAGAAAGAGGGTGACAGCTGCCACTGCTCAGCGGCAGCAGCCTCCCTGCACCCTGTGCAGCCCAGCACACAGTGACTTAGTGTCCCTCTATGCACTGTCACACATCAGTGACTTGTCATCCTCCTCCTTACTGTTGGGGACTTAGGCACTGCTCTACTCCATCCTTCACCCTCATTAGCTTGACCACTGGATTCTAGAGACATGGGGTGTCATTATTGGGATGCCCCTAGTCATGCTACTGTGTGCTGGGCTAGGGAGAGAGGCTGCTGCCAGTGACAGGAGGTAAACAGTTACTGGGAAGGTTGACTTGGGCCCATACTATGCCCTTCCAACAAGCCTGGGTAATTAGTACCTGCTCCCCCCACCTCAGCGCCCTTGGTCTCCAGTGTCCAGTGGTCAATCTACTGTGGTAAGAAAAGATGGAGTAGAGCAGTGCCTGAGTTCCTAACAGAGTGGAGAAGGATGCCAAGCCATTAATGTATGGCAGTGTAGAGAGGGGCGCCAAGATACTGCGATGACTGATTGAGGAAGGGTGAGTGTAAGACCCTCATCCTCTGAGCAAAGTTGATGTTTGGTTGGTCCCAGTTAATAGAAGTGCTTGAATACTGCATCTCAAAACAGCCTATACCTGTATTAGCTACTGGAGTAGAGTATCTGCATGCTACATCTCACACAGCCAGTCAGGCTGTTCCTGTATTAGCTATTGGAGTTAATAAACTAAATGCTACAACTCACACAGTTTACCACCCATGTGCCTGTACTGATTTGTTGTATATTTTTATTAAACAGGTCCATTACAACATCCAGACTGACCATCATCTGAGGGAGTTGACTATATAGTAAAATGAGTCCCTTGTCTGAGAGGAAGACACTGGGTATCAGTGAACAGAAGAGGGAGCAGAGGGTGCACTGACAGCAAGAAGAGGAGGATTTGGATCATACAGCAAGGAGAGGTTGGTGTTCAGTTGATAGATATGTGGTCCTACCTTGCACCTGACAGTATTCATACACCTAATTTGTACACTCATATACATTTCCTATAGTTGTTGCATATTACTGTGCCAGTGGTAGCCAACTTATATTTTAAAAAAGATACGGTGCCCAGTTCCTACAACATGAGTGCCAACAAGCTCACAAAGACATAGCGAAACACAAACTATATCCATTGACTAGTGGGATAGTTAGATAGGCCTTTGGATAGAGGTTCAAGGCATTATAACTCCAAGTCAGAGAGTAGGGTGGTTCTGCCGTGGGTAATAGAATTTGTAATCTTGATCATGAGTATTGTAACAAGCTGTGTTTTACTATACTGTATGTATATTCTTCATTCATATTTTGTTGTTCCTCACTCATGGAATCCCCTTGAAATAACCTCATAGGCACCTTTCAATCCATTCCACAATAAAAATCCATGGGTGGCTTTCTAACACTTGAGTAGAGTCGTTGTCTTGTACGTGACCTGGTGTGGGTTCAGCAGGTTCTACAAATCAACTCAGTCGAGGATTCCCCCATTCACTTCTAAACCTAGGAGTGACAACTGACTTGGGTGGAGGCACTGTGCCTGGAGAAAAAGGTTAGTGATTTATATTAACATACACATGTACATCCTGGTCCAGCAGGAGAAAGGGAGTTACACATGGAAGGGAGAAAAATCCACCCTTTCCAATTTGGATTTTGAAAAAATGGATTGATATTGGTCAATTTTTAATTTGTATTGAAAGATAAATAAAATTTTCAGTGCAGGGTTGGACTGGCCCAGGATAGTGTGTTTTTGCATATGCAAAACAACCAAAGAGAGGTCAGGTATAAAATCTTGCTCCAATGTGGTATTAGCATAACTATTTGATCATGTAACCTGTCACTTCAACGAAACAGAGCACATGAGCAGCACACATAATTATTAGTCACAACATCAGGAAGTTAAATGCCCACATTAGTTTTAATGTAAAATCAGGCCAATAGAAAAAATTTTGTTCTTCCCAATAAAAGTGCAAAACAAACAAGCAATCATTAGAACATCATTGCCTGATAAATGGATTGGAAGCACCTGAAAGGGATATAACATTTTGTAAGAATAGGTCATTTTTAAAAGGTTGTCTCCTGCCAGGTAGGACAAACAGAGATGGCTCCACTTTCTCAAATTATTGTCTACCTTAGTGATAGTCCATCAAATATTACACCTATAGAGATTGCAAAGGTTTTTAGGATTAGCATTTCTATATCTGGAATGAATCCCTTAACGCACGTGATAGATAAGTTCGCTGCTCATGAGGGAGGAACAAACCCATTTTTTAAGTAAGCCTCTGACATATCAAAGTTTATTGAGAATCCAGAGATGCAGCCAAATTCTTCCAACCTTGTAATAAGAGGTATTAAGGAGGATTTGGGATTGAAGATATAAATGTATACATCATCTTTAAATGTTGTGAGATTGACCTGTGCATTGACAAGTAATATGCCCTTAATATAGGCCAATTTTGTAACACCTAGAGCAAATTAACCTAGGAAACAAACAATAAAGGAAATTGCAGGCATCCCTGGCATGTACCATGGGACATCAATTTACTGAATTTTCCAATTAATAATGATTTTGATTGAAATTTCAATTAACCACTTGCATGGCATTGTCACAATTTTCCAACCACACCAGGCAGTTTTTTATCTGATCTTGTCGCAAAATTTCGACCAGTCAAATAAACATGAGGGCGGCTGCAGGAAGAGACTCTTCCCGCAGCAGCTGCTCTCAGAGGGACCCTTCCAGTCCCTCTGCTTGCCTGCAGCCTCCCCCAGTGTCTGCTGTACCTCCGATAACTGCTGATCAGTCAGCAAAGCAGGAACCCCCACCCAGCGGCTGCAGAAATTAGCAGCCGCTAGGAAAAAATAAACTAACCTCCCCCCTCACTCTCTTAGTGTACCTGGTGCCTGAAACTGGTGTCAAATTGAAAGTCTGACAGTGGTTTTCCAATGTTCAAAAAAACATTTTTTGTTTTACAAATAATTTTAAACTATTTTTTTTTTATGAAATCAGTTTTTTTCGGTTTTCCAATGTTAAAAAAAACATTTTTTGTTTTACAAATAATTTTAAACTATTTTTTTTTAATGAAATCAGTTTGGATAAGTTCAAATAGATGTTCCTCACCTAATTCTCTCATAAGAAAACCCGACAAGTTCAGAGCAGTTTTTAGAAAAAAAATTGTCAGTTAAATGGTTAAGTTGATGAAGTCAGGGGAAAGAACTGTAGGTTTCAATGCTTTCAACAAAAAGAGCCCAGAGAATGTATCAAATGCTTAAGGGTGTCAGGGCTAAAAAGCATGTTAGGGGCACTAGGTGTGAGGGAAGAAGCTACTACTGGCAGTATGGATACCTCTAACTGATTGTCTCCCACTGACAAAGCCAAGCTGATGGGTGATCAGGATTGAGGATAAGAATTATTGTAATTAATTGTAATTATTTTAGACAACAGCTAAAGTCTAAGGCCCTCATTCAGAGCCGTACGCTATTTGCGGTCGTTCGTTTAAAAACAAGGGGTGGCTATTCAAATGATCCGTACGCACATTGCAGTCTGTTCACGCCTCTAAGTCTGAACGAGCGAGCAAAACATACGCTCGTTTATTTGTTAAAAACGCCCCCTGGCCGCACGCATCCTACGTCATGTCCGCTATTTATTAGATTAATCGAGTACATCGACCAGCGTATGAACTGCTCGCTATTCTTGTGGTTGGTGTTTGCTACCACAAATTTGCGTGCAGTTCGGGCTATAAAATAACCCAGTGACGTGGTCAATGACGCTGCTGTTTTAAATATACACACCCATAAAACGCCCGTTTTGACCTTTAAGCACGCCTGCGTTCGGATCTCCACTCCCCATTTTCAAGCACCTTCCCCTGTTACCACCCACATACGCCTCATTCTGTCACTCAAAATAGCCGGCACTCGCTATATAGCGTACAAAGGATTTTCGGCCGCACTGACTGGTTCGCGCATGCGTACTAAAAAGCGTACGCATGCGCAGATGTGCAAACATCGCTCGGAACGAGCGTACTGTTGTTAACGTGCGGCTCTGAATGAGGGCCTAAGTTCAATAATATGATTGGGTGGTATGATAGCATAGAAGTGGGGTCTTTACCTGATTTAGGGATCAATGTAGTAAATGCGTTATTAAAATTAGAATAGAATGAGGCATAATTTTTGAACAGCATTATACAACAATGTCTGAGTGAGGTTATGTTGGAGAATTTAAAACATTCCAGAGAAAAGCTATCAGCATCTGGAGTCTTGTGTGTTTTCACTGTAGAGCTCACCACCTAATTCTCATGGTTGGTAATCTCTGTGTTCAAATGTATAATTTTGATTGAAAAATGTCCTTTTAAACAATTTTTTTTCTGATTAAAACAGAAATAAAATATTTTTTAATTGATTTAACTAAAAATAATCTGTTGGTCGAATATTTTGCACCATTTTGTATACTGAACAATTGTAAACTTTATTACTATTCATACTACAACTACTACAACTAGGATTAATTTTTTTGTGCATGATACTACCATTATATTGTAACTTTTTGATCATAATAACCATCTTTTTTAATAAATAACCTCTAATTTTCAGATTTTTATGCACATTTATGTTTCATATATATATATATATATATATATATAGTTTTTATTAAGTTGAATCTAATTAACTATATCTAGTCTTACTCATCTGGTTTATTTGAATCAATTATGCTTAATGTGACATATCATTAATTTATAATTTTACTAATTTAATGTTGAGTTGTATTGTGATTGTTATATATTTATCTGGCTGCAATATGAGTGGTTTTTATGTATTTGTGCTTCATATTATTTTTAAAGTGATCCTGTCTCTACTGACAAGGCTTTAAAAAGCCTGTAGCTAAAGATAAGTAAACTTTTCTAAATTATTCAGCAAAATAGTATTCTGTATTTGGCTAAACAATTTGGCATGCTTCGCTGTGAATTTTGGCTAAAAGTGTTCCCAGTCCTATCCCATCTACATTTACAGCAAAATTAATTGACCGTCATCATCCCAGCTCAATTTATTCAGTAAAATGCACCTTTACAAATATAGGGCTGAAACACAAATTGGCAATAGATGCTCCCAAAATCATTACATGGAAATAAATTTGTATATGTATGTTGCACAAACTATATATGCAAATATTATTCTCATTTCTTTATGTAATGTAGGGCCACCATACTGCGCAATGCTGTTCAGAGAATATTTAATCATTTACATCAGTCCTCGCCCCACTGGAGATTGGGAGTAAATTTACAAAGAGGCGAGCTTGCTTTGGATTTGATGGAATACTGGTTGGTACATCTGTAAATCACACTTGCAGTTCAGTTCTCCTGAAAACTAACACACCTGAACTTTAAGGTTCCGAGTCAGATTGAGTCCCAGCTCAGATCACTTTTGGGGTTCAGAGTAGAACTGAGTCCTGGCTCGGATCACTTTTGGGGTTCAGAGTAGAACTGAGTCCTGGCTCAGATCACTTTTGGGGTTCAGAGTAGAACTGAGTCCTGTCTCGTATCACTTTTGGGGTTCAGAGTAGAACTGAGTCCTGGCTCGGATCACGTTTGGGGTTTTAAAGTAGAACTGAGTCCTGGCTCGGGTCTGCTGTAAATTCAGAACTCAGATTTGTCCTGACATGTCCTTGGCACTCCCATAACATGCCCGTAAAATGGACCATTTCTGAGCATGAGCTAAACCACCTCCCATAATCCTTCTAGGAATGTCCATCACTTCTCCAGGACATTTCTGACATGATTCATCTGACTCACAACATCTCTTTTGTGCATTACAATAGTATTGCGTGTGACTGCCACAAACTCAAAGTAATTTCTCGCATTTCTATCAAAGCAAATACCATCCTTTGTATGATGAAGAGAAGCTCTGGCTCCAGACATTAGCATGCTAATCAGATTGTTTAGCATGCTAACAGGCATGGTTACCATGCTAAACAGCCCAACCAGCATGCTAATTGCAATAACTGCTGTCCTGCTGCTTTACTTCATTGCGCCACCAGTGAATAACATTGGCATGGAGCAGGGGGCTTGTGGAGGAGTGAGAGTATGCTAGTAGGATACTTACAGGCAGGGCCGTAGCTAGGGTACTGCGGCCGGTGCCATCGCACAGGGCACCACTGGTCAGGGGGCGCTGTTTGGGCCTGTCAAATTTCTTTCTATTATCATTCTTGCTTGTAGCTTCCTCTTATTTCATCCCCAGCATCTTCTGACCTCCCCTATCTCTTCCCTGGCCCTTCCCCATGAAGCCATGGCCCTTTTTTGGGTGAATTATGTCCCTTTGAAAAATGAGGGGGGCGCCAATGCTCTTTCTGGCACCAGGCACCAAAAAGTCTAGTTACGGCTCTGCTTACAGGGTCTATTTACTAAGCAGTGTTATAAGACAGAGCGAAAAGTGATAAGGTGCCAGCCAGTCAGCTCCTAACTACCATCTCACAGGCTGTGTTTGAAAAATGACAGTTAGGAGCGGATTGGCTGGCACCTTATCACTTTTCACTCTGTCTCCTAACACTGCTTAGTAAATAGACCCCTAAGCATGTTTTAACCTACAGTACCTGAAGCAAAGTTGGAAGGGCATGATCACTCCAATGTTCAATGCAAACATTTGAGTTAAAGTTTTTTCCTAAATGTAGAAATTAGCAAGAGTTATTTTTGCATAAAACTTGGAAAATATATTTTAATGTATTATGGTTATAATTTAATCTACTTATATTTTAAGCGTTCATATTCATATATCATCTATGGTACATGTTTATTGATTGTGTGGCAGTTGAGGAACAGAAATGATCCCCTTTACTGCTAACTTTCAGAACATTGTGAGCCCTTCGCTTTTCACCACACCTAACAAACCTCAGCCATGAAGAATTCTGATCCAATCAGAATCCATGTTAGAGGTCAGCAGCCAGGGCGTATTTATAATGGCGCAGGGTTTGTGGTGCACATGGGCCAGGGGGGTCCACACCGCACATACTGCACCCATATTATACTTACCACTCCAGAGTCCCATGTCAGTGCTGTAAAAAACGCCTGGGAAATGGCCATTTTCCAGACATTTTGCACATGCGCAGTATGGAAAACATCGGGAAAATGGCTGCCGCGCCATTTTCCCTGTGACCTGTGCATGCACTGTAGTGCCCAGAGTCTACCACTGTGGCACAGTGCTCAGTGCACTGACTGTCGCTGAAGAGAGAAGAGGGGGCCCCAGACGGAGACTGCAAATGGGGCCCCTCTTCTCTTGAAATGCCCCTGTCAGCAGCACCTGTATGAAGGCCTGCCATCTAAGTCGGCAATTTTTAGATTAATTTACAGTAGTAATGTCAATTTATATTTGACAGATGGGAACAGGCCTCTGCTGATTAAATTATTGGCATGGTTTACAAACATAATTTCTGTATTAACCACGATTGTATGCTGATTCAGTATGTTGAGGCTCTTATCTTTTATTATGAAAGTATGAAGAAGCAAACCAGTTCATTTATGACATATATTTCATATTTAAAGCTTATTGACAATAAGTAATTATCCTATTATGACAACCCTTTGAACTGTCATTTCCAATGCCTCACCTATGTCTGACAAGTGACTGGTTAGTTGGGATTAATAGTAGAATGTGAGATCATTCTCTACACTATTAACCTCTAGCAGCCACATATGTACTGTATTTTATTTTATTTAAGTATTCATTGTTGTGCAGTTACAGTATGTGTGCTTTACTTGGAAGCTTCAGTGAACACTGATTGAACATGTACTATAGCTGTAAAGTGTTGTTTGCAAAATGAGATACTCTAATACCCCTTTTACACCAGAGCTAAAACACGGGTTATTGCAGGGTTAACCCGGGCAGCTCCATGGTGTAAAAGGGGAGAGGTTTGGATCACCAGGCAAATAGCAGGGTTTAACACGGGCGTAGCCCATAAAACCCTGCTGTGAGAACAGCGCACTCCGGGGCACGATGACTTGGAGTGCGCTGCTAGCCGGCCGATTGGTCTGGCTTCAGTGGCGCTTGGAGATGACGTTATCTCCAAGCGACCACTTTCACTCCGGGAAAGCCAGGTCTATGCAGACCTGACTCCGGTGTGAGCGGCGCCGACTCGGGAATATCCCGAGTCGGCGCCGGCTAAATTCCAGGTCTGATCCGTATAGGAACTCTGTTCCAACTCTGGGTCAGACCCGGAATTTTGGAGGAAAAGGGGTATAAGTCTAAGCCAAAACACAGATTTATATTCACATAAATGATATATTACTGGTGATGGGTATTCGATGTTAGGGCATATATTTCAGTCTAGTTTAGCTCCTGCTGATATAGCTATGTAGAAGGATGAATGTTGAATGAACAATGGCATCATCTAGAAGAGAGTTAAGAAAAGGTTTTTTATCTGTTCTAACACCTTATTACTGTCATGTCACTGGTTTTGTTGATTCGGATTGAACCCCTTAGGGTTAGCTACAAGTAAGGAGAGTAAACGAAGTTGGCCTGATAATGTAATTAAGGTAACTTAATACAGGACTGATGCAGGTATCAGAATAATTTGAGATACAGTACTAATAGGGAAAAATCCGGAACAGACTGAAGATACACTAGAGTCGGGTGGCGGTAGTGTGACTGAGTCAGGCAGTAGGATTGCTGGACTTAGATGCTGTAGCACAGTGGAGGCAGGCTGCTGGTGATGTTAGAACCTGGATGCTGGGCACTAATGGAAGCAGGCTGCTGCTGATGCTGGAACTGAATACTTTGCACAAATGAAAGTAGTCTGTAGGTGATGCTTGAACTGAATACTTTGCACAACTAGAAACAGGCTGATGTTGATGCTGGAACTGAGGACCTCATTCAGAGTCGGTCGTTGCGGCCACACGGTTGTACGCCACCGAAGTTCGCTATACTGCACATGCGTAAAGTTTACAATGCGCATGCGCAAACTAGCCGCTAAGATCAGAAATTTCTCTCTCCTTGAACACAGCCAGGTCGGTAGTTTGAGGGACAGATGGAGGCGTTTGTGGGTGGTAACAGGGGAAGGTGCTTGAAAACGGGGGAGTGGAGATCCGAACACAGGCGTGCCTCATTATGCGAACGGCGTTTTATGGGAGTGCATACGGATTATGGGAGTGCATAATTAACAAAGTAGCGTCATGGCACATGTGACATGGGAGGTTTTTACACTGACATGATCATAGAGCTTAAGAGAGGGTATGGTCAACCTTAAGCTCTACGACCAGTTCCGATGGTTCCCGATGGTCTCGATTAATCCTTATATGCCCGGAGATGACGTGCAATGTGTACGAGAAGGGGGCGTATTTTTTTGTCTTCCGACCGCTTCCTCCCCTTGGTCGGCAATCTACCGATCCGAACTTAGGGACACAACTTGCGAGGGAATAATTTGCATATCCGGCCCCTTTTTCCGTACGACCGTGCGGCCGCTTCGACCGACTCTGAATGGGGTCCCGAATACTTAGCACATTTGCAAGCTATCTGCAAGTAATGCTGGAACTAAATACTTTGTACATTTGGAAGCAGGCTGCAGGTGGTGCTGGAACTGAATACTTTGTACATTTTGGAAGCAGGCTGCAGGTGATGCTGGAACTAAATACTTTGTACATTTGGAATCTATCTGCAGGTAATGCTGGAACTGAATACTTTGCACAATTTGAAGCTGATTACTTTTCACAATTTGAAGCAGGCTTCAAATTGTGAAATACTGGAGAGAGATACTGTAACTGAAATAAGTGCAGAAAACTGTTTAGCAATGCTGGTGACTGGTAACATTAACAAGTGCAGAGTGCTGTTAGCAATGCGGAATACTGGTAACTGTAACAAGTGAGGAATACTGTTAGCAATACTAGAGACACAGGGCCTCATTCAGACCCACTCGCAAGCGGCTGTCCGCTCGCAAGTGGGTCGATGGTGTGCACTGCGCATGCGCACGACGGAGGGAGCTCCGTCGTGCGCATGCGCCAGACGCGACGAGCGAAGGACTTTCCTTCGCTCGTTGTGTCTGATCAAAGGGGGCGTGCTGTCGATGTTGATTGACAGCATGCCCCCTTTGGTGGGCGTGCCGGGGGCGTGCCTCCCAGACGGAGGCGTTCCCAAGGGAACGCCTACCGTCAGAAGCCGGCCCCACTGCCATCACTAGTGATGTCAGTGGGAGTGATTTTGGCTCTGATAGAGCCAAAATCACTCCAGGGCTTGTGGTCAAAAACCCCGACCACAGGCTTCTGGTCGCACTGGCGATGGTCACGATGGTCAAGACCATCGCGACCATCATCCTGCACGCTCGTATGAGCTGTGGGTGGTGACCCACAGCTATACGAGCGTCCAGGAGGACGCTCCATTTTTATGGAGGACGGCCCTCATTCAGAGCGAGCGCTCTGCTCAGAGCGTCCGGCTCTGAATGAGGGCCACAGTACGCAAATGAAACAGGAGCCATGGTACTAATCTCTAGAAAGAGAAGTTGTTCTGGCACAGAGTAGTGAGCAGTTCCTGATTAAACTTTTAATAGGTTGCACTTAGAACTGATAGGCTGGATGAATCATGTAAATGGAGTTGCTGGAGACTTTGTCAGAGCAGAACATGTGATACTGTCCAAAATGGCAGCTTCCATAATGTATAAGGGCAGGAACTGCACAGGACAGATAAGTGATTACAGGTCTCAGGGATACCACAGATGGCTGTGAGATGACAGAGCTGGACCTGGTAATGGGACTAGGACCCCAATGTGTGACAATTACCTCTGTATCCAAATTCTAATGGGTACGGAGAAGACCGTTTGTGCTATATGCAGTGGCAGTTCTAGGGGTGGGCTAGCAGGGCTATTGGTTGGGGTGTTGCGGCCTGAGGGTGCCATTTAATTATATAGAGCCCACCCACTCTTGTCTGAGACATCAATCCAGCGGCACCATGATGACCACTGCCTCCCTCCCAGTCCCTTACCTGAATGCCTCTGCGGCCCACCGCGTGATGTCATTGTGACCGCATCTGGCATTCTGGGACTGTGAGCGGCCACAAGGAAGAGAACTGAAGACCAGGACATGGAGGAGCAGCCTGTGGAACCAGGACACAGAGGAGCAGCCTGAAACTTTAGCCTGGAGGGATTCATAGTAGGAGGCAAGTCGCTGCTGCTCATGTGTAAGGGGCATTACAGTGTGGCATAATGTGTAAAGGGCATTACAGTGTGGCATAATGAGTAAGGGACATAACTGTGTGTGGCATAATATATTATAAAAGGCATTACAGCGTGGCATAATGTGTAAGGGGGATAATAGTGTGGCATAATGTGTAAGGGACATCACTGTGTGTGGCATAATGTATTATAAAAAGCATTACTGTGTGGCATTACTGTGTGTGGCATAATGTATCATAAAGGGCATTAATGTGTGTGGCATAATGTGTTATAAGGGGCATTACTGCATGTGGCATAATGTGTATGGGGAATTACTGTATGCAGCATAGTCTGTAAGGGTCATTACTGTGTGCTACATACTGTGTAAAGGAGCATTACTGTGTGCAGCATACTGTGTAAGGGGCATTACAGTGCATGACATACTGTGTAAGGGGCATCACTGTGTGCAGCATACTGTATTAGGGACATTACTGTGTGTGGCATACTGTGTAAGGGCATTACTGTGTGCGGCATAATGTGTAAGTGCCATTACTGCATGGCATAATGTGTAAGGTACATTACTGTGTGGCATAATGTGTTATAAGGGGCACTACTACAATGCATAACATGAAAGGGCTCTGTGTGGCATAACGTAGAAACATATTCACAAACTGCGCTGCTGTTCCCAATCCTTTTCAGTCTCCCATTCTGGGAGCTGCCTCGGGAAAGGATGGAGCAGTAGCACACTGATGCAGTGCATCCAATTTCTGCTGGGCATTCCTTCTAGATTGATGAAAGGGGAGCGTGTCACTAAGCCAAACTCCTTTTTCATGAGCAAGCGCACCTTTGACAAATTCAGAAGAATACCATCTATGATTTTTGCATTGGGGGTGACACCAAAAGGAACTTTCTCCCTGAGCTCCACAAGGTCTAGAACCAGCCCTGGCTATATGCACTGGGGCTGGTTATATCCAAGAGTGGTGGCCCACACATATATTTGCAGGCCCCATTCCCCTTGGAAAGCAAGTCTTGGTACCAGCTAATATGAGAGGAGGTGCCAAGTGCTCACAGTAGGATTGCTAGATGTTCTAGTAAATGAGGAGGCAGAATGTCTTCTAGAAGGAGATACCCTTCCTTCTAAGATATATATGGGTAAGGGTGAGATAAGCCAAGACTTAAGTCAACATATGAAGACTGCGCCTGTGTGTAAATGTGTAACTAAGCTTCTATATATACATATGTAAATATCAAGCTGACACAAAAGAGATGTATTTAACTCATTTAATAGAGTCACAGTGCTCTTAGGACTAAAGTGGTGAGTAATATTGCAGTACAAATGGTTCTAACAGGTAAAAACAAATAATGTTGAAACGTAAAATAGGAATGGGGGGAGGGAGAAAACAGGTATGGATGTGGGTATGGAGAGAATGATGAAGGGGGATGGAGAGTATTTGCCTGGGTGGTAGGCGTCCCTTGACCCCCCAAATGTGGCAGTGTATAGAAAGTATTTTGTTATAAGTCCCTGTGAGGCCTCACTTACTTTGCTCCTCTTTCTTCTGTCTTCTTTTCGTGAGTTGATCAGGACCCTATTCTGATGAACACCGGCTTGGTCCCCGCAGTCACGCCGGGACACGTGTCACTTCCGGCGCCGGGGTATCGCGAGAAACCGCGGGCCGCAGTGATGGGAGTCCTGGTCACTATCTGAGCGCTCTAACTCGCCCGATGGTGAGGAGACTTGGAGGTGGATGGATTAGTGGTGTGGGGAGGATTGAGGGTTCTCCCAGGGTGGCTGAACGGAAGTCTGAGAGGTGTACTCCGAATGCATCGTGGCCATCAGGCCTTCTTAGGGGGGTGATGTGGCACCATCTTGGAAGAGGGCAATATATACATGAGTATTGGATGACATCATAAGGTGCCCTGGCTATCAATCTCCATGGTGATGTGGGTGAGGCGTGGGTGTCATAAGGTGTGTGTAATTAAGGCAGCTTGAATCTGTTCTGGCAGAGTGTAGATCAGTGGTGTCAAACTCGGGTCCTTCAGCTTTTGTGGGACTACATATCACAGCATGCCCTGCCACACTTTTAGCATGTCCTAATAGCAAAACTGTGGTACTGCATGCTGGGATGTGTAGTTCCACTGCAGCTGAAGGGTCTGAGTTTAACACCACTGGTGTAAATGGACAGCTGTAAAGATTTGCAATTAACAATTAGTAAAATAACATATAGCTGTGTTAAAGGGGGATCTTAATATGTTTGAATCTGTTCTTGCAGAGTGTAGATGGACAGCTGTAAAAAGTTGCAATTAACAATTAGGAAAATAACGTGTGGCTGTGTTGAAGGGGGATCTTTATATATAGAAGTAGGCAATGTTATGGTTGATGATTTGAAGGGATAACTCATTGTCCAATGTAGGTGATCACACATATCTGTGTGTGACGAGCAAGTTATGAGATGAATAGAACAAGGGATATCTGGAGTTACAAGTCGATAGATAGGTGGATAAAAGGTGGATAAAATATAGGTAAAATCAGCAAAAGGGATGTGGATGTCCCATAGATATTAATAATAATATAATTATAATAAGTAATCATAATAGATTTAAATTGGAATGATGAGCATGTAATAAATGCACTTTTCCTTGAAGCAGTCCATGGGCTTAGTATGGAGAATCAGGTAGAATGAAGTGCGCGATTAAGGTTATGGAAATTGATGGGTGGATTGAACATTCTGGGAACATGCTCTAACGAGTCCTTACAAGTATGTCATGAAACTCAGTGATAACTGATCTGCTTCATTGTCGAGACCCTGAGGTGCTAAAGTTTTGAGATCAATAATCCACTTTAATTCTTCTTTGTTTATTTTTCCACTATAATCTCCACCTCTCCAGTTCTTATTGACTTGCTGAATACCTATAAATTCCAATTTACTGGGATTTTGGTTGTGGGAGTGTTTGAAGTGGTTGGAGAGGCTGTGTGTCTCTAATCCTTAACTTATGTTTCTGATATGTTTAAAAAGGCGTGTTTTTAATTTCCTAGTTGTTCTACCCACATACTGGTGGCAAGAGGGACACGTTATCAAATATATCACTCCTTCGCTGTTACATGTTATATGGTCACGAATTGTGTATTCTTTATTGGTTTTGGTGGAAGTGAATGTCTTACTGTTTTTGTAGTTATCATGTTCAGTTTACAGGCTTGGCAGGATCCGCAGTGGGAGAAGCCTGGTGTGATTTTTTGGCCTGTCAGTGTTGTTTGTATTGCTCGTTTCCCTTTTATATGGTTGTGTACCAACATTTGTCTGTGGTTTGGTGCTTTTTTATAGATGACTTTTGGTTTCTCTGGGAGTATGTCGTTTAAAGTCTCATCTTTTAATAGGATGTGCCAATGTTTATTTAATATCTTGTTAAGGTGTCTATAGTTTGCGTTAAATTGTCTTATGAAAAATGTATTGTGGCCTTTGGTGTGTTTTGTTTTTACTTTGTAGGCCAGTAAAGTGTTTCTGTCTAGATTTTCTATTGTTTGTAATATGCTGGTTAATGTCTCTTTTTTATACCCTTTTTCTAAAAGATGTTTCTCCATTTGCTTACTTTGTGTCTGATAGTCTGTAAGTTTACTACAATTTCTACGTAGTCTTTTGAATTGGCCGGTGGGGATGTTGCTTAACCAGTTGGAATGGTGTCCACTGTTAGAAAGAATGTAGCTATTAACATCAACTTGTTTCTGGTAAGTTTTAGTCTGGATCTGGTTGTCTTCAATGAAAATTGTTATGTCTAGGAAGTCAACTTTTGTCCTACTATAGTTGCTTGTAAATGCAAGATTCCTGTCATTCTGATTGAGGTAATGCAGAAATTGTAGTAGTTATGTCTCATCTCCACGCCATATAAAGATGACGTCATCAATGTACCTGCGCCACAGGACTAAATTTGCCCCAAACTCATGCTCTGACCAGATGGTTTGGTCCTCCCACCTACTTATGAATAAATTAGCATAGCTCGGGGCAAATTTAGTCCCCAAGTGATGCCTGTGTCCTGTCTGTTGTAAGTGTCTTTGTACCAAAAATAATTATGCTCCAGGATAAATCGTATGCAGTTGGTGATGAAGTGGGTTCGTGACTCTTTCATGTTTTTGCCTTGTAGTAAGTAGGATTGTATGGCTTCTAGTCCCTGTTGGTGTTCTATTACTGTATATAGTGATGTCACATCGCTAGTGCATATCCAAAAATCTTCAGACCAAGAGATGTTTTTAAGTGTCTGTAAGATGTCGGTGGTGTCCTGTATTTATGATTTTTGTGTCCGTAGGTGGGGTTGTAGGAAGAAGTCAATGTATTGTGACAAATTTGAGGTGATGGAATTGATGCCTGATATAATTGGGCATCCGGGCGGATTTACAGTGCTCTTGTGGATTTTTGGTATATATTATATTACCGGAATGACTGGGTGCGGGTTGTGGAGGAATTTGTATTCCTGTTGATTCAGGATGCCTTTGTTCAGACCCTCTTCTAATAAATTCTTTAGTAACTGTTGGTAATGGGTGGTGGGATTTTGTGGTAGTGCAGTGTATATGGTGGTGTCTTTCACGATTCTGATACATTCATTTAGATAGTCTTGTTTTTCAAGTATCACTACCCCCCCCCCTTTGTCAGCTGGTTTGACCACTAGCTTGGTGTTTTTGGTTAGTTCTTTTAGGGCGGCAGTTTCTCCTTTTGTTAGACTTAAGTTTCTGGGTTTCAATTCGGTTTCTATAGATTCTATGTCTTTCCCGACCAATTTCTCAAATGTTTCTATAAGTGGGCAGGGTAAAATGTTGATGGTGGTCTGAGATCTGTGTGTATGTATTCCATAGTGTCCGATGGAAGGTCGTTACGTATAATGGAGTTTTTCATGTATTTTTATAGGGTTAATTTCCTTCTGAATCGATGTAAGTCAAGATTTGTCTCAAATTTGTCCAAGCCTTTATTATGTGCGAATTTTAACCCTTTATTCAGTAGTGATATGTGGCTTGGTCCTATGGTGGCCTTACTTAGGTTGAAAATTCCTGTTCTTTTTGTTTCATTGGGGTTTGTTTTTGATGTTTTGCCTGCATTTCCTCTACGACCTCTTCTAGACCATCTAATTTTCTTTTGTTTTGATTGTTGTGAGACATAGCGCAGGCCTGTTGACCTGCTCAGACAAAGGCATATTTGTCTTTTCTTTTCTTGCTCTTTGCATCTAAAGTTTTTTCAAGGGGATTAGTACCAGCTATCCTGGGGCTGGTTTAAAGCTAAGGCGGTAGACCACACCATTGCAGGTAACCTTTAAATGGTTCACTCAGCCCAGGCTGGCAAAGCCCAGTGCTAGATATCCTGCAATAAGGGTGAATCCCAAGTAATCCCCCCCTCATTCTAGGTTGATTAGCATGAGCTGAAAGCATCAGTGCTAGTTATTATGCATTATTTTTTTATTATTTCTTTTAGTCCTGTTTTTACATGCAGAAGTAGCCAGATAGTGCCCATCTAATTCTGTGAGATCAGGAAATTGGGGAGAAGTTGGCTGGTCTGATATTTTGTTACATGTGTGGAATACACTTTATGACCATTTAGTTGGTCAGAGAAGTTGGGCAGTTGGATGAGGGTTGGCTAGATTTGTGGCCAGTTTTAGTGGAAGAGATTACATTACAAAGAGGAACCCAAAAATGAAAGTTAAATGAATAGTTTCCTAATTTATGGGCAGAAATGAAGATGTTGGTGTGAGCCATAATCAGATGAAAGATGGTCCATATGCATCATGGCTGCTGTAGATGTGTGCTTAGCTACCTAGTACACTATGCAAGATGCTTTTGAAAAGAAAAATGCCCTTCTTGTTTCGGCTGTAGTAAGCCTGGTCATCCCATCCAATAGTATAGGCAGGGGTGTAGAGAGCCCGGCCGGGCCCAGGGGAAGGGGATGTGGCCTAATAGCGAGAGGCGTGGCCATGCCACTTTGAGCTAAAGAGAAAGAAAAGCACTTTTGTAGTGCCACGCAGCGCCACTATGTGCTGGGGAGGGGGCGCTGTGAGCCCCTCAGCCCGGTGCAAAGCCAGAGGAGAAGCGATCAGTGGGATCGCTACCCCCCACAGGCATAGGAGACTGTTGTAGCTGCAAACAGTCTCCCACTGCATCTGCTGTTTGGGTGGGAGGAGTGAGGGAGGGAGGGGGAGAGCAGCGCCTGACCCAGGCCCATGCCAGGCCCCTCTAAATAGACCGGGCCAGGGTAAATAGTACCCATTGCCCCCCCCTCTCGGCGCCCCTGGGTGTATGGTAGCAAGGTCAGAAGTACAGTAGTTTAGAAGCTTAGTAATAATTGATAAGTAAGTAGTGCTGGGGGTTAGTTATATTAATAGATTTGAGTATTACACAAACATTGTTATAAAGTTACAAATTCCGACAATTGATAGTACATATTATATTATATAAATAATGATTTATTGTAATAGAATAATATAGTTTGATATTTTTATAAGGTATTTGTGCCCAACATTTCAAATATCACAGACAATATAGCAAAACACATAAAAATGGTACAAAAGCGACTTCAAATTGATGCCTCCCTTTGGAAACGTGAAAAGAGTGCAGTAAATAAGTATAAAGAATATATACCAATGACGACATCTCCTAAGAAATATGTTGAAAGCTTATTTCCAGTAGATATTCATTATAAGTGGAACTTCACATACATGGATGTCAATAAAAAATGTCTTTAAACAAACAACAATCTCACCCGTGTCTGGGAAATGTCAGATCCAACTGTCTATCCTAACAATGCCGGTAATAAAAGGATCCTTAAGAAGGCTTGTGTGTGTCTAGACATACTGTACACTCGGTCACTGGATGTTGTATAGCCACTTGTAGGCTTGGAGTGCTGGCTTCTATTAATAGACCATGAGAGCTACCGCTTTATTGAAAAGTCAAGCAGTGATCTCTATCAGCTCCGGATGTGTGCGGTACCTCTTAGCAGAACACAGGATAAAAATCTGGATGACTTGACGTGTTTCTCTGCCGCACCAAATGGCAGGTTTTGTTTTTCAAAAGGATAGATTGAGAAAGGAGATGATCTTGTGGATTTGTGGTACACTTCCAAGATGAGCTAAGACAATTGGCTGGCCGTTTTAGGTTGTTGCTTGTACTGTCTTACAGTGGCGTAACTAGGGTATTTGGAGCCATGGACAAGTTGAAAAAAGTAGCCTCTGCACCCGAAAGCGCACGCGTCAAAAAATGGGCTTGGCCACTAAAAATTAGGACATGTCAACATGACACACACCCCTTTCTCGGCACTCTGGGAACAATCCTTTCCATTCCATATGCACCTTAATGCAGTGCCTCTTATACAGTCCCCACTATGCAATGCCCCCAGTAGTGGTCCCCCTTATACAGTACCCCCAGTATGCAATGCCCCCAGTAGTGGTCCCCCTTATACAGTACCCCAGTATGCAATGCCCCCAGTAGTGGTCCCCCTTATGCAGGCCTCCATTAGTGCCCCTTTTAAAGTACCCCAGTAGTGGTCCCCAGAGCCGGATTAAGGGGGGGGGCACAGGGGGCGAGTACCCCCGGGCCCCCCTCTCTCAGGGGGCCCCCCAGCCAGAGCTTCTCTGACCCAGCTCTGGCACTAGAGCGTCCAGACAACATTCTCTGCTTACTGCCTGGCCGGCTATCGTAGATGCAGAGGGTGCAGGCTTTCATAAAGTGCCAACCCTGCTCCTGCACACAGCCATGCTGCACAAAGAGTTACACAGTCACAGCTACAGTAGCAGCTGTCTGGCTTGCAGGGACCACGCCTCCTACAAGCGTCACTGTAGAGAGACGGACCAGGCGGACTGGAGACTGAACAGTGAGAGAACACACACATCTGAAAGCAGCTGCACTCTGCTGATAAGAATGTAAAGCAAAGTAGTCTGGAGTCTGGACTATGGAGAGGTGAGCACCCACCCCACACAGTAGTGAATGTTACAGTCTGCAGCAGCGCAGGATGACGCAGAGCTCACGGTGGCAGGGAGGCCCATATCCCATACACACTGCCATGAAATGTGAAATCTCATATCCCTGTGTACAAAATGTATTTCTTTTTTTGTACTAATGTTTATGCCCCATAACACTTTAAGGCATCTTGTGACATGGAAGCAGTGACAAGTGGATGTGGGTACACCGAATTGCTGCTTCCTTTATTCTATACTGGCTAAAGGGAAAGTGTGTGCACCTTGAAAGGGAACCCCTTCAAAATATAACTATGGGCCTTACAAAGGTATTTACACCCATAGGCGGTTTAAGAGAGTAGTGGGCTGTGTGCAGCTTCTGTGCGGGCCCCCTCCCCCCCTTCTCCAACAGCACAGTAACCCCTGCTTTGTGCGAGAGTCTACTGTGCATGCTCAGGTCTCTGTGAACATGGCGTACCCACTATGTTCCTGGAGACTCCTCTATTGCTCATGCGCAAATCTCCAGGAAAATGGCTGCAGCGCATTTTCCTGGTGATTTCTGTCTTCAGGGCAGGCCGACGCAGGACTCCAGAGAGGTAAGTTTAATATAATATGGGTGTAGGGTGTGCGGTGTGGACCCACACACACAATGGGCACAGCCAGGGAACGGTGCTGACAAGAGGGGGAGGGCCCCCTGTCTTAAGTGCCCCGGGCCCCCCAAAGGCTTAATCTGGCCCTGGTGGTCCCCATTATGCAGGTCCCCAGTAGTGCCCCTTATACAGTGCTCCCAGTAGTGGTCCCCCTTTTGTATCCCCCATTAGTGCCCCTTACACAGTGCCCCCCCAGGAGTGGTCCACCTTATGCAGGCCCCCATCAGTGCCCAGTGCCCCCAGTAGTGATTCCCCTTATGCAGGCCCCCATTAGTGCCCCTTACACAATGCCCCCCCTAGTAGTGGTCCCCCTTATGCAGGCCCCCATTAGTGCTCAGTGCCCCCAGTAGTGATTCCCCTATGTAGGCTCCCATCAGTGCCCCTTACGCTGTGCCCCCCCAGTAGTGGTCCCTCTTATGCAGGCCCCCAGTAGTGATCACACATAGACATACACACACAAAACAGAAAAAACAGACTTACCTGAATCCCTGCTCCTGCCGTGCCCACAGCAGTCTGCTCCTCTGTCTCTGTCCTCCCGCTTGGTCCTATGGGAGAGACGACATGACATCTCTCACATCACCCACTGCAGGAGCCGGAAGGCGGACCTCATGAGTGAGCTCCAGGCCAGCTCTGGCAGTTGGTGCAGCAGCCAATGAGAGTCTGTCTGACTCTCGTTAGCTGCTGAAACACACACGTCGCCGCCAGCCCCAGCGGCGATGTGTGTGTAAATGTGCAGTGCGACTGCACTCATTGCGGTCTGCACTACACTGCCTAACTAGGATGGCCTGTACCGTTGCCGGGCCTGTACCGACAGCGGCATCCTGATACTCAGGATCCCGACAAGGGTCGGGTAATTATACTTACCCTCCCCATTCTCTCCCTAATCCTAAACTTCTGTTAGTGCCTAAACCTAACCCTCTCCCCTTGGTGCCTAAACCTAACCCCCCAAGTGGTGCCAAACCCTAACCCACCCCTGTGGGTACATAACCCTAACCTCCCCCTCCCCTAGCCTAAACCTAACCTCCCCATGACACCTAAACCTAACCCTCCCCCCTGCGGCTAAATCTTAATCAGCTCCGCTATACTTACGTTCGAAATCCTGGCTGTCTGGTTTCCGGTGTCGGGTTGTCACCTCCTGATGGTATTCTGGCGCCAGCCTTCTAACCGGGTATGGCATTCCGGCACCGGGATTTCTTCAGCCGGATGTCGGTATAATAACTACATCCCATTGCCCAAAGCAACCAAGCAGCTTCTTACTGCCATTTATCTAGCACAGTCTTTGAAATGACAGAAGCTGATTGATCGCAACTCTTCACTTTATACTGGTCCTATTTACTACAATCCACATTTCAAATGTGGTTGTAGTGTGATATGTTCACCTAAATTCGCATTGTGAATTTAGGAAATATGACAGGAATTTATCAAATATCCCTTGCAGGGACAGAGCTTGCGATAAAGCTCTGTCCCTGCGAATCCTCTCCGCTGTCTTCTCACTGTATTTTTCACAAAAAATACCGTAAGAAGGTGTCTCACCAACCCCCTCACTCGCCCCGCGACCCCCCTGCGGCCTTCCCCTGCTTACTTCCACTTAAGTCTATGCAGCAGCTGACTGGAGCCCCAGAGAACCTCAATGGAGCACCGATCTCCGTTCCCTGGAATCAGGTAAGTGGGTTTTTTTTAAACTACTTTATTTTCTAGTGATCAACTTGTGGTCTTTTTAGACCACAAAGCTGATCACAGGGGCTGGCTCCTGGCTCTGCTCTACCTGTCAGAGCAGATCAGGAGTCAGGGGACCGAAGGGAAAGCCCTGATAACGCCATCTGAAGGTGGCGTTATTATCACAGGGCTTTCCCACTTATTTTTTTACAATTTCATTTTAGTAGATCACAGTTACCATTACAAGCATGGGAAATGCGATCTACATACTAACAATATGCTAATTAAAGGCAGGGGCGTTTTAAGAGAGGAGGGGGCCCGTGTGCACTTCCCGTGCAAGGCCCCCACCTCTCTCCCCTGTGGCCGGCAGCCGAGTGATGCGGCTAGCCAGCCACCGCAGCCTTAATAGACACGGCTAGCCAGCCCGGAGTCTACTGCGCATGTGCAGAACGCCAAAAAAATGGCCACGGCGGCCATTTTCCGGCGTTCTGTGCATGCACAGTAGACTCTGGACACTAGACTGTGCCCTGAGTCTACTGCATATGCGCAGAACACCGGAAAAATGGCCGCAGTGGCCATTTTCCGGTGTTCTGAGCAGCATTGACAGCCGACGCGGGACCACGGACAGGTAAGTTTAAAATAATATGGGTGCAGGGTGTGCGGTGCGGGGCCCCGCACACACTGCAACCATTATAGATACGCCACTGATTAAAGGGCATATGAAAACTACTCTAATTGCCCTTCAATAAATTTATGAGATACTAAAATAATGTGAAAAGGGTGTGAAAAACCCCTTTTTCACATTTTATTAGTATATTGATAAATAGGCCCCTTTATCTCTCCACTTTATCTCTCTCCAATGCTTGATACATTTCCCCTTTTATCTGTTCAAATGTATTAAATACATTCTAAATAAATTTGCTCTGGTTACAGTGTCTTTTCGTGGATTGGCGCAGTGGAATTGACACAGGTTAGTCAACATCTACCACCCTGCTTTGTAGGAGTCCTGCATCGTTCCTTTTGCACTGATTGCTAAAATTACAGTTCAGCCACGATGAGGCTTAAGAGGTTGCTGTGTATTATTTCTTCTTTATTCTGAAAAATAATATTTGAAAAGAAAAGTCAGTCCATGAGTTAATTTGGCAGCATGTTCTCTAAACCTCCGTCAATTAAAAAATAAAATTTCATTCATATGCGCAATCAGTAAAATTGTCAATCCTATGGAGAAAAAAAATCAAAACAATTAAAGGGAATTAAAGAAATCCTGGTCCAGCTGTCATACGTTCTCTGCCGAACACTCCTCACTCACTTGTGTCATCCTGTCAAAATTATAATGCCGTTATCAGTTTGAGTGACACCATAAATTAAACCTCAGTGTCTGATTGTGATGTGAGGTCTGAAAAAAAGATGTACGGCTTGTTGAATAAATGAATACATTATCCACACTCATCATTTAAACAGGTTATAATTATATTTAGTTTAAAAAAAAAGAGTTTACCAAAGTGCAGATCAGCTGAAGTATTAAAGGTACATCTGCATTTCATTGCTGCACATGAGTACACAGTCACATACATATTTTCCAGGAGTGTGGTATATTTGGTTGACATGTGATTGTTGACATGATTGTAATGTCAGCATGCAGCATGTCGACATGTGCAACGTGTCAACATTGACCATGCGGACATTCACAACATTGACACTGATGAAATGTTGAGATGATAAAACATCCCTGGTGATCGAGTGATGACTTACTGTAGCTGGTGCAGCGGGTCTGGTGGCTCCAGCAGTGTCTTCTAGGTCCGATGGTGATGTTTGGATGACTTCCGGCTCATCCTGCGGTGCTTCTGGCGTTATTTCACTAACCTCTAACTCTGACCACTAAATCTCCTTGTAGTGTCGAACCCTAACCTTTCCTTCCATGGCCTAATGATCTCCCTAGTGCATAACCCTAACCCTCACCTCCTGCAGCCTTGCCCTAACCTTCTGCTGCCACAGAAAGAACCTGACCATCCAGTGCCTGCAGAATATTAACATTTCACATGTAAGTAGACATTGTGAACAAGTCGACATTCTGCAGATGCTGACATGTTCAAAATCCTCATTTAAACAATGTCGGCATAATTGTCAACTGTGATGTCGACATTATGAATGTAAAAGTAAAATTTTCCAGAGATGGAAAAATATTGTATTTTTTAGTCACATGCGTAATCCACCAAGACCATGCCTTGATTCACCCAATCTACAGTATGTCCATTCTTCATGAGGTCAAACACCCTTTTCCATCAGTCCACAAGCTTGTGAACTACAGAGGTGTCCTCATATATCTAGCCTCAATACCAGAAAGTGGTGCCAGATGCCCGGTGCGAGTTAGCAGCCAGATCCCGCGTGAGTCTGCTAGCGCTGGACGTCTTTTGTGAGGTTTTTTTTTCAACTAAAATGCATCTTAGTTGCAATGCAATGTACTAGGATGCACCAGGAGACTGCGCTGATATGCGATACTCATATCTTTGTATACTGTACAAAGCATTATAGAACTTGGAAAAAAGCAGCGGCCACTGCAACAAAACAGTTCGTATATAGATTCAGAGACTCAGGGTAGATGTAGTAAGCAGGGCCGGATTAACAGGGGGGGGGGGCGACAGGGGCGATCATCCCTGGGCCCCCACACGTAAAGGGCCCCCATACTCATCGGGGTTAAAGTGGACCGCAGGAGACAAAACCAGTTCCGCCTCCTCCAGCCAACCTAACCCTGGCGCCACAGGGAGACTATTTGCCAGGCACCCGCTGAGATTGTAAGCAGCGGGCACCTGGCCCCCCCCCTTCGCAGCAGCAGCCGGAGTCGGAGGCTGGAGCTCACGTGAGCTCCGGCTTCCGGCTTGCGCAATGCACTAAGGGAGAGACGTCATGTGCAGAGGAGAAGCCGAGTGGATTGCAGTGGAGGCGAGGCTTAGCTTAAGGTAAGTATGAGCTTTATATTTTTATTTTAATGCAATTGGCTTAATGGAGGCATTATTTGGGGGGGAGGCATTGTTATTGGGGCATTACTCGTGGGGGGGATGCCATCACTACTGGGGGCATTACTGGGGGGGCATTACTAAAGGGGGCATTACTCGGGGGGAGACATTACTACTGGGGGCATTAATCAGGGGGCATTACTATTGGGGGCTCTACTACAGAGGGAGCATTAGTATTGGGGCACTAATATAGGGGCATTACTACTGGGGGCATTTCTACAGAGGGCTCTACTACAGGGTGCATGACTACTGGGGGCACAACTACAGGGGCATTACTACTGGGGGCATTTATACAGAGGGCATTATTACAGGGGGCACTACTAATGGGAGTATTGCATAGAGGGCACCGCATAAGAGGCACTACTACTGGGTACACTGCATCGGGGCACTACCACTGTGGGCACTGACACTACTGGGGGCTCTGCATAAGATCCCCATTGCGCATACCCCCAGTTTGTCACATTTAATAGGGGCCCCCACATGTTTATTGCTAAGGGGCCCCCAAGGACCTTAATCCGGCCCTGGTACTAAGCCTTGGAGATAGATAAAGTAGAAAGATAAAGTACCAAACAATCAGCTCCTTTCTTTTATTTTATAAACACAGAATGTAAAGTGACAGTTAGGAGCTGATTGAGTGATACTTAATCTCTCTCTCGCTTGGGTTGTATGCACAATATTGGCTCTGTTAGCAGATATGAGAAATGCAGAGGAGAGTTTTAGTTGGGTGAGCCATGAACATTAGTAATAAGGTTACACCGGTATGTGTCTTTGTGAATCCAGCAATACATAAAGGAGCTTGCTTGTGAATGAATTAGTGATGTGAGCTGACAGCAGAGGCTGATGAGGATGATGATGCTATAGCTGGCACTGCTGCTGAGGATGATATAGCTGTGGGATTTGCTGTTCAAGAGAAATGGAATTGAGATGAAATTTGATAATGTGGGTACATGACCTCTTCTAATCAGCTGAAACCTGTTGCATTTCTTGCAGATTTTGGTTGCAGATCAAGGGCCAACATGGCTTTCATGGCTTTTTGGATCCGCTTTGCACAGAAGGATGACTATCATACTTGTTTCTTCTTTCAAATGACTGTTTGATGGACAATTGTTGGAAAATAGGCTTATTCTGGTTCCCTTTCTGAGATGAACATCTTCTCCAACAGCAGCTACCCTAGTGCCCAGAGATTCCGCTTTGGAATTACAGATTGCATTACAGGAGTCAGAAATTGCATTTGAGTCAATGATCAGGGCCGTAGGGTAGTGCAGCCGGTGCCATCGCACAGGGCACCACAGAGCAGGGGGCGCTGTTTGGACCTGTCAAATTTCTGTTTATTATCATTCTTGCTTGTAGCTTCCTCTTATTTCATCCCCAGCATCTCCTGGCCTCTCCTTTCTCTTCCCTGGCCCTTCCCCATGAAGCCATGGCCCTTTTTTGGGTGCATTATGTCCCTTTGTAAAATGAGGGGGGTGCCAATGCTCTTTCTGGCACAGGGCACCAAAAAGTCTAGTTACGGCTCTGCCAATGATACAGGACTACACAATACTATTCCTGAGGAGGCTAAAGTGTTGTCAGTGTAGATTGCACAAGGAATTTAACCATGCTACTAGCACCTGTTAATGGACTGCTTATTGCATGTGATTTAAATTTTTCAGATGAATCACGCATCATTACGCTGCAAATTATGTATTAGCAAGGAGGTGCCTAGATGTTTAACATTCCTACCTCAACTTATTTTGGTGTCACAAAGGCTACGGATGGCTTGATAAACATTGTCTGGGTTGGGGTAGAAATAGTTCCATACCTGAGAGGTGGATATTTTGATCTTTTGTCCAAGCATAACAACAATGCACTTATCATGGGCATGAGGTGGTACCACTGGTGGCTGCCTTACTTAGAGACGTTCATTAACATCATCACTATCATTATCCTTTTCAAGAATAACACATTGATTATCCTAATCATTGTCCTAATTGTCAGATACACAATTATCACCATCAACCTGCTGCAGATTAGCAAAATCTAAATTTCCATCCTCTATTTGTAAATTTTCCCCAATACTATTTATCCAACACATGTTCAGATGATTGAAGATGGCGCTCAGAACTTATCACAGTTTCAAAATGTGAACTGTCTGACACACACAAATTAGGCTCATGGACACCCTCAAACTCTACTCTAGATTCTTCTGTGAACACTTATTTTGTTCTTTAGCCTCAGTGTTCTTTTCAGGTGATGGATATGTCTCTTTTTGAAGTGACACCAGTACTAGTACGACACTCAGCTAGTGCTTGGGAGGTTGCAAGAGATGCATGACAGTGTTGGTCACTCACTTTTGACCTGGGATCAGGGGCATAACTATGGGAGGCAATGGAGGCGCCTTGTCCACAACATATTCACCCCACTTAGAGCTGTAACTATGTACCCGGAGTGTACCGTCACGTCCGCCAATACATGGCACCTCTTCCCAGCACCTGAGGAGCTACCATACACTAGTGGAAAGCTCCATGTCAGACCATCAGCTGCTGCCTTCGTCTATCTATAGTCTGCATGCGAATTGATAAATTACAGTGTCAGCAACTGTAACGGGGGGCAGCAAATTATAACTTGCCTCCGGGCGTCTGGGATAAACTTATGCCACTGCCTGGGCTTGTTTCTAGTACAATGTCTAGCTAAAGTGGCCTTGGTCTGAGCCTTTCCTTGCCACTAGCGGTGGTGTATGGAGTGTTAGCTGTTTTCCTACTTTCTGCCAAATCACATTCATCATCAGAGTCATTATTTTCCACTGCTAGTCACCACAAGCTGATGTTTTTTTTTTCACATTGAGCAAGATTAAAGTGATTTGGAGCGGCCTCGCTTAAATTTTATTCTTCCCACATGAACTTTGTTTCCACTAGTAGAAGACGTTGAAATACTAGTAGTACTGGTGCCAGTGCTGCTAGTACTAGACCCATCACTGAATATAATTCAGTCTGATTTTACAATTAAATAACAACAGGCGAACAGTATGTTATTTTTACACATATGTGAGTTTGGAAAAGGGGGGACTGATACCTTGCAATTTACAAAAAAATTAAAAATATCAAGGTAGTACCCCTTGCAAATGTTTTTTTCATACAAAGATAATACCCTCAAGATTATAACTAGTATTTACGTGATCGTACCATACTCACTCTGTAAAACAGAGATAGACACCCATAAAGAAGGTATCCTTATACGGGAAACTATTTATCCCACAAAAGCTATCCGGAAAGGCTATCAGCGCACCCATGTGATAAATACTAAATAAAAAAGGGGCATACCCTACTCACAATAAGTCATGAAGAGACGTATTCAGAAATGTTTCTTTTAAATTCTTGCAACACTCGTTTTCCTTCTCCTGGTTACTCTCCTTCCCTCTGCAAATTGTTTTTCCGCAGTTTTAAAAAAGCCGCTCTAATCTCTGTCACAATTCCTGTTTAAGATTCTAGGAATTGTGGCTATGGGCAACATCTCCGCACTTTACTAAATATACCCCCTTGGGGTTACAGTGTTTTTTGTAGTACCCTTTAACAATTTTTGTAATGATTGTTTTTTAAAAAACATTTTTTGTACTGCATATAATACAGCCATTTGTCCTGCTTAACAGATTTCAGGACTCTCATTTGATATGCATAATCTCATATACTACTGTATAATACAGTATCTATTACTATGATGTGCAGATATTTATCATTTATATGTTTTTGTAGGTTCTCTGGCTACATAGTTAGTCAATGAATGGACTTTATGTTAATTAGCACTATAGCACAAGGACCTGAGATTTGATATAAAAATTATTAGAATAATACAAATATATTTATAAATATCTTCTTTGTTTATTGTAATCATTTTTATAGTTACCACTCACCATCTTTGTGGAGTTCCCAGAGACTGCAGAGAGACGAGAAATGAGGCAGTAACAGCTCAGCCTCACTTCTGTGTAGTCAGACATTGCTTGCAGAGCTGGGGGCGGGGCCACATCACATGCAGTAAGTGACCAGGAAGTTCATGGCAGTGTTTAGAGATAAGAGCTCATTCAGCAGCAGGAAGAGAAGACAAAGTGATGCAGGTAGGAAAATCAATGGACACTGAAGCTTAGTGCAGTGAGGGGAGAGTTACAGTGAGTAGGGAGTGAAACAGGCTCCCAGCACTCAGACCCATCTCCATGTGTGCCTATCCAGCCATTGACCTCACCTCACGTCACTGCTATATAATTTTAATTGAGATTAATATGTTCTCTCAGATGGTTTAATTGTCTATTCATGTTAGGTGACGTCACTCCTATGCTATTCGACGCTGGTGTGGATGCTGGGCTCCACATGTACAGTCCATTTGGGCGATAGAGCATATAAGGCAAAGACATTTTTATTATACTTGTGTATTCCTGATGACAATTTGAATAAATATTGAAATGTTGGATTATATACCCTGCTGTTTGGTGACAATAAGAATCTGAGTGCCGTACTACTGGTATTAGATATATACTGTATATAGTAATGGCAGACATTCGGCACTCCTCACAATTGAAGGTAAATGGCCATAATGCCTTCCTTGCAAATTTGTAATAGAGGCAGAATAGATGATGGCACTCATGGACTTGCAAATAATAAGAAGAGAGACTCCTGTTGAATCCAAAGTTTCAGAGATTTAATTTCTTTCCTCAGGGAAAACAATGTATAAACAAATATACATACCTTATATACGTGGTTATCCCCCTCAAGGTTCAATGCCAATCCCACCAGGCGGAGGCACAGTGACATTATCAGGGTGCATGCAAGTGCACTGATGCTCTTCGATAGGGATGCCATTCATGCAAAAATGTTACCCATCAACATGGTGACAAAAGTCATAAGTATTAACAATGTATTAATATTTTCCTCACAAATTATGTCATTTTACAACATTTATGTAATTTGTGATACATAGGGGCTGTGTAGACACCCACATGGCACTGACCATGCCCACACAGCACTGGTTACACCTCCTCTGCTTATCACAATATGTACTTAAACATTTTCAGTCCCAGGCCCATGTGGCCCTTAATACATCTCTGAGAACTTAAAACTACTCCATTTAAGTGCTGACACATCCAACAAAACATATAGCTGAGAGGAATCAATGCCACACATTGGACAAATTATGAAATCTATTCATCTATGCCTACTTTGTGATATGTGCTGATATCCTCTGCCTTAATATGACTGCACACACAATGGTGGAGTGTTATGGTTCTCACACAGAGATGAGACTGCAGAACTGCTGACAGTGTAACCTGCACTAGGTGCAGGGCTGGCTGTAACTTAAGAGATGCAGGGTCTAATCAGAGCCATTTCCTGCAGAGAGCTTTTCCTAATAACAGGCTTGTGTGCACCTGAGCTCAGCACACAGACAGATGATTAACTAGTGAGCACCTGAGATCTGCACACAGACAGGCAGGAATGACAGGCTATGAGCTGTATACTGACAAGACAGGATTTCCAGCTGCCTGCAACAGGCGGAACAAGGACAAGTCATGATGCAGTGCCCCAGTAATAACTATGACTGCGAACTGCCACCAAGATGATCTGCTAACCGCAGATCCTAACATGGAGTTATCTGGCCATTCTGGATTTTTATGTGATATATATAATTTTATAGGAAATATTACAAGGTAATCTACAAGCGGGATATTTGCCCCTTGCCCATAATGCCCCTTTACTAAAAGGCCCCAGCTCATTTTTGCAAGCCATATTTTTTTTGTCGCTGATATTAATCATTGGTTCTCAAAGTCAACCCTCAAATTTTTCCAACATGTTTTTAAGATCTCTGTCTGTGGAAACAGGTGGGATAATTGCTGACCCAGCACCATAGATTAACTTCTTTATCAAAGCCATCCAGCTCCCATCATAACCCACTGCTTCATGCTCCTTGCTCACTGTCTCTCCCTTCTGTGTTAACTCTGGCTGCCCCTCCTCTTTAGACTGTAAGCTCTGATGAGCAGGGCCCTGCAATGTTCTGTACTGTAAATTACTTTATACATGTTTTGTTCATACTGTTTCTGTTTACTGTACATAGTAAGATGCCGCCGTGGACCTCTTGTGGAACCATATAATTAAAGGATAATAATAACTCACCTGTGCTTGATTAAAGAAATCCACAAAACATGACTTGTTGGTGGTACTTGAGTACTGGATTTGAGAACCCCCTGTTAAAGATATTTGAATTTAAATCTCAAATACTTCTCACATACATTCACTTTTCCAACTTTTCCATATAGACTTTAAACTTCACATTAAGCAGAGTTATCGATTTTAAAGCTCCCTTTCTTCTGTCATTAAAAGAACATATTTTTAAAATGCTGTTTGACTGTCAGCTTGTGTATGTCTGCCGTATAAGAAATGTAGCCTGTGAACAATCTTTTCCTGAAATCCATTTGATATCCAAACTAAAACTCACTTAAAAGTGTGTATATCTGAGAAAATGTCAAACGCAGCCACAATAAATCTTGAAAATGTTTTTTTTTACTGCCCTTAAAAATCTAATTGGACTATTGGCAAAACACAGTGAATTTTTACCCTATTATACGAACTACTTAGTCTGAGCTTGGGAATATTACATTATAATATTATTCTGCTGACTAGTACATTTTGGTGCCTAAACTAAAGCGGAGTGATATACTCTTAATTATACTGTACCACCCTAATGATATACTTTACATAATGATACCACCACCTTAAAGATACACCTCATGAGCTATTTTTTGCTAAAAAAAATTGCACTGTGCTTGTGTCTCGTGGTGTGTACACACAGTAACGAATGAGAAGCACGGTATCAAAAAGTGTATTGGAAACGTGCTGGGCAATCCTGGGTGATCACAGGGAGGTAGTTATTCAGACGCACAAAGATGGTCCGGCTTATAGTCATGTTATGGAAGCGTTGCAGACGTGTCGCTGAGTGGGTTGTGATCTCAGATACTTAATCACTCACATTGGAGGACATGCTGTGATGGAGATTGGTTCTAGCATGGGGCTGGTGCAAGTTTTGATGGTGCCATCAATGGTTGCATTTAAAGAGGCTCTAAGTGGGCATCTCAGTCCTTGCACATTCACACTCAACGCTATACACCAGGGATGGGCTTGTGGCTGTATTAGCATAAAGTTGCATATGTAAGACCAGCAAAAGGTGCACACCCAGGCACTGCAGCAACCAACTCAGAATCACTTCCTTAATGTATACATTTTTGGATAATAAAGATGTGTTCTCATGTCGTAAGTACAATAAGTAAGGAGGATAACAAATTATATACCGAGACGTAAGCTCATACCCACTGTATATGAGAAAATAGTCAGTGTAGTTGTTGCAAACAGACTGTGGAGTCCCATGAACACAGCATTCAGGATAACATAAATAAGAACAGTGCAATAGGCGCCCATGAATGTGAATAGACAATAATAAATAAATTGATGCCCCCTTCAGAGTCCCTATACATGAAACTCCGGAGTAACTAACGAAAGGAGATCATGGTAATCTCTAGGGCTAGCTGGAGGATAAAGGCAGAGAGGAAGCAGGACATTGGGCTAAGTCATTAGCATAATGGAATTGTTGCCACCTATGCCATATATTGTCACATTTTAACTCAGCATTTGTACAGTAGTTAAATACAGATATTTTTCACGAGTTATGGTGGTATTGACCAGGGAAACCCAGGGCCATAGACATGGTCTCATCAGATAGAGGGACCACATCGGACTCCCAACAAAGTCTAATATTTGGTAGGTTCTTTGAGTTGTAGGTAGACACTACAAAATAGTATAGACAGGAAAGAGTTCTACTGGAACCATGGCAGAAGATAAACTTTTTGAGTGGAGAGTCCTATATAGGAAGAGGGCATTCCAAGAACTGCTGGAACTGCAGGAATCTATAGAACTGGGTGGAAGGTAGCTGACATTCGAAACTAAGCTCAGAAAACAATTTCAATACAGAAATGTCATAAAGTTGCCCTTGTTAGGTTACCCCCTTCCACCGTACACCTCCCTAGTCAGGAAAGAGGAGAGGTCCGGCACTGACCGAGCATTCCATAGTGAGTATCTGGACCTAGGCCCTGAAAGTATATCAACCTGGTGACTATATTCCAAATCCTGGCCATCTGTGTAACTAAGGAGTGTCACAATCTGAGTTCCTTACCACTAATCAAGGCCAGAAGGGGTTTGTGGCAAGGGGCCACCTAAACAACCAGTAAAATGTATTAAGCATCAGAACAGTTATCCGGTAGCCAAGGCTGCAAATGTGCCAATTATGATGTGTATAATAGAATCTAAAATGGGGCAGTGCAAGACCCCCAAATTACCTGGATCTACAGCAGCAAGAACATTGAGCTGAATACAGGCCTCATGGACCATCCAGGCCAAAGAAGAAACAAGGTTGTCCAGCCTACAAAACAGCAAAAGTGTGAGAAAAATAGATTGTTGAAAAATACATAGTTTGAATTGGATCACCATTTTAACTAAATTTACTTGGCTGGTAAGTGTAAGGTGTGCTTACATCATAAATGTACTTTGTTCCTAAGATCAATGAGCTGCGGTTGTACATTCATGCATACATAGTCCCCTGGGTTAGTTAGTAACTTACCCAAATATTTGAATCAGTCAATCCAACGTAGAGCCAACAATGTGGAGGGCAGGAACCTGTAATAGGAAGAATATGGGTATTATCTAGGGGTGTGCACCGGCCACTTTTCGTGTTTTGTGTTTTGGTTTTGGATCTGGATCTTTCTTCGTGTTTTGGATCTGGATTGGTTTTGCCAAAACCACCCTTCCGTGTTTTGGGTTCTGGGTTTTGTGTTTTGGATCTGTATTTTTTTTAAAAAAAGCATAAAAACAGCTAAAATCACAGAATTTGTTGGTTTCTCTGCTCCTATGCTATTATTAACCTCAATAACCTTAATTTCCACTCATTTCCAGTCTATTCTGAACACCTCACACCTCACAATAGTGTTTTCATGTCCAAAAGGTTGCACTGAGGTAGCTGGATGACTATGCTAAGCGACACGAGTGGGCGGCACAAACACGTGACCCATCTAGGAGTGACACTGCAGTGGCAGACAGGATGGCAGTTAGAAAAACTAGGCCCCAAACTGTACATAATGCAAAGAAAAAAAAGAAGTGCAAGATGGAATTGTCCTTGGGCCCTCCCACCCACCCTTATGTTGTATAAACAGGACATGCACACTTTAACAAATCAATCATTTCAGCGCCAGGGTCTGCCACACAACTGTGGCTGAAATGATTGGTTCGTTTGGGCCCCCACAAAACAAGCTGGCAATTAATGTGTCCCTGCACAAACTGGCTCTACGGAGGCAAGATGTCATCCTCATCCTCCTCATCCACCGATTCCTCACCCTCTTCAGTGTGTACATCCTCATCCTCACAGAGTATTAATTCATCCCTGCTGGAACCACAGGTCCCTCTGTACGTTCTGGAGGCTGGTCTCCCTGGAAGAGTTGATAATTCATTTTATGAACATCATCTTCTCCACATTTTGTGGAAGCAACCTCCTACGCCTTTCGCTGACAAGGTTCCCGGCTGCACTAAACACTCTTTCGGAGTACACACTGGAGGGGGGGCAACTCAGGTAAAATAGAGCCAGTTTGTACAGGGACCTCCAAATTGCTTCTTTTTCCTGCCAGTACAGGTACGGACTGTCTGACATGCCTACTTGGATGCTGTCACCGATGTAATCCTTTAACAGACAGACGCACGCTTGTCGCTGCTGCTTTGAGGATTCAAGTGCGGCTACAGCCCACACAATTCACAAAGACAGAAAAAAAAAAGAATATTTTTATTGTTTGTGGAGCACACTTTGAGGGTTACACCACCCTTTAACAGACAGACGCACGCTTGTCGCTGCTGCTTTGAGAATGCAAGTGCGGCTACAGCCCACACAATTCACAAAGACAGAAAAAAGAAGAAGAATATTTTAATTGTTTGTGTAGAACACTTTGAGGTGTCACCACCCTTTAACAGACAGACGCACGCTTGTCGCTGCTGCTTTAAGGATGCAGGTGCGGCTACAGCCCACACATTTCACAAAGACCGAAAAAAAAAAGAACAATATTTTAATTGTTTGTGTAGAACACTTTGAGGTGTCATCACCCTTTAACAGACAGACGCACGCTTGTCGCTGCTGCTTTAAGGATGCAGGTGCGGCTACAGCCCACACAATTCACATAGACAGAAAAAAAAAGAACAATATTTTAATTGTTTCTGTAGCACACTTTGAGGGTGTCACCACCCTTTAACAGACAGACGCACGCTTGTCGCTGCTGCTTTGAGGATGCAAGTGTGGCTACATCGCACACAAGTCACAAACACATTAAAAAAATAGTTTTTTATTTTTTGGAACACTTTGAGAGTTACACCACCCTTTAACAGACAGACGCACGCTTGTCGCTGCTGCTTTAAGGATGCAGGTGCGGCTACAGCCCACACATTTCACAAAGACCGAAAAAAAAAGAACATATTTTAATTGTTTGTGTAGAACACTTTGAGGGTGTCACCACCCTTTAACAGACAGACGCACGCTTGTCGCTGCTGCTTTAAGGATGCAGGTGCGGCTACAGCCCACACATTTCACAAAGACCAAAAAAAAAAGAACAATATTTTAATTGTTTGTGTAGCACACTTTGAGGGTGTCACCACCCTTTAACAGACAGACGCACGCTTGTCGCTTCTGCTTTAAGGATGCAGGTGCGGCTACAGCCCACACAATTCACAAAGACAGAAAAAAGAACAATATTTTAATTGTTTGTGTAGCACACTTTGAGGGTGTCACCACCCTTTAACAGACAGATGCACGCTTGTCGCTGCTGCTTTAAGGATGCAGGTGCAGCTACAGCCCACACAATTCACAAAGACAGAAAAAAGAACAATATTTTAATTGTTTGTGTAGCACACTTTGAGGGTGTCACCACCCTTTAACAGACAGACGCACGCTTGTCGCTGCTGCTTTAAGGATGCAGGTGTAGCTACAGCCCACACATTTCACAAAGACCAAAAAAAAAAGAACAATATTTTAATTGTTTGTGTAGCACACTTTGAGGGTGTCACCACCCTTTAACAGACAGACGCACGCTTGTCGCTGCTGCTTTGAGGATGCAAGTGTGGCTACATCGCACACAAGTCACAAACACATTAAAAAAATAGTTTTTTATTTTTTGGAACACTTTGAGAGTTACACCACCCTTTAACAGACAGACGCACGCTTGTCGCTGCTGCTTTAAGGATGCAGGTGAGGCTACAGCCCACACATTTCACAAAGACCGAAAAAAAAAGAACAATATTTTAATTGTTTGTGTAGAACACTTTGAGGGTGTCACCACCCTTTAACAGACAGACGCACGCTTGTCGCTGCTGCTTTGAGGATGCAGGTGGAATCTAGACGGGATTTGGAACCGAGGACACACTACCTCCATCAATTGTCTAAATCCCACTGCACTAATGTCGGATACCGGACGCACGTCTAACACCAACATAGCAGTCAAGGCCTCAGTTATACGTTTTGCTTCAGGATGACTGCTGTCGTACTTCATCCTCATCGCTAGGGACTGTTGGAGGGTCAATTGTTTAGTAAAAGTAGTGATGTTCCTACTTCCTCTCTGGGATGATGAACAACTCCCAGCAGCAGCAACAGCACTAGGAGGAAGAGGTTCTTGATCTTTCCCTATTTTATTTTTATCGGAGAAAGTTTGGTCCTCCATTTATGTTATATTGATATATATTCATGCGGCTAAAGCGCACACAAACACAGAAAATATTATTTTATTTTTGCTGGAGAGTAGTGCACTTTGTGGGTTACACCACCCTTTAAGAAATGAGCCAGCCGGCTCTTTACTTATGGGACACAGGCGCACGCTTGGCGCTGCTCCTTTGTTGATGCACGTGCAGCCACAGTGCACACAATTCACAAACACAGAAAATAATTTTTTTTTTGGTTTGGACTGGAGTGTACTTTCGGGGGTTACAGCACCCTTAACGGTCAAGCCAGCCGGCCCTTTACTTATGACACAGGCGCACGCTTGGCACTACTTTGTTGATGCACGTGCGGCTACTGCGCACACAATTCACAAACACAGAAAATAATTTTTTTTTAGGTTTGGACTGGAGTGTACTTTCGGGGGTTACAGCACCCTTAACGGTCAAGCCAGCCGGCCCTTTACTTATGACACAGGCGCACGCTTGGCACTACTTTGTTGATGCACGTGCGGCTACTGCGCACACAATTCACAAACACAGAAAATAATTTTTTTTTGGTTTGGACTGGAGTGTACTTTCGGGGGTTACAGCACCCTTTAACGGTCAAGCCAGCCGGCCCTTTACTTATGACACAGGCGCACGCTTGGCACTACTTTGTTGATGCACGTGCAGCTACTGCGCACACAATTCACAAACACAGAAAATAATTTTTTTTTAGGTTTGGACTGGAGTGTACTTTCGGGGGTTACAGCACCCTTAACGGTCAAGCCAGCCGGCCCTTTACTTATGACACAGGCGCACGCTTGGCACTACTTTGTTGATGCACGTGCGGCTACTGCGCACACAATTCACAAACACAGAAAATAATTTTTTTTTGGTTTGGACTGGAGTGTACTTTCGGGGGTTACAGCACCCTTAACGGTCAAGCCAGCCGGCCCTTTACTTATGACACAGGCGCACGCTTGGCACTACTTTGTTGATGCACGTGCGGCTACTGCGCACACAATTCACAAACACAGAAAATAATTTTTTTTTTGGTTTGGACTGGAGTGTACTTTCGGGGGTTACAGCACCCTTAACGGTCAAGCCAGCCGGCCCTTTACTTATGACACAGGCGCACGCTTGGCACTACTTTGTTGATGCACGTGCGGCTACTGCGCACACAATTCACAAACACAGAAAATAATTTTTTTGGGGGTTTGGACTGGAGTGTACTTTCGGGGGTTACAGCACCCTTAACGGTCAAGCCAGCCGGCCCTTTACTTATGACACAGGCGCACGCTTGGCACTACTTTGTTGATGCACGTGCGGCTACTGCGCACACAATTCACAAACACAGAAAATAATTTTTTTTTTGGTTTGGACTGGAGTGTACTTTCGGGGGTTACAGCACCCTTAACGGTCAAGCCAGCCGGCCCTTTACTTATGACACAGGCGCACGCTTGGCACTACTTTGTTGATGCACGTGCGGCTACTGCGCACACAATTCACAAACACAGAAAATAATTTTTTTGGGGGTTTGGACTGGAGTGTACTTTCGGGCGTTACAGCACCCTTAACGGTCAAGCCAGCCGGCCCTTTACTTATGACACAGGCGCACGCTTGGCACTACTTTGTTGATGCACGTGCGGCTACTGCGCACACAATTCACAAACACAGAAAATAATTTTTTTTTTGGTTTGGACTGGAGTGTACTTTCGGGGGTTACAGCACCCTTAACGGTCAAGCCAGCCGGCCCTTTACTTATGACACAGGCGCACGCTTGGCACTACTTTGTTGATGCACGTGCGGCTACTGCGCACACAATTCACAAACACAGAAAATAATTTTTTTTTGGTTTGGACTGGAGTGTACTTTCGGGGGTTACAGCACCCTTTAACGGTCAAGCCAGCCGGCCCTTTACTTATGACACAGGCGCACGCTTGGCACTACTTTGTTGATGCACGTGCGGCTACTGCGCACACAATTCACAAACACAGAAAATATATTATTTTTTTAGCACTTGGGGGGAGCACCCCTGATGGACAGAGCACCCCCTGGACAGCACTCCTTTAGGACTGGGACACTGCACAGGACTTTGGAGTGGACACAGCCCCTATGGAGAACTGACTGCACAACACAGTCCAGCCAACCCCTATGGACTTTGAAGTAGTGGACACAGCCCCTATTAACAACAGCAGCACAGCACAACACAGCCAGCCCCTATGGACTTTGAAGTAGTGGACAACAGCAGCACTACACTACACTACACTACACAGCCCTAACTCCCACCCTCCCTCTTCACTGTCCACAGCCGAGTGAGAAAATGGCGCCGACGCGGGTACCTTATATAGGATCCAAAACCCGCGAGACTCGGAAGGCGGGATGATGACGTTTTGCCTCGATTTCAGATCCGAGTCAGGCGGGAAAAGTCGAGCCTGATTCGGATCGGACTCGGATCGGGGGGGCTCGGGGGGGTTCGGATTTCAGAAATCCGAACCCGCTCACCCCTAGTATTATCCCAGCTAATAGTGGGACCCAAAAATATGCAGAATTTAGTCATAAACTGAAGGACAGCGGACATAGACAATCTATAATCCGATAAAAATAAGCAGGAGAGCATCAGCAAATAATGCTATCGTATCATTCTGCTGCCAAGCCAGAGTCCCTAAACACCTGGATGAGTATGCATTAAACAAGCTAAAGGTTCGATGGCTACTGTGAAAAGGGTCAAATAAACAAGCAGGACTCCTTCTATTAAAAGACTTGTAGATGCATAAAGAGGCATTTAATATTCACTGCCCAGGCATCATTCCCCACCAGGTCTGAATAGACTATAGTAGTTATCAACTGATTGAGCCTGGTGGACAGGTTTTAGCTAATTTCTTAGCATCCATAGGGATCAGAGAGAGAGACTGAGCTTTCCCTGACATGGTCGTATCTGATACGACCAGTCAGAAAAGCTCAGTGGGCGGCTGCTGGAAGATGATCTTCTAGCAGCCGCCTATCTCAGAGGGACCTCCCTCTGCACCAGCAGCTCCACCCCCAGTGTGTCCTGATCACTGCTGGCCACAGTGATCGGGCAGTCCAGCTGTACCCCCCACCCAGCAGATTACTAGCCAAGCCAGCATGTCCCGATCACTGTGGCCAGCAGTGATCGGGCTGCCCCCCCCCGTCTGTGCAACCCGGCAGCTGCATAGAGGAGCAGCCGCCATGAAATATAAGTGCTGACCACCACCATCCCCCCGCCTAGCACCTGGCGGAAGCAGAAATACAGGTGCTGCCCACAGCCCTCCTAACATCCAGCAGCTGCATAGAGGAGCAGCCACCGGGAAATACAAATGCTGCCCGCCGCCCTCCTAACACCCGGCAACTGCATAGAGGAGCAGCCGCCGGGAACTAAGGACCTCATTCAGAGTCGGTCGAAGCGGCCGCATGGTCGTACGCCACCGATGTTTGCTATACTGCGCATGCGTAAAGGTCGCAATGCGCGTGCGCAAACTAGCCGCTACGATCAGAAATTTCTCTCTCCTTGAACACAGCCAGGTCGGTAGTTTGAGTGACAGATTGAGGCGTTTGTGGGTGGTAACAGGGGAAGTTGCTTGAAAACGGGGGTGTGGAGATCCGAACGCAGGCATGCCTCATTATGCGAACGGCGTTTTATGGGAGTGCATAATTAACAAAGTAGTGTCATGGCACACGTGACAGGGGAGATTTTACACTGACATGATCGTAGAGCTTAAGAGAGGGTAAGGTCAACCTTTAGCTCTACGACCAGTTCTGATGGTGAACGATGCTCGCGATTAATCCTTATGTAGCCTGGGATGACGTGCTATGCGTACGAGATGTGGGCGTATTTTTAGCGTACCAACCGCATACACCCCTTGGTCGGCCAGCTAACGATCCGACCTTAGGGACGCAACTTGCGAGGGAATCATTTGCTTATCCGGCCCCTTTTCCCGCTCGACCGACTCTGAATGAGGTCCTAAGTGCTTCCCACGTACCCCCCCTATAAGCACCCGGTGGCTGTGTAGAGGAGCAGCTACCAGGAACACCAAATACTGCCTGCTGGATCCACCCCCCCCCTCCTAACACCTTGCGGCTTCTTTCCCTTCCCCTCCCGCTAGCAGCAGCCAAGCGGTTGCAGACAGGGCAGAGCAGCCACCGGGCAGTGAAGGTAGCGCTATCAGCGCTGTCCTCTCCCTCCTCCTACCAGTAGCAGCAGCCCAGTGGCTGCTGACAGGGCAGAGAAGGCAGTGCTATCAGCGGTGTCCTTCTCTCCCTCCCCCCACCCTGTTAGCGGCTCTGGCCAAAAAGTGATCCCCTCCAGTCCTCTCCCACCAGCATTTTTGCAAGCCCCACCCTCCATGAATACCCTTCCCTCACCAGTGTATGTGCAGTATACTATATAAACAGCAGAGCCCTGGCCTTATTTTATAAATATATATATATATGTTAGAGATGTGCACTGACCCTGGTATTTTATTTTTGGTTTTGGATCTGGATCTCCCCTGGTTTTGGATCTGGATTGGTTTTGCCAAAACCTCACCTCTGTGTTTTGTTTTCGTGTTTTGGTTTTGGATCTGGATTTTTTATTAAAAAATAAAAAAAACAGCTAAAATCAAATAAAATGGGCCTTTTTTGTTCCTACAGTAATAACCTCAATAACATTTATTTCCACTCGTTTCCAGTAAATTTTGACCACCTCACAGCTCGCAAGGGGACCAGGAAGTGTGATTTCCAAAAATAAATAAACAAATGACTTAAATAATGCTTTGCAAATCTTCTATAAACTGGCATTTCCCAACCTGTAGACGGACATTAAAAAAAACATAGTTAGCTCAAACTGCCGTTGTGCCCACTGTCCACTTAACCATATGAGATATATTGTGAACAAGCGGAGCTGAGCAGCAAATGCAACATTTCAGACCTAAGGTTTAAGTATTACGTTGTGCAGTTGTGCCATGCCTGCTTGCAGGGAGTTGATTTTTTTCATCCCAGAAGGGGACCAATGAAGCATGCTTTCCAAAAATAAATAGACAATTGACTTAAATAATCCTTTGCAAACCTTCAGTTCTGTAACAGAATTTTCCAACCTGTAAAGGGATATTAAAAAAACAGAGTTAGTTAGTGGCCTTCAAATTGCCATTATTCCCACTGTCCACTTATTCTTGGACTAGACCAACCATGGTGACTGAATTAGTGTCATATGGAAGAGGAGGCTACAAACTGGGTCTCATGTTATGAGTTGGCCATATGGAGTATGTTGCTGTTAAGGGATCAGGCTGGTTATCAGTGGACACATTATTAATTATAGTTGTTGTTATTCTGGGTTGCCATCTCCTGAAGGGTGTTTAGTTTACCAACAGATAGAGAATACCTACCTATCAGCTCAGACATAGACACTTCCTGAGGAACAGAGCTCTTTTCTCTGGAGGGAAGTCAAATAGGTGGGAGCCCCTGTACTTCCAACATCTGAAGCTCTTATCTCTCCACATCATCTATTATAGAAGAAAAAAAATGTCATTGGGGACATCTAGCTCCTCTTTCTGTACCCTGCTTACACTTTTTCGACAGTTGTTCAGGATGGATGGTTTGGAAGAAGAAGGCCTAGAAACAGATGGGGATGGTCATTATCAAGACCTGGTCCCCCCAGTGGGTATAGTCTGGGAGGTATTGGTTGGCATGCAGGCAGCAGAATAACAAAGGCCTCCATGTTGTCTGTGCTTACTATTCTGTATTTCAGTTTGCGATTCAGGTAGGAATAAAGTGGGCTACAGAACACAGTGACAGAATCACTGGATGTCTTAGTGCATTCAGGCCAAATACGATCCATGAATTCCCAGACAGATTCCGGACAGATGAATCCTTTGCTTGTCATAATCTTTGGTAATTACTGGCAAAGGCGGGTGTTATAGCCAGACACTTTGAAGGCTGTAACTTTGAACTGCTTTATAGAAAACATGTGAATGAAACCTTTCCCAACTGCAGAACATGATGGAGAAATCCCTTGAAGTTCAGCACCTAGAGCATCTTTTTTTTCATGTTCTCTGAGGCCTCTCTTGACTGTGAAGAAAAATTCTCCACACTGTAGTCTTCCATTGTGACTTTTTAATGGTGATTTCAATGTTTTCCACTGGCTGAGATTCACCTTATCTGAGGGTTGTGTTTTCCCCATGCAAATGAGACAATTCACATCCAGAAGGTGACTCTTATGTTTAGCCATGGTGTCAGTCTCTCTTCTGGCTGAATTAGGCTTTAGTTTTTTTTACAAATATAGGCTTTAGTTTTTTAGAGCATATAACTTTATAAGCTCTCAGGATAACATTTCAGCTATGTTTAAGATTAAAAAAAAAACCTTTGGTAACCCAATAACTTAAAAAAAAGTTTTCAATGCAATATTCATGCAGCCCCTGGACAGGCAGCAGCACAGAACCCCTGCTCAGCTATGCTGATGACAGGTGTGGCTGACACGCAGACAGGAGCACAGCACCCCTGCACAGCTAAGCCAATGACAGTGACAGCCAGGTGTAAAATTTATCATAAATTAATTTAAAAACAATTAATTGGGTGTAGCCCCTGGCTGTTAAATTGAACATAAATTAATTTAAAAACAATTCATTGGGTGCAGCCCTTGGCTGTTAAATTGATCATAAATTAATTTAAAAATTCATTGGGTGCAGCCCTTGGCTCTTAAATTGATCATAAATTAATTTAAAAACAATTCATTGGGTGCAGCCCTTGGCTGTTAAATTGATCATAAACGAATTTAAAAATTCATTGAGTGCAGCCTTTGGCTGTTAAATTGATCATAAATTAATTAAAAATTCATTGGGTGCAGCCCTTGGCTGTTAAATTAATCATACATTAATTTAAAAATAAATCATTGGTTCCTAAACCAACCATAACATTAATTTTAAATGTCAGATAGCAATGCCCCAACCAGCACATAATGGAAAGGAAAAAGGTGCAAGATGGAATAGTGTTTGGGCCTTCCCACCCACCCTTATGTTGTATACAAAAACAGGACAGTTTAACAAACCAATCATTTCAGCGACAAGGACTGCCAATTGTTGCTGAAATTATTGGTTTGTTTGGACCACCATAAAACAAGCTGCCAATGTGCTTTTGACATGGAAAAGAAAATAATCCCATACACAAACTGGCTTTACATTACAAATCATCCTTGTCCTCGTCATCCCCATCAGTGTGTACATCCTCTTCTTCACACAATATTAATTCATCCCTGCTGGATTCCACCATAGGTTCCTCTGTCATTTTTTTTATGTAATTGTTGGTCGAGGTCTTCCTCGTGGAATTTGTAATTCATTTTAATGAACATCATCTTTTCCACATTTTGAGGAAGTAACCTCCTACGCCAATCACTGACAAGGTTGCCAGCTGCACTGAAAACTCTTTCAGAGTACACACTGGAGGGTGGACAACTTAAGTAATGCAAAGCCAGTTTGTGTATAGGACTCCAAATTGCCTCTTTTTCCTTCCAGTACTGAAAGAGACTGTCTGACATGTCTATTAAGATTAAGATGTTATCTCTGAAATAGTCCTCCACCATTCTGTAAATGGAGACCGTATCACACATAGTCATGGTAGAAGACATGTCACTAGTAGGCAGTTCTCTCAGACCCGACCAGATGTCATTTTTTGGTGACTGATCTGCATGACCAGCAGGCATTCTGTAAGGAAAATTTATTTTTTTCCTGGCAGCTGTTGAAACTGAAGGAGGAGATGAAGGCATTTCACATGCGGCTGCAGCTGACAATTTTTTGACCAACAGTTCTTTGCATAGTTTTAGATATTGGTCTTTTGGAAAAAAACTCAAAAGGTAGGACTTAAACCTAGGATCCAGAATGGTGGCCAAAATATATTTTTCAGATTTCAATAGATTGATGACTCTTGGATCCTGGTGAAGTGAATCAAAGGCTTGATCCACCAGTCCTACATACTTTGCACAATCGCTCCATTTCAGCTCCTCATTCAGTTTCTCCAGCTGTTTTTGCAAAAGTCTGATGAGGGGAATGACCTGACTCAAGCTGGCAGTGTCTGAACTAACTTCACCTGTGGCAAGTTCAAAGGGTTTGAAAACCTTGCACAACATGGAAATTATTCTCCACTGCGCTTGAGTAAGGTGCAATCCCCCTCCACGGCCTATATCATAGTCCACTGTATAGGCCTGGATGGCCTTTTGTGTGCCACCGAGAGCATCTCCTGCACGCCCCTGTCACTTTTAAAAAAATGTTGCACCACCAAATTAATTGTATGAGCAAAACATGGGACATGTTGGAATTTGCCAAGATGTAATGCTCTCACAATATTGGTGGCATTGTCCGAAATCACAAATCCCGAGGAGAGTCCAAGTGGGGTAAGCCATTTAGCAATGATTTGCCTGAGTTTTTCTAAGAGGTTCTCAGCGGTATGCCTCTTAGTGAAACCAGTTATACAAAGAGTAGCCTGCCTCTGTATCAGCTGTCTTTTGGGAGATGTTGCTGCTGCTGCTGTTGTAGGCAATACACCTACCCAGTGGGCAGTCACAGTCATGTAATCCTTAGTTTGCCCTGTCCCACTTGTCCACATATCAGTGGTCAAGTGGACAGTGGGTACAACGGCATTTCTGAGGACATTAATAAGGTTTTTTTTAATGTCCTTGTACAGATTTGGAATTGCTCTTCTAGCAAAATGGAATTTAGAAGGGATCTGGTAGCAAGGACACAGGACCTGAATTAACTGTTGAAAACCCACTGCAGTAATGGCGGATACTGGATGCACATCTAATACCAGCATAGCTGTTATGGCGGCAGTAATCCGCTATGCAACTGTGTGATTGCTGTCATACTTGTTTGCCCTTGCAAATGATTGTTTAACAGTTAATTGTTTTTTGGAGGATACGCTACAAGTAGTCTTCCTCCTGGTCCCCTTCTGGGATGAAGATCCACTGACAGCAACAGCAGCAGCAGCAACAGGCATAGTCATCAAGGATCCTTCTGAGGAATCATGGATAGGAGAGGAGTCAATCATGCTTGGAATACCAACATTGGATGTAGCAGGACTACTCCCAATGACGAATGAGGATGTTGATGATGCAGGTGTTGGTGTTAGAGATTGAAGGCGCTTGGATCTCACAGAGAGAGAGCAGGTAGGTGACATTGGACTTGTTATGTTTTGAGTTTTGGAACTTGGCGACGTACACTTTGATATTTGATGAATGCGCTCCAAGTGACGTAACAAGGAGGAGGTTCCTAGTCGCCGGGTGTTAGGAGGTTCCTAGGTGGTTTAGGTCCCTCCCTCTACTCACTCTTGCATGGCAACAGGCACATATGGCTTGACAACTCTTGTCCGGATTGGGATGGAAATAATTCCACACGAGAGAAGTAGATTTTTTTGTCTTGACAACAATGGGCTTTGGCTTTTTCAAACCATGGGCAACAGCTGTTGCCTTACTTACACAAAGGACATCCTCGGCATCAACATCCTCATCAACAACATCTTCATCATCAACATCCTCATCATCCTTAGCGCCTTCATCCACCAAAATATCCTCCTCCTCCATATGCAATTCCACAGAAGCATCCTCAATGACTATGTGTGCAAGATGTTGACTGCCCTTCCCCACATTTACAGAGAGCACACAAATGTTGGAGCTTGGAGGATCCTCCAGTACACTAGTATTTAGGTCGGGCTCACACATGGCAACTGCGGACACACTTGCACTCTAGTGTAGCCAAGGTGCGGTTACAAAATTCACACACGTGCAGCCTGTCGACTACGTTTATTCTTCTGCACCTGATCCTGTGTCCACCAGTACCTGTATAGGGAAACCTAAGTTGAGGGCCACTACCTGTGTGTCGGATGCAGCCAAGCCCATTCCTTCTTGCGAGGGTCCCTGGTAAATATCACCGGCACATTAGACTCTGCGCCTCAAGTATAGGTCTAGCCAATTCACTAAATACGGGCCGCATCCACATTCCATCCGAAAGTTGTGACAGAATACTCTGGCCGACAACATGGATGCTACAGGTAATCCGTCACCACAAGACCTGCTCGAGAACCTACTTGCTAGAGTCGAGAAGCAAGGCTTCTGCACCGATACGGATTCTGAATCCAACAAAGTTTGATGGAGAACTGACAGGCTGTCATGGTTTCCTGAACCAGTGCTCGATCCAATTCGAAGTCCAGGCAGCACGTTTCTTTTCAGACAGAACTAAAGTAGCTTACATAATCTCGCTATTGTCAGGTCAAACATTGGCTTGGGCCTCTCCATTGTGGGAAAGAGATGATCCGCTTGTCAACAACAGTGCCAAGTTCCTGAGAGCCTTTCGGAAGGTCTTTGATGAACCTGGGTGAGTATCCTCCGCAGGGTCAGCCATCTTGCAAATGAAGCAGGGAAATCAATCTGCGGGACAGTATGCCATACAGTTCCGAACCCTTGCTTCAGAATTGGGGTGGACCAATGAAGCCTTGGTTGCCGCATTTATGCAGGGACTGTCAGATCAAATGAAAGATGTCCTTGCATCCAGGAAATTGCCAACGTCCTTGGACGACTTGATCTCCTTGTGTATCCGAGTAGACCTTCATCACAAAGAGAGAGCATGAGAAAAGGAACAATCTCGTCGCTTCACTTTTAAGCTGGCTCCACGATTCACGGCACCTCTTGAGTCACCAGAAGAACCCATGCAAATTGGAAAATCTTGTCTTTCTGCTGCAGAAAGAGAAAGGAGGTTCTAGAATAAACTTTATTTGTACTGTGTCGAACCTCCTCTCTGGCTGTCAAAAGCATCCGGGAAACAAGAAAGCCTACATGATCGAGGGGTGGTCAGTTTAGGTGCATTGAAATACACCCCAAAAATCAAGTTACTTTCCAGTTTTCCATCAATGTAACCCTGGTTGTGGGAGATTCCTGTGAAGAAGTCAAAACCTTTTTGGATTCAGGTGCCAATGGCAATTTCATCACGGCTAAAAAGGTCCAAGAGTTAGGTATTGCTAGCATGCTGCTGCAAAAACCCCTTGGCATCATTGGCGTGGATGGAAATAAACTTCCTATGGCTACCATTCATTCTCAGACAACAGAAATCACCATGCAAATAGGGGCTCTTCATCGGGAATTAATAACATTCTATATCCTCCCGTCAGCCATAATGCCTGTTATCCTGGGTTTTCCTTGGCTCCGCAAGCATGCCCCTGTCCTGGACTTGAGAGAGCTGCAAATCCTGTCATGGGGTTCTCAATGCCGAGAGTCTTGTTTATTATCTGTCAAACTACCTCATCGCATCATTTGGACCTCAGTTGTTCCGTCGGAAGAACAGCTTCCAGCAAAATACCAGTCCTTTGGAGATGTGTTCAGCAAAAAGACCACTGAGACGCTTCCTGCCCATTGGGAGTGGGATTGCGCTATAGATTTATTGTCTGGAAAGGTCCCACCTCGTGGAAGAATTTTTCCCCTCCCACTTCCCGAATCCCAGGCAGTTACTGAATACATTACAGAGAACCTGTAACATGGATTTATCAGAGAGTCTAAATCTACTGCTGGAGCGGGTTTCTTCTTTGTTAAAAAAAAATGATGGGGGTTTGAGAATATGCATCGATTACCGGGGCCTGAATGCAATTACCATCAAGGATCGGTTCCCACTACCCCTTATTTTGGAACTCTTTGATCGAATTAAGGGGGCAAAGATTTTCACTAAGCTAGATCTTCTCAGGGCCTACAATTTAATCAGAGTCCTATCTAGAGACGAGTGAAAAACAGCCTTTAACACTCGAGATGGCCACTACGAATACTTAGTTATGCCTTTCGGATTAAGCAACTCCCCAGCTGTATTTCAAAGATATATGAATCATATTTTCTGGGATCTGTTGTATAAATTCATAGTGGTGTATTTGGACGATATCCTAATATTCTCTGAAGATATAGCAAGTCATCGTCAACGTTTGTGAGGTGCTGTCTCGTCTCCGAGCTAATCAGCTTTTCTGCAAACTTTAGAAATGCTCTTTTGAACAAAATGAACTGACATTTCTGGGGTACATAATTTCGGGTTCCTGCCTTCGAATGGACCCAGAAAAGCTTGCAGCTATTGTCAACTGGTCCCGCCCAGTTGGATTGAAAGCAATACGCTTCCTGGGCTTTTGCAACTTCTACCGCCAATTCATCAGGAACTACTCTTCCATCGCTGCTCCCATCACTGCTCTTACCAGGAAGGGTCAGAACACTCGCGAATGGTCAACTGAGGGAGAGGAAGCCTTTGTCCATTTAAAGCAGCACTTCCTTTCAGCACCCATTCTGAGACAACCTGATTGTGACCAAACATTTTGTCTGGAGGTGGACGCTTCCACAGCTGGGGTAGGGCAGTCCTATCACAGAGAGACAAAGAAAATATGTGGTACTCCTGTGGGTTCTTCTCCCGAAAGTTCTCTACATCAGAGAGGAATTATGCTGTCGGTGACAAGGAACTACTTGCCATCAAACTGGCTCTACAAGAATGGCGATACTTGTTAGAAGGAGCCAAATTCCCTGTAACAGTCTACACCGATCATAAGAATTTGATGTACCTCAGGACAGCTCACTATTTAAATTATCGTCAGTCCAGATGGTCGTTGTTCTTCGATCGATTTAATCTAGTGATTACTTACCGGCCGGGTAATAAAAACATCAAGGCCGATGCCCTGTCTCGAGCATTTAGTTCTGCTGAAATGGAAGAAGTACAGGAGGATAAGGCCATCCTAAACCCTGCCTGTTTCTTAGCAGCCACCAAGAGAGTCAAGATTCCACTAGGGAAAACATTCATACCCTCAGAACTTTGGGCTAAACTACTTCAGTGGGCACATTCATCGCATTTCAGCGGGCATGCAGGCATCAAAAAGACCTTGGAACTGATCCTTAGGTGGTACTGGTGGCCGACAATCTGTCAGGATGTAAAGGACTTTGTGGCAGCCTGTCATATTTGTGCTCAGCATAAGATTCCACCACACTGTCCATCAGATTCTCTGTTGCCACTACCAGTGCCTGATTGCCCTTGGACTCACATTTCCATGGACTTTGTGACTAATCTGCCTTCATGCCAAGGGTTCAACACAATTCTGGTGGTGGTGGATAGGTTCCCCAAGGCCGCTCACATTATTCCTTTGAAAGGTCTACCCTCAGCACCGAAGTTGGCAGAGATTTTTGTAAAATAAATCTTTAGTTTACACGGGTTTCCTAAGGACATTATTTACAACAGAGGGGTACAGTTCACCTCTAAGTTCCTGGAGAGCATTATGCAGGTGCTTTGGCATCAATCTGAGCTTTTCTTCAGCCTATCATCCCCAGAGTAATGGCCAGACTGAACGAGTAAACCAAGAATTGGAAAAATTCATTAGGATGTATGTTTCAGCCAATCAAGATGACTGGGTCTCTCTGCTACCTTGGGCTGAATTTGCCCACAATAACCCATACCTTGAGGCATTGGGACATTCTCTATTCTTTGTTCAGTATGGTCTGCATCCAGTGTTACCCGAGTTACCAGATCTTCAGCCAGTATCACTCCCAGCTGTACGTGGTACAGTGAATCGATTCTTTAGGATCTGGAAGATGGTAAAAAGGAATTTGTGTAGAACCTCTTCAAGGTACAAGCTGTTTGCAGATAGGAGAAGGAGGAGGGGTCCGGTGCTAGCTCCTGGTGATAAAGTCTGGCTGTCAACCAAACATCTGAGACTGGGTTCCGACAATGAAATTAGCTCCCAGATTTATTGGTCCTTTTCAGATCTTACAGGTGATCAACCCAGTGGCATATCGTTTGAAGCTTCCAAACACTCTAAGAATACCCAATGTGTTTCACATTTCTCTTCTGAAACCCTTGGTGCTCAATCGTTTCTCAACTCCATGCAGCCCTGCTCCTGCAATTCCGGTAGACTATCAAGAAGAATATGAAGTGAAACAGATTCTGGACTCTAGGGTTTCTAGAGGAGCTGTTCAGTTTCTAGGAGATTGGAGGGGCTGTGGTCCTGAGGAACGTTGCTGGGTCAAGGCCTCTGACATTCATGCACCTCAGCTTCTTCAGAAATTCCACCAGAGGTTTCCCAACAAACCATTTGTGGGGTGTTCGGTGCCCACCCATAGAAGGGGGGGTAATGTCTCAGTGCACCGCACCCCGGCTTCCACTTACCGGGTCCGGCAGCATTGGAGTCTGTGGCGGGCAGCAGGCGGGAAGTCCCCGGCGCCCGCTACCATGATGTCTACCCTGGGTCCCCCGCATGCTGGCTTGGATTGCAGGTGGCCGCGGCTCTCCTATGAGCATGCGCGCCACCCTGCAAATATATTTAAAGGCACAGGTGTGCCAAACATGAAGTTATGTTTGGTGCGAGATTTGTGGCAACAGACAGGTGCCAGAGTATAGGCTCCATTCCATACTCCACCGTTCATTGCACTTACTTGTTATCCTGATCCTGACCTTGGCTTGTTGTGACTGCGATTTCATCTGACCCCTTGTAATGCTCCTGATATCTGGTTCTGACTTCGGCTGATTCCTGTGACCCATTTACATCTGCTTCCTGGTACCGTCTCATCCGTTTGGTTCTGACTCGGCCTGTCAACTACGTTTATTCTTCTGCACCTGATCCTGTGTCCACCAGTACCTGTATAGGGGAACCTAAGCTGAGGGCCACGAGCCAAGCCCATACCTTCTTGCGAGGGTCCCCTGGTGAATACTGCCAGCACATTAGACTCCGCGCCTCAGGTATAGGTCTAGCCAATTCCCTAAATACGGGCCGCATCCACATTCCGTCCAAGAGTTGTGACAGGCGCATTGATGCTAGGTGTATGAGGAAACATCTGTAAAGGAATGGAACAAACTCTCTGCATAGAGGCCATTCTAAAATGAGTAGCAAGAAGGGAATTTATCATTTATCAACCAAACAACTAACTGAACATTAATTGTCACTTTTGAATAGAGGTTTGAATTTTGCCCAAGCAAGGGCCCTGACCTTTTTGACTTATTTGTTGACTTTGAATAGATACACTAGAACATTATGTTGTAAGAGATACTTTGCATCCAAATCTATTAAAAAGCAAGATTTATCAGCTAGTCCAATTATATTGGATGACACAGATAATGAGGGTCTCCAAATCCTGAATTAATTATTACAGGAGAATGAAATAAGCACTGAGGATATCATTCCAATTTATAATGTACAAAAACTTGTATTAACAAGACAAATAGATTTCGCAAAGCCTCCAAATTTCATCCTGTTCAGTTTAGGAGTTCTCAGAAAGATACACTTTATAAAATGACTACTGTATGTCTGATTTTAACAGATTATGCATAAAAGAGCAGAAAAAAATAAAATATAAAGATAATCTATCAACACAAAAAGGAAAGCTTTAAAATAATTAGTTAGTGATCCCTTTTTAACCATCAAGCCTGCTGATAAAGGCAGAGGGATCATTGTCCAAGACACTAGCGATTATATCAAAGAAGCTAACAGTCAGCTTTTAGATAAAACTACGTATATTATTATTGATCACAATCCTACTGAAAGGTTCCAATCTGAATTTAGAAGCCTATTAGATCAAGCTTTAGAAAACAGGTTATTAGTAAAGATGAATTTAATTATTTGTTTCCCAAGTACCCCATTATCCCCACTTATTATCACCTTCCAAAGATACACAAAGCATTTGACTCCCCGTGGTCATCCTATTATTTCAGGTGTAGGGTCCCTCACTAGTAATTTGTCACATTATGTGGATTTTTATTTACAACCACATGCTATCTCTCTGAGATCACATATTAGAGATATTGTACATTTTTTAAATCGTATAAAGAATATTGTATGGAGAGAATCATATTATTTTGTAACCTGTGGTGTTAAAGCATTTATTCTAATATACCACATGATGAAGGCGTGGAAGTAGTGGAAAACAACTTAAAATTTGATCCAAGTATCTCAGAGAGGCAGCATATTTTTTTTATTAATTCCATTTCTTTTATTCTTTCTCATAAATATTTTACTTTTAATAACAAGTTTTTTCTCCAGATTCTTGGAACGGCCATGGGGACGAGATTCGCACCGAGCTTTGCTAACCTCTATATGGGGGCCTTCAAACTCACACATGTGTGGGAGGGTGAGCTCGGCGCGAAGATCGTCTACTATGGCCATTTCATAGATGATTATTTTTTGTTTGGGATGGTGATGAGCACTCTATTGCACAATTTGTTTCCTTTCTTAATCACAATAAATTTAATCTTGAGTTTACCAGTTGTGTGTACAAAACCAATATCACTTTTTTACACATTCAGTTGGAGATTGAAGATGGGACTATTGTCACTAAGACTTTTAGAAAAAAGTAGATACTTATAATCATTTGCACTATGAAAGCTGTCATTATAGACCCTGGGTTGACAATATTCCCAGAGGTCAACTACGGCGTATTAGAAGTAGCTGTTCTAGAGATTCTGATTTTGAAATAAAATCTAGAGAATTAGTGGAGGCCTTCAAAGACAGGGAGTATCCTCAAGCTTTGTTGAATGAAGCCCAGGTATATGCAAGGGGACTCAATCATGAGGACCTAATTATTACTAATACAAATTTAAGAACTGTAGATGATCAAGGTGTTGATGGGTCATTGGATTCTGCCCCCAACTGTATCTCTACATTGAATAAACCAGCTTCAAAAGTTAAATCTATAATCAAGAAGATTTTTTCAATCCTTCTCACCAATAAATTGCTACAACAATCCATACCTGACCAACCCATTGTCATGTTCAAATGCACTGAAAGCTTGAAGAATATTCTGGCACCTTGTCACTTTCAAATTAAAGAAACCCAAAAGAGTTCAAAGAGTTATCCTGGGATGTTATATATGTTCTAGAGTGTGGCTGTCATAAGCAGTATGTAGGAAGAACCACTAGAATGATAAAAAATAGATTCATAGGAGATAGGAGAAACATTATTAAGGGTTTTTCTTCACATAGTCTTTTTCGTCATTACATTGATAAGCATAATAAGAATCCTTCCTGTCTGAAATGAATCACTATAGAACATATTAAACCTACCAGAAGTGAAGGTAATAGATTTCAGAAACTTTGCCTAAGGGAGAACTACTGAATATACAAACTGAGGACTCTCTGTCCGGTGGGACTCAATGAATGTATCAAGACTGAGCGAGACTAATATAATCACTGCGCAACAATGAAAATGTTTCCGATGTGAAAATAGTTATTTCTAATTGATGTCAGCATGCAAAGAATGAATATGACATTTAAAACTCTCAGTTAGCTTTGAGTTCCGAGATATAGCCCATTTATGACGATGTAGGGGTATTCCTAGTGAAGTGGGCAGAATGGAGAGAATCTTACCAGCAATTTGCGTTCCGCGCAGAGGGGGTGGGGCCTAATGACCAAATTAATTGAATCAGTTATTTGTCCCCTCCCCTATTCAAATATATGTGATTTACGGGATTACCCACACAAGATAACTGTGGTGCACTGAGTGACAAGCATTGAGAGCGATTCCACCAAGACATTTCAGCAATGGAACAAAGATATCAGGGTAGGTGAATTACTACTGTTGGACAGTGACAAGAGATGGCCCTGTGTGAGTACCCTCCAATACTATCAACGCCGGACAGTCACAGAGAATTCCACTACCAGAGCCCGGTAAAGGAGGGGGATTGGCCTAATAGCGGGAGGCATGGCCACACCCCCTTGAGAAAAAAAACACTTTTGCAGCGGCGCTGCACTCCGGAGAGGGGGGTGCTGTAAGCCCCCCAGCCTGGCGCCAAGTGGGGGGGGGGCGATCAGTGTGATCGCTCCCCCCGCAGCCATAGGTGACTGCTCCAGCTGCTGCAGCAGCCATGAGCAATCTCGCATTGCATCTGGAGCGTGTGCTCCTCTGGCTCTGCCCTCGTTATGCTACTTTGGTGAGTCCTCATCCAGGGGGGGAAGGGAATAGAATTTACCATCTGGCCGCGGCTACAGTGAGGCTGGTTGGCAGGCCCCTATAAGATTTTGGGCCCTTGGGCAACTGCCCAACAAGCCCAATGAAAGAGACGGCCCTGAAATCACCCCCATAAATAGGCCACTATATTAGATAGTACTTTCGTATGCCTGTATGTTTGTTTCGTATGCCTGTATGTTTGTTTCGTATGCCTGTATGTTTGTTTCGTTTTGTGTTCTTATTTGTGATTGTTTGAATTAAAACAACTGTTATTTATTTTCCATCAAGAAAATATCAGATTATTTAAAACTAGCTTTTCACTATGACTATATTACTAATGTACATACAGTATAGTGCAAATAGTGTAGCTCAAAAAATAGAGCTAGTAAAAACATTCTGAAATCATTTTAGTTTTTCTTGACCTCAAATTAGTAATGTATGACTATTTTTACAAAGGAAACAAATTAAAAATATTAATTTGTTGTACAGTGTAATCATCCTCCTGGTTTTTCTAGACTGAGGGTATAGCTTTCCATTGTCGACTAAGGTTTTTTCCCCTTCTCTTTGCCCCATTTTACTACCTTTTATTTATGTAGTATTTCTTTCTTTAAGCAGTTAGAGAATTTTAATTGAGTTTGTACGTACTCTCCCCTATATTTCAATGTTAAGTTGGTGATATTATTAATGGATTATTACCTTATTTACTTTTAATTTCCATTTTTATTTTTATCATTAGTGTGATTTGTTTCTTTTTCAATAAATTGAGTTTGTATATACTCTCCTTTGGATCTTATTGCTGTGTTTAATGAACAAGTGATTGATATAACAAATGGATTATTACAAACCCTATATGATAATGATATTTATATATACACATGTTTATTTGTATGTGTGTATATATTTGTATATTCAGTTAAGGTGATGGTCCTTTTAAAATGTTTATTTTTATATATATTTTTAATTATTATTATTATTGATTGGCTATATCTTTGAATTGATTTTAATTTTCACAAAGTCTGGTTTGCATATATTTTATGAAGTAATGATATGTTTGTTTATATGAATGTATATGTTACCTATTAATAAGTATTGGACTTAGGGTTAACATCCCTGCTGTCTAATTGATTTTACTCACATGTGTTCAATTTACTAATAAAGGATACTATTTAAACATGATCCTGAACACTTACCCACAATCCTCTGATGAACCTTCACACTGAAAGGAAATGCATTAGGACTGTGGGTTTATCTAATCATTATCCACTCCAAGCCTTCCTGTTAGAGCTGTCACTTGCTGTACTATATACAGATTTACTATTTGGAGTGATTACATGCTACGTCCGCTCTCCGTGATTACATATGAATGGTATCATTCTGTCTACATAATGAGTGTGTGAGAATGCAGTGGAACTGTTGGATCTGAGCTATACTTTGCTGATTACATACAAGAGCCGTGTATGCCCACAACACACACAGGAACTGCACACGGAACTCAGTCCATATACCACACTCCAATTGCGTGCTGGGTCTCTACACCAACAACAGAGCCTATGTATTTGGACACCAGTATAGAACTTTAACGGAGGCAATTACAGCTTGTACAGCTTTTTTTACTTCCACTTATGACTATTGTCCCAAGGATCATGTCCTATTGATGCAAATCCATGCAGCGTCATTACACAGTGTTCATATGCAAGACTGCATCTCATTGCGTTTATTAAGCTGAGGTAAACCCTGTTGATAACTTATATGGAGCATGTATTGTTGCCAATAATACAGCCTGGAGATTATTGGGACACTTTCTATGTGGATTTAAACTGTATATATTCCTCATAATACGGAGAGGAACCAGTGGCAATTGCAATTGTTGCTATATTTTTCAGAATTGCCACATTCAGACAAGCAGGAGTGGATTTATGTTTCCATTTGATTCATGCTACACATGCTTCATTTAAATTAGTGTAATTGAAGCTAATAATTCATTATTAGAAGGATTTATTCCTTATGTTTTAATGTTTTTATTTTGATGTTTATAATTATTTTGACATATTTTTTATTTATTAATTATAATATTTAATTTTTTGTGTCCTTGTATATTGTTTATGTGCAAACCAGACTTTTAGATTGGAACATTACCAGTTGGATTAGTGCTATTATATCATTTCTTTATTTTTTATTATTTAGCTCATAGGAATGCTGTCCAGGCCTGGAGCTTTAATTACAGGAAAGGAGCAAATGTCAGCATCTACCTCCTCTAAGGTCAGGGGAGCATCCAAACAGGTCCTACTATCTGGGGAGATTAATAGCAGCCACATAAAACGATAAGTCGGCATGGACACATGACAATCTGGATGTATACACAGTTTTCTAAACCGTCAAAAATAAGTTAGCAGAAGTAGTCGAAGCTGCAGTACCATCCACAGCAACAAGTTCAACTACAGTGGCAGTGTCTATCAGCATTCAATAGATGAGCCAGGTAGCTACATGTTAGCATAAGTGTAGTGTAGTGAGAGTGTGAATTAGAGATGTCTGATAATTTAATCTCTGGCCAAAGAGGTCACTGTATTTTTGGAACTTGCTCTTGTTGAGTTTACCCTTATGTAGAAAAAGGCCCTAGACTGCACACCCTGAATATATATATATATAATGGGAGGTGCTACCTGTGGAGACTATTGTTGCAAACACAAAAAGAATTACAAGTGCACAACTCCAACATTACTAATTATATACAGTATATATACACATACATATATATATATATATATATATATATATATGTATGTCCAACGAGGCGGCACTCTATGAAGAAGTTCACTGAACACAGGGATGAAAAAATACGACGTTTCGGAGCTATTTAATACTCCGTCCTCAAGGTACAAACCACAAATACAAATGAGACACATTAAATACACTCACCCATCCTCACGTGTCCTCCATGCAGCTTGCCGTCCGGGACCGGGGAGCACTCCGATGACGTCAGAACACCCAGCTCCCACGCCAGCACATCACTATGACGCGTTAGCGTCAGGATGGGGGAAGACCTCAACAGACCGCGTCCCGGTCACCCGGGCAACGCAAGACTGCACATCAAAGGCACAACATGTCAGATACTGTGGATATCAAAAGACAATACATAGCACATCTTAAACAATACTTAACACATCTTAAACAATACAAAATAAACCAACATAGAAACAGATCGAATGACACAAATATATATCTGACACCATGGTAAATAGAAGAGCTCTTTCCCATGTCCCAAATTTCAGAAAGCACATCACAACTTATATCCTGAAAAATATGAATCATGGGTTTATGCCAGGTCATTAAAGATGACCACAATATGTCTTAGAGAGAGTACGTATAAAACCCATACATATGTAGTGTATCATATGCTAAATTCACAAATATTTTCCACTTATTTAGAAGGAATTGTATACCAAAAATTCTAAAATAATATTATAATCATGATATACTTCGCTACAGACGTACTTAAGTTGGATTTACAAAAAACAATGCAAACCCAAATTTTCATTCAATCCCCTGGGAGCTAATGCTTCAAGTCTAAAAATCCATCTGGATTCGCATTGTAGCAATAACTTAGATCTGTCACCACCCCTGGAGGGGGGTGGAACATGATCAATAATCATGTAGCGTAGTGTAGCTAGACTGTGACCCTTGGTGCAAAAATGCCTGGCAACCGGCTGTTCACTGTTGCCTGAGTTAATAGCGGCACGAATGGCCGAACGGTGTAGTGCCATACGTTCTCTTAAGGTTCTATCGGTCTTTCCCACGTATATGAGGCCACAAGGGCACACAATCATGTATACTATAAACTTCGTGGTACATGTAACCCGATAGCGTATTTTAAATTTCTTGCCACTATACGGATGGCAAAAATGGCTGCCCGTCATCAGTGATCGACATGTTAGACAGTTTAGACATTTAAAGCATCCAACTTTGGGACTTAAAAAACCTTCCGCTTTTTCTGCTCCAAAGGTGCTGATATCAGTCTTAACAATCCAATTGCGTAAGTTACGCCCCCTAGTGTAGCAGGGCATAACACGCGACTTCTGTAGTCTTAAATCAGGATCAGTGCCAACAATGGGCCAAAATTTCTTGACAGAACTATTGATCTTATGGCTACAAGGATGATAATGATTCACCCAAGGGATCTTGTGTTCATAATCAATGTTGTGTTCCCTAGTCCTAAGCAATATATAAATATATATATATTATAATTGTTCAATTATTTATTGCCCTATCACTGTGGCCAACAGTGATCGGGCACATGGGGACGGGGAGGCGGAGCTGAGGCCGGAAGAGTGTGGGCGGGAGCGCCGGGGGAACATGGCAGTGGCTGCCAGAGCCGCTGCTGCTGCCCCTACACAGTGATCTCCCGCTGGCGGCCCGGATACAGAGCAGCGGCGGCGGCTACCAGAGCCGCTGCTGCTGCTGCTCATACACAGTGATCACCTAGTGATCACTGTAGTGCCGGAGCCGCAGTGGGAGGGTCTCGGCGCTCCCGCCCACTCCCTTCCGGCCTCAGCTCCACCTCCCCGTCCCCATGTGCCCGATCACTGCTGGCCACAGTGATCGGGCAATAAATAATTGAACAATTATAAAATATATATATATATGTATAAATATAGAAACAAAAGCTCCGGCACTCCTCCACTCAGTGTAACCTGGACAAGCAGTCCACACCTTGCTCCGGTGCCTTCCTTTTAGGAGGACAGCACCCCCAATACAAGCTGTACAAAAAATCACAGGCGGCACTCGGAGATTGGTAAAACACGTGATACCCTCAGCCGAGGGACTTTTAATCAGTCGACGTTTCGTGGTCTTTCACCCCTTCCTCAGGACAGGGGTGAAAGACCTCGAAACGTCGACTGATGAAAAATCCCTCGGCTGAGGGTATCACGTGTTTTACCAGTCTCCGAGTGCCGCCTGTGATTTTTTGTACAGCTTATATATATATACATATATATATATATATATATACACACATATATATATAAATATATATATATATATACACACGTATATATATATACATACATATATATATATATATATATATACACACGTGTGTATATATATATATATATATATATACTTAAGTATATATATATATACATATATATATATATTTATACATATATATATATATATTTTATAATTGTTCAATTATTTATTGCCCGATCACTGTGGCCAGCAGTGATCGGGCACATGGGGATGGGGAGGCAGAGCTGAGGCCGGAAGAGAGTGGGCGGGAGCGCCGGGGGAACATGGCAGCAGCCGCGGCTACCAGAGCCGCTGCTGCTCCTACACAGTGATCACCTAGTGATCACTGTAGTGCCGAAGCCGCAGCGGGAGCATCTCCCGCTGGCGGCCCGGATACATAGCAGCGGCGGCGGCTACCAGAGCCGCCGCCGCTGCTCCTTCACACACACAGTGATCACTATGTGATCACTGTAGTTCCGGAGCCGCAGCAGGAGGGTGTCCCGCTGGCAGCTCGGATAGATAGCAGCAGCGGCGGCTACCAGAGCTGCCACTACTGCTGTTTACTGAAGGGGGTGGAGATGGCTGCCCGATCACTGCTGGCCACAGTGATCGGGTCACAGCAGCAGCACTGCTGCTTCTATGGGAGGGGGGCTGCCGACCGTGCCCGATCACTGTGGCCAGCAGAAGGTCCCTCTGATGTAGGCGGATGCGGGAAGATTAGCTTCCCACAGCCGCCTAGTGGGCATTTCTGACTGGTCGTATCAGATACGACCATGTCAGGGAAAGCCCAGCCTGGTGCGGTCGTATCTGATACGACCGTGCCAGGCAAGTGGTTAAACAACCCACCTTTCAGTTTAAAACTGTTCCGGTGTCTGCTCCTGTTTCCACCCCGGGTCCATAACAAACACAGTCACTAACAACTACAGTATAAAGAGTAAGAGGCACAATCTAGGTAAGTCCTACAAATTTTTATACTGTAGTGCACTTTTAACATCTCTATTGTTTGTTTAATATATATGTATTATTTTCACATCTTTATTTTTTACCTTACTTTATGCAGCAGTAGCTGCTCTTATCTATCTAACACCTTTTTACACTTCACCTTTCCTCAGAGTGACCCCCTCGGGTGGCTCAACTGGGCCTGTTTGGGGGTGTCCTGCGCTCTGGATTTCAACCCCAGTACGTTAGGGACCTACCCTCAGAGGTTACCTGGGCGCGGTGGGTAGGCCCGTAACCATGGTCATGATTATATTATATATAATTAGTAATGTTGGAGTTGTGCACTTGTAATTCTTCTTTTTGAGTTTACCCTTATCCAAGATGGCTAGAGTTGCATCAAGAGATCCTGTTTCCTGTTTGGGCCTTCAAAAGGCAGCTTCTTGTTTGAACCTTTGCTTGAGGAATTCTGACTGCACAGCTCTTGTTACTTGTTGCTTTTACCTTGTACTTCTGAACAACATATATTGTGTACCAACCCAGCTACGCCTAACTACCCACTTGTATTTCTACTCTGGAATTGGGACTCCAGGTAATAAAACCAGTATTGTAACAGTGTGATGCAAACAACAGCCTACAGTTCGCCCTATCTTGGAGGTGATCTATCCAAGCCAGTTAATTAAGTCTACTCAAATTTGCCAGTTCAAGATCCCTACATGTGTTCTCAAGTTCTAATTCCCTCTTTCTGTAAAATCGTTTAAGTTCAGCCACTCATCACAGCAGAGTCCCTAGCAAATAAGCATTAAATGTGTCCCACATCACAGGTAGAGAGGCTGACCCCACACTACCAGAAAATACCCAGTTCAAAATGTCTCTAATTTGGATCTTGTCCCCTTCTGTAGTAACCAAGATGGGTGTAATTATCCAAAGTACCTGGTCATGTGAACTGGCGAGTTCTAGGTCTGAAATAAGCGGAGAATGATCCGAGATACCTCAATTTTTATATCCAATGGCAGATATTCTAGGGAGTAAGCTATGAGAGGCCAGGGTGCTGTCAATCCTTAAAAAAGAGTGATAGGTGTGGGAAAAGCAGAAGAATTTACATACACTAGGATGTTTCATTCTCGAAGCATAAACCCAGCCCAAACCTGTCACAAAATTAGCAAATCTACCTCCTCCATTGCAAAAGTGGACCAGAGGATTAACGCCAACCTATCATCGGTCAGATCTAAAACATTATTACATTCATCCAGAGACAGCACAGGAGTAGTAGGGGACAGCACTGCAAACTCAGCAGCTCTCTTAGGGACCTATTTACTACAATCCGCATTCAAGATGCAATTGTAGTGTGATATTTCTGACTAAATTCACATGAAATATCACATGGATAAAGCTCTGTCCCTGTGAATCCCGTCCGCACACTTCTCCCTGTATGTTTTGGATAAAATAGAGGGAGAATGTGTCTGCACATGCACAGCCACTGGATACCGCAAATCCCCCCACTCACAGCTTGCCCACCACCCCCCCCGCGATCACCCCGTTGCCCTCGGTGGTAAAGATTCTGTCAGCTGTCTTCTATTGAAATAAGGACAATTCTTGCCATAAGCTCATACAACTTGGTTAGAGGTTACACTGATATTCAGAAAGGGACTGTACCATCTGAACTTACTGCAGGACTAGCGAGCGCTGTCTGAGAGCTCATCTTAAAGACTGCTATATATGCAAGTTCTTGTTTTTATCTGGTAGGGGGCAACATGTGATTTATTGTGACACATCTAGGAGTTGTTACCTTTGTATGCTAAAATGTTATCTTGTCTTTGTAAGTTTGATATATTAAAGGAATTATGTGTCAGATGAATGGAAAGTGACAAATGGAAGCTGATTTCGAAGAGAATGAAAATCGAGATTCCTTACTGTAAGAGCACTACCAAGAGGGTGCCTCTTTCAGTGTTTTTCTACTAATAAGGTGGAATACAGTACCTCTTTATTCTGTACAGTATATAAAAAAATGTTATTGCATGCTTCCGGGTTAGGTTTGTACTTCCATACTGAGACTGTGAGACACTCTTCTACTGTTTGAATGAATAGTGAATCACCTGGTGTTAATGATCTATAATTACCCTATGGTATATATAAATTATTTTCTACTAGCTGGGATACCCGGCATTGCCCGACTGGAGCCTAAAGTACACCTGCAGCCTTTTTGTTTACATATCCTCGCCTATAACCCCATTCCATTTTTCCTGATGACGACCCCACTGTTTGCTAACATGCATGCCAACAGTGGCATAACTACCGTGGGTGCAAGGGGTGCTGCTGCTATGGTACCCGAGCTGCCTCTGTGGCCCGCCGCTCCCCTTGACCCAGTCACGCACATAAGGAGGGCCGGTACAGACAGGGCCGCCGAGGGGGGCCCGGGTATCAGCGGTGTTGATTTGGTGCCAGCCAACCAGCTGATTACAGCTGGCACACCAGCAGGCAGACATGGAGAGACAGCGCCGCCGGTCGCAAGCCAATCAACAGTGGAAGCTCTTGATTGGCTGCAAGTTACGCGAGCTCCGATTGGCTTGTGACTGGCACCAGATTTAAATTGCACCGGCGCTGTCTATCCAGGTCTGCCGCTGCCCCCCGGTGCTAGCTGGAATTAGCTGGCAGGACGGCACCAAATTCACACCTGCTGAATGCTGATGCCACACACGGGGAGGCGAGAGGCTGCTCGAGGGACATGGAGAGGTGAGTTGTTGGGAGGAGGGGGCGCCATAATGTTAAGTTTTCAAATAGGAGGAAGAAAAAGTCTTTATGGCACCACTTTTAAGCTAAAATTGTATGAATTTCGTAAAATATTACTTTTAATATTGAATTTAAATAGTGTCCAAAATTTGAAAAAAGAAGAAAAAAGAAAATAAGAAGTAATAATTAATTATCTCCTAATATCAGCTGCAATATCCCTTTGTATATCCACAGTGTCTTATACCCTAAGTACTGAACAAGCAATTATAGAGTCAGGTTACTGATAAAAGTAAGAATGACAGTTTACAAAGGTGAAAATATTAACAGTTGCATTCAAATGATCATACATTTTTGTAACATTAAAGATTGCTTACACCATCTCCTAATTTATTGTTGTTTTATCACACATTGGACCTCATTCAGAGGCAGTCGCTCGGGAGCGATCGGTCGCACCCAAAGTGACCGAGAATATGCAAAACGAGCACTCAGTCGCAAAGCACATCGTAAGCGCGGAAACACCCACAACATTGAAAGTAAACCCCCTATCTCTACGGCCTAATTCAGAGTCGGTCGCAGTCGGCAACCAACATCAGCACGATTAACACCTGTTACATTGTTAATTGCCTACAAACATCGGTTGAGGCAGTAACCATCGCCAGACCCTGGGCTACCCTTAGCTCTGCGAGCAGTAGGGTTGTTATTGCAACGAGATGACGTGTGTGATGACTCGCTCAGTAATATATGCACGCCCTTAAAACGCCCTTTTTACGGTCAACCACGCCTGCGTGCGCACCACCACACCCCCTGTTCACAAGCACCTTCCCCTGTAACCACCCACAAATGGCATGAAATGTCAATCACAGCTACGACCTCGTAGTGACTAGCGAGCAAGAGGATTGCGGTCGGGAAGACAGGCTGGCGCACTCGCACTGCCAGGTGCACGCATGCGCAGTTAAAAAAAACATCGCTCGCTACATCCAATCGCTCCGTGCGACCGCCTCTGAATGAGGTCCATTGTGCTCTTGAGTAAAGATAGTACATTCATATTGAAGGAAAACATGAATCCTATAGATTACACTTATCATGGCTTCCCAGAGACCAAGAAAATATATAGCTTGAGGTATATTTACTAAAGTGAGAATTTTCAGAAATAGAGATGTTGCCTAAAGCAACCAATCAGATTCTACTTAACATTTAGCTATTATCTTCTAGAAGGTGCTAGTTAACATGTGATTGGCTGCTATGTTCAACATCTCCACTTCTAAAAACTCTCACTTTAGTTAATATACACCAATATGTCACCCAAAAAAAAATATATATATATATATATATATATATATATATATATATAATGTGTAACACCCCAAACCTGGTGACCTTAGAGTAGGTGTTGGATCCCTGGAGCCTTTCTTCCTCTCAGAGAGACAAGGAGGTAAGCACTCTGGATTTGCAGGGTCGTATGAAGTAATTTATTACAGCAAAGAAAACATACAGTATTAATTCAAACTTTCAAAAGTAATAATAGCAACCTTTGCTACTGTCAAAATTTCACAGTAAAATTTCTTGAAGCAAAGAGCAATTTTTATTACGCTGGAACACAGCCTCCCTTCTACCAATGGATATCTCTCTCTCCCTCTCCCTCTCCCTCTCCCTCTCCCTCTCCCTCTCTCTCTCTCTCTCTCTCTCCCTATAAATCTCAAGAGGTTAATACATTTAGCACATTTAAACAACAATTTATATCACCATACATAAAACCAGTATCATCAATGTTGTTCCCCAATTTACAACAACAGAGTGTAACTATGGCTAACTAAACATCCTATCTTACTAACTTTAAATTGTCCTCCATAGGTATATTTCCACTGTGTTTAACTGCATAAACTCAGCTTATTCCTATTGCAATTGCCTCTCTTTATAAATCCTGGCTGACAGTCTCTGCCACTACTATAGGTTACTATTTCAAGAGTGTGGAAACAATCACAGGCGATTTATATTGCTACGTACAGTATGTTGCAAGTTTGTTGCTAAATATCAAGCAACTGGAGCAGCTTATTAACTGGCTCTTTCTGCTACAATGGTAACTACAGCTGAGGCTTTCCCCGGAGACTAATAATAATTCTTCGTTTATTTGGCTTAATCTGGACAAGTCCTGTAGTTTCTTAGGCTGACTCTCCTGCCACCTTGTTTATTAATATAAGTTTAAGGCTCTGTGGGACAGTATGCTGTTAGATTGCTTTTCGCTGTAGTTTATTGGTAATTAAGTGTGGCTCCCTGTACTATTGATGGAGAAGGTTATTGCTGTGCACGGCTCTGGTCGGGCTGTTGTGGATGACTAACTGCCGGTAGCTGTTAATGGTTAATTACGGAGTGGTGTGTGTGGCAAGTCTCTTACCCCCTGGACTGAATTCGACTCCTCTGTCTCCACAGTGCCGGACACAACCTCCAGAGGGCCTCTGACAGCCTCGACTCTGACTAGACGCTGTTCTCCCAAACTCTGCCTCAGCCTCGCCTTCTCCAACAGGCTTCTGCTTCCTGCTGTCGGCTCCCACCGACCACCGCAATGTCTTCAGACCGAAGACAGAGTTTCTTCCGGTCTCCGGATCGTCTATTCCTGCCATCCGTCTCTCTCCCAGGTCCCCACAGCGCAACAGGGGGGAACAGTTTGCGGCCGTTGCTCCTGTGACCAACTGCCAGTCGTCTCACATCCTGGGCTTTTATCCTCCTATTGTCTCCCTCGCGGCCATGCCAACGTATCTCTTGGCCCCCCGCGCTGACTTCTCATACTCCCCCAACCAATAACAAGGGCGAATAACAGGGTTACCTCTCCCCTATCTAAGGCTCCTTGGTAGAGTCCTGTACCCATGCCCCCCCCCCAGTATTACAGGACCATTCAGAAGGGATTGAACCATAATTTCCCTTTTATAGGGATAGTCCAGGCACATATGAACCCGTTGACTACTTTGCTAAAAACATTCTCCTTCAACTAAAATACATTTATTTACAGATTAAAGAACCTTCATGACTTTAAATGACTGGCACAGATTATTCAGAAATGGGATCCCCTGATTCCGGGGTACTATATATATATATATATATATATATATATATATATATATATATATATATATAATATAATGTTCCTACTGTGTGAGGTATGGGGACCCCCCAGAGACAGAACAAGACAGAGGAGGCACTCCCTTTGAAGTAGAAAAAAAATTGTATACTTATGACATATTTGAAATTCAGTACAGAGGCATGTCAACGTTTCAAGGTCTGCAGACCTTTTCGTCAGGACTGTACAACAAGTATCCTTGTTGTACAGTCCTGACGAAAAGGTCTGCGGACCCTGAAACGTTGACATGCCTCTGTACTGAATTTCAAATATGTCATAAGTATACAATTTTTTTTCTACTTCAAAGGGAGTGCCTCCTCTGTCTTGTTCTGTCTCTGGGGGGTCCCCATACCTCACACAGTAGGAACATTATGTTTTGTATGGATCATTTAGGAAGGCACCCCGCTTATTGCAGTTTCACCTGAGTGCCGAACTTTTGTACTATATATATATATAATATATATATAATCACAACTATATTGGCTTCCCAGAAATAGATTGTACATTTTAGAATTTTAGAGAATAAAAAAGAGAACAAAATCGAGAGATAGAGAGATAATTTTGGTAAGACACTGTTCCATTTCTGCTGCCTCTGTGTGTGCATTGAGCAGTGAACACATTGAGTGAGAGAATGTACAAAGTGCCTCAGTCTAAATGAAAAGAAGAAATAAGTGAAATCTGCTGTTGGGAAAACCACAGGCTTAACCCCTGATAGAAAATAGCCTAGAGCACAGGTATAAAGTCTGGGATCACAGTAAAAGTATGATAGAAATAATCATTAATTATTCATTTATTAGCAATCGGAGGTATCATTGTTGCAAAGTGCCATGTAGAAAAGAAAAATAGATCTAGATTTTATGGGGCACTGTTCTACCTCTGCTGGTCTCGTGTGTGCAATACTGTTACAAGTCTCCAGCACTCCTTGTTACTTACTCGTGCTCCGGGTGTCTCCAATCACTCTCCTGGAATCCTGCTCCTGGACAACAGACACGTCGTACTGGGATGGCATCTTCAGTTGCTAGGGGATTGAAACATTGGTCTCTGGCTTGTGATACTGGATGATGCCTCCTTCTCACCTGCAGATTCCATTAATCACCTGCCTTGCATCCATTGGTTCAGCACCTATCTTAAGCCTGGTGGTTCATTGCCAGCTTGCCAGCTATAGCTTGTTTGTACGTGTCCTTCCGGTTCCAGCCAGTCATGGTCCTGCTTGTCTGTGCCTTTTCTGCTGAGTTCAAGAACTCTCATCCAACATTCTCACCCTATCATCTACAGTGTTCAGTTTGTGCTGCTACAGTGATCCTGGTTGTGCTGTGCCTGCGGTATCACCGCTCGTTGTAGTCAGCTATAATGACCTCAGTTTGTTACCATCTCGGCTCTCAAGGCTGCATCCCGGCTATCAGCTGCACCTCACACCTCAGTCTGTTACTATCTCAGCTCTCAAAGCCGCTTCCCAGCTATCAGCCACACCTCAGCCCACAAGGCCACACCTCAGTCTGTTACCATCTCGGCTCTCAAAGCCACATCCCAGGTGTCTAGCCACACCTTGGCCCACAAGGCCGTACCTCAGTCTATTACCATCTCAGCTTTCACAGCCCCATCCTGGCCATCTAGCCGCACCTCGGCCTTTAAGGCCGCATCGTAGTCGGTAGCACCTCGGCTCTCAAAGCCTTATTTCAAGTTCTATGGGAACAGCAGATGGCTGCTATTGGTGAAGACATCATCTGAGTGATTCCAGAGGTCTTGCACGTTGAGTCCTAGGTGACCGTAACAAATATGCAGTGAACACGATGAGTGAAGGAATATACTAGGTGTCATAGAGCAAAGGCTAAAAGTCTGGGAACACAATGATAGTTCCACAAAATAAGAATTTAAGAAAATAGACATCTGTGTGTACCATAGTAAATAGTTTAATATCATGTTTCAACTGCTAGCTTAAACAGTTAAAACAATGTGTGCAATGATTTTTTTAGTGCATAAAACTAGAAGTGCATATACCAATAGTTTAATACAGGACAGCTCTTATATTTACAAAAACACAGTGATTTTATATAGGATAAATAGTGATCAAAAGGTCATTTTTACACTAATGTATGATAATAATTACAGTATGTATAAGACTTAATATGACTATTCAGTATTAAAGCATGCATACTCCACTATGAGGAGATACAGTATTAGAAGATAAAATATTGGTCACAGTCAGTGATCCCCGCAGAGACAAAATTAAGGTTTATAATATGAGGAGATGAGGGTGTGCGGTTTGGTCAGTGCACTGGCCGGGTCCGCCTCAGATCAGACGCGCGTTTCACCATAGGTTGCTTGGTCACTGTGACATAATGTGTAAGGGCACTACCATTGTGTGGAATAATGTGTTATATGGGGCACTACTACTACAGATGTGTCCACATACACCTTTCCTAAAATCGAGCCGTGTCACCAAATGTGCCATGCCTTTGAATCTGTGTATTATCCATGCCTTATGATTTTTTATTCAATTTGCTATATTAATCTGATACATTATATGAATACTTTTGCAGGGAAAAAAAATTTGGATCTATCTAATTTCTACTCGTCGTGGTGCATCTTAGCCGTGACGGCATCTTGTGCCAAATGAAGAAAAAAAGGAAAGGTGTATGAGGACGCATCTGTATGTGAAATAATCTGTAAAGGGCATTACTGTGTGGAATAATGTGTAAGGGGTAATACTATAGTGTAAGGGGCATTACGGTATGGCATAATGTATAGGGGGCACTACTACTGTATGGCATAATGTGTATAAAGGGTACTACTGTATGGCATAATATGAATGGACTCTGTGTGGGGCAAATTTATCTGTTTTTTACCTCTGAGGGGGCCCTTTTAAGATCTTGCTATGTGGCACAAAGTTCTAGTTACTCCCTTGCATGCACACACAGAGAGCTGACTAATATATATGGTCTCTTTATAAAGGACTAACTCTGGATTTAATATGAACTTGCATGAGTCATAAAGTATGTCAGTTGCTCAGACTGTTAGGTTAAAAGGATACTTTTGCAGCTTTTACACAGGTTTTTGGCAGACTGACAATTTCCACTTGAGCCAGCCCAGGAACCTGTGTAATTTAAAAGTGTACCTAGTTTTATTGATTGTGTGACAGTGTGTGGCCCTGACGAAGTTCAAACCTAGACAAAAAATGTAGTCCTGGTCAAACTACACCACCATGCCAAATTTGGTGGAGCTAGGTCCAAAATTCTGGCTCTGCATAAAGGACAAACAGACAGACACGTTTTCTCACTTATTATATACAGTCAGGTGCATAAATATTGGGACATTGATAGAATTTTCATATTTTGGCCTCTATTCACCACCACAATGGCTTTGAAATTAAACAAACAAGATGCGCTTTAACTGCAGACTTTCAGATTTAATTTGAAGGTAATTACATCCAAATCAGGTGAACGGTGTAGGAATTACAACGGTTTCTATATATGCCTCCCACTATTTAAGGGGCCAAAAGTAATGGGACAAACTAAACAACCCTAAATCTAACTTTCACTTTTTAATACTTTGTTGCAAATCCTTTGCAGGCAATTATAGCCTGAAGTCTGGAACGCATAGACATCACCAGACGCTGGGTTTCATCCCTGGTGATGCTCTGCCAGGCCTCTACTGCAAATGTCTTCAGTTCCTGTTTGTTCTTGGGGCATTTTCCCTTCAATAGTGATGTCAGTGGGGCCGGCTTCAGACGGTAGGCATTCCCATGAGAACGCCTCCGTCTGGCCGTCACGCCCCCGGCACGCCCACCAAAGGGGGTGTGCTGTCAATCAACATCGACAGCACGCCCCCTTTGGTGCGAGACCCGGAGCGACAGCTTGGCTGTCGCAGTCCGGGTCTCGTGCATGCGCACGACGGAGCTCCCTCCGTCGTGCACATGCGCAGTGGGGGAACATTGACCCACTTGCGAGCGTCCTTTGCTCGTGAGCGGGTCTGAATGACCCCCCTAGTTATAGGCCTACTCACCACTGCTGTGATGAATGGTGATCCTCATACAAAGCATCAAAAGATCAAAGCATTCAGGTGATAAGTATACTCTATCAAAGAACTGAGGGACATTTTCTGGGGTAATCAGTGAGAATATTAAATCTCTTCTCTCATTGGGCTCTATTTACTACAATCCGCATATTGAATGCGGATTGTAGTGTGATATTACCGAGTGAATTCGCATTGCGAATTCAGGTAATATCACAGGGATTTACTATAAATCCCTTGCAGGGACAGAGCTTGCGATAAAGCTCTGTCCCTGCGGATCCCATCCGCACTCTAGTCGCAGTATTTTCGGAAAAAATACCGCGACTAAGAGCACGCGCATGCGCCGACCGACCACCGCTATGACCCCCCCACCGCCGCTAAGCCCCGCCCCCGGCGCTAAGCCCCGCCCCCGCGATCATGGACCCCCCGCTACCCCCCTCCCCCCCCCCGCGACCCCCCATCCCTTCATTACACTTACCTGCATCCTCCTGGCCTCCGGTGGTCTTCTCCAGGCTTCCTGATCAGGTGATCTCCCATACTGCACTGGGGCCCGATCACCTGATGACCGGGCCCCAGTGCACTGTGGGAGACCAGCTGACCGGAGAGGAGCCATCACCGGAGGCCCGATCACCGGTCCCTGGATTCAGGTAAGTGAAAAAAAAATGTTTCATTTTTTTTTCTTTTTTTTACAGCAATCAGCTTGTGGTCTCTTTAGACCACATAGCTGATTACTGGTACCGGCTCCCGCCTCTGCTCTCCCCGTTAGAGCAGAGTGGGAGCCCGGTAACCGGGGGAGACCCTGGATAACGCCACCTCCAGGTGGCGTTATTATCACAGGGTTTCCCCCGGTATTTTTTTACAATTTATTTTTAGTAACTTGCACACAGATCACATTTCCCATTACAATTATGGGAAATGCGATCTGCTTTACTAAAAATAAGTGATACTGGGGGTTGGAGTATAATTTTACTAATTCTACTCCAATTGCCCTGTAATAAATACAGGTGAAACTAAAATAATGTGAAAAGGGTGTGAAAACACCCTTTTTCACTTTATTTTAGTAAAAATAATGTTAATAAATAGAGCCCTTTCTGTCTTTTCTTCTTTGTAACATTAAAATGTGAAACTCTGAAACTTGATATCCGTGGTGCAGCATATAAGGATACATTTGTACAGCATCTGACATTTCAACGATCTCATAAGGACCTCCCTTGCAGGAAAATCTCAATTAAAATATAAGAGTAGTGGGGTGAACATTTATAAAATAATTAAAATCAAGTAGAATACACTTACAAGCAGAACCTCAGTTGCGGGGTCCCCGGGGCAACTGAGTTTTGTGATACCACCTCAGTAAACTGACAGCCCTCCTGTCTGCTCATTACCATTGCTACTGATATGCCCCATTCTTTGACTGCACTCTGGGCCTGATTCAGACCCGGTCACAAGCGCTGTGTGCTCGCAACCGGGTTGATGGTGGGCCAGTGCACATGCGCATGACGGAGCCGGCTCCGTCATGCACATGCACGAGACCCGGATAGCGATGGGAAATCCGTCGCTCCGGGTCTCGCACCAAAGGGGGCGTGCAGTCGATGTTGAGTGAGAGCACGCCCCCTTTGGTGGGCGGGCCGGGGGGGTGGCTGCTCAGATGGAGGCGTACCCATGAGAACGCCTACCGTTTGGGTGCGGCCCCACTGACATCACAAGTGATGTCAGTGGGAGAGCTTTCGGCTCTGTTTGAGCCGAAAGCTCTCTGGGGCTTGCGGCCACGAGACTCTACCACAAGGGTCTTGTCACAAGCCCGATGGTCGCGATGGTCTTGACCATCGCGACCATCATCATGGCCGCTCGCTATAGCTGTGGGTTGTGAGCGGCCAGGAGGCCACTGCATAAAAAAAAAGACTCCCTGATTCAGAGCGAGCGCTCTGTCAGAGCGTCCGGCTCTGAATCAGGGCCTCTGTCCACCGGTATCTGGTAAGTTACCGGGACTCGGCTCCCGGCAGGCGGTAGCAGACAATGTAATACACTGTGACGCTGCCAAGAGCAGGCTAGGTTGAGGGATTATTGTCCTACAGCATCACAACGTATTACATGTTCATGTCCTGCTAAACTGCCGGGACCTGGCTCTCGGTATGTGGCATTTTCCAATGTAATAAACTGTGATGCTGCCAGGAACTGGCCAGGTGGCAGGAATATTTGTTGCAGTGTGGGGACCGCCAATGTGGGGAAGTACTAGGCAACCTTCCTGTCTGCTCTCCTATAATCTGTCCATGAGCAGAACAGCATGTACTGTATCTGGAGAGTAGAAAGGAATTTGTACACTGGATAATGTAGATTGACTGTGTATTGCTCATTGAGATTGCAATAACTACATCCAAAGATACTAGTACAGTACATAAAGTCATAACACACATTTGCATGGGTTGGGTACGGGATGCCAGCGCTAGGGATCCCGGCAGTCAAAATCCTGATGCCAGCATCCTGACAGGGTTAGGACACCAATTATACCGGTAGGTACCCTAACCCTCCCCTTCTCCCTAACTCTCCCTCCCTGGTGCCTAAACTTAATCTCCCCCCTAGTGCCTAAACCTAATCTTTCTCTTCCCCACAAACTAAACCTAACCCTCCCCCCTTAGCGCCTAACCCTAGCCCTCCCCCTAGTGCCTAACCCCTAACCCTGCTACTTACCTTTGGTCGAGGTGTCCCATTTGCACATATAAAGTTCCGCACAGAACTACAAAATATGAATAACTAGAAATTTAGGTGTAAAACTGACCAACATATATATGTATCACACAATTGTTGTGTTGGGTGTCATTGTTGGTGGTGCTCCCTAGAGTTATTATAGATAGACATATCTTAGACAGAGGAAAAAAGCTTGTCTGCTGGGGCGCTTTTTAATGTATTTAAAATGAAACGTAAGGGATAATAATAAACAGGCATATTTAAATAAATAATCAGGTTATGAAAATTGGGTATGATTCCTAATGACAATTAGAAAGAGTATTTTTGTACACACTGTGTCAGGGTCATTCTAATTCATATGCGGCTTAATACACAAACCTAAAAATCTGTATATGTGGTTATATGATTACCACAAAGTATTCAGTTCCAAGGAAGCAAAGAAATGTCAGGTACAGTACTTGTAAGGATAATTAGAATAAAGAATTTTCAATAGCCCAATTAGTGCAGATCAGTTTACCCGTATGGTTCCTTTTATAATTAAAATACATACAATTGTTGCACTTTGAGATTGCTTATTCATATACACAAAATCCTTATAGTTTTAAGGACCACAGATACCAAGTCTAATACTTTCTCTATGTAGGCAATATGTCAAAAATGATCCTCTTTAGTATTATAATAGTTATGTTATGTAATGGACTTTAAGACATAAAGAAAATACTGTAGTCACATTATGTTAATAATCTATCCAGTTATTGGCAAATTAAGTGAAACACTCTCCCAGTGTGTCTGAGATCTTGGACAACCAATTAATATTCACTTTTCTGAGAAAGTCACAAATCATTAATAGGATTCTCTTTATACACAGAGTTTTTAATTAAGTAAGGACCACAAATATCAAGTCGTGTTCTCTCTATGCAGGCAGTGGGCCTGATTCAGAGCCGGACGCTATTTGCGAACGGTCGTTCAGAAAAAGGGGCCGGCTATTTAAATTGAGCGCTCGCTCTTTGCGGTCTGTTGATGTCTCTATGTCTGAGCGAGCAAACGAAACACGCGCTTGCTATTTTGTAAAGACGCCCCCTGGCCGTTCGCATCGTACGTCATCTCCGCTATTTATTAGATTAATCGAGTACATCGAAAGGCGTCTGAACTGCTCGCAGTGCTTGTGGTAGGTTTTACTTCCCGCAATCACTGCGAGCAGTTCAGGCTAAAACTCAACCAAGTGACGAGGTCGATGACGCTGCTTTGTTAATTATGCACACCCATTAAACGCCCGTTTTGACCGTTTGGCACGCCTGTGTTCGGATCTCCACTCCCTGTTTTCAAGCACCTTCCCCTGTTACCACCCACAAACGCCTCATTCTGTCACTCAAATTAGCAGGCCCTCGCTGTTTTGCGAGCACACGATTTCCAACCGCAATGACTGGTTGGCGCATGCACATTACGACCCATACGCATGCGCAGATGTGCGAACATCACTCGGAGCGAGCGAGCGGCCGCTTACGAGCGGCTCTGAATCAGGCCCTCTATGTCAAAAAAGTATCCTCTTTGATATTGTTACAATATGAGAACAGGGCCGTTTCTAGGGGCAGGCGACCCGTGCAATCACACGGGGCGCGCTGCCTCCGACCTCTGCAGCAGAAACAGAATATTAACTGCTGGGCGCCCGCTGAGATTCAGTTACCAGCGGGCGCCCGGCAGAGCAGAGCAGCCAGAGAGACGGAGGCTCCGGCTTCCGGCTCCCGGCTCCCCCAGTGTGCACTATAGGAGGACGCCATGACGTCTTTCCCATAGTGCAGAGGAGCAGCAGAGCGGAGCGGACACCGGAGCGGGGCTGAAGGTTAGTGTTACTGTTTTTTTTTTTTATGTGCAGGCAGCCTGGGGACATTACTCTGGGGGCATTGCTTAGGAGGTACCACTACTGGGGGCATTACTCAGGGCCCAGGGGCACTACTACTTGGGGCACTACTACTTGGGGCTTTACTACTTTGGGCACTAGTACAAAGGGAGCATTACTATTGGGGGGACTAATACAGGGGCATTAATACTGGGGACACTATTACAGGGGGTATTACTATTTCGGACAATACAACTGGGGACACTACTACTGGGGCACTACAGCAGGGACCATTACTATTGGGGGCATTACTGATGGGGGCATGACTACAGGGGGCACTACTAATGGTGGCATGGCATAGGGGGCACCACTCCTGGGGGCACTACTACTGGGTGCACTGTATAAAGGGCACCACTACTGTGGGCTCTGCATAAGTTGCACTACCACTGTGGGCACTGCATAAGGGGCATAAATACAGGGGACACTGCATATGGGGACAACTACAGGGGGCACTGCATAATGGGAACTTTTGCCTGAGAGCCAGTGGGGGGGAAGCCTAAGACCTGTCGGGATGGAATGGCAAGGGAGGGGGCTGGAATGAAGTGTGTATTATGTGAATCTTGTTTTTTCAATATGTTTTATGTGGTTCTGGATTTAATAATGTATTTGAAGTGGATGTGGTTTTAAAACGTAGTTTATGTGCCTTTGGCTTTTCCAATATATTTTATGTGGAAGTGGTTTGTTGCAGTGTATTTTATGTGCCTCTGGCTTTTCCAATATATTTTATGTGGCAGTGGTTTGTTGCAGTGTATTTTATGTGGAAGTGGTTTGTTGCAGTGTATTTTATGTGGATCTGGCTTTTATTTTCAATGTGCTGAGTTCGCTCCCAACGCAACTAAAAACGAGTGTGATGCAAGGTCATACTTCTGCAAATGTCACACCAAAGGCATGCACACAGAAATGCGGCGTGGGCTTGTGACAGCTAGGCCACACCCCATTTTTTGAGCGCACGCCTACGGCGCGCGCATGGTGTCTGTCTTTTGTTTAACTACATATATTTTTTCAGAGCTTTACCCATGACAGGTTTGCCAACCCAGTACTCAGTAGTCACAGTGGCTGTCATTCTGTGGTCTTTCGAGATCACACTCCCTTACTGTGATACCACACCCCCTCACAATGAGGCCACACCCACTCCACAATATTACTGCTTCGAGGGGGGGGTGCGCATTTTGACTGCTCGCACTGGGAGCCTCAAACCCTAGAAACTGCCCTGTATGAGAAGGACCCTAACACATAAAGAATAATGACATTTTGCAGAGTAATGTATCAGGGTGATAACCAATCAACTGAACATTCTCACAGTGTATCTGAGTTCAGGAACAATCAATTAGTATCCACTTATCTGAGTAGATCACAAATCATTAATTAGGTGATCCAGTTTGGTGAGCAGGTAAATTGTATGGTGTCTCACCAGTCTTTCATAAATACATTCCCGAATTATTGTAACACAGTGTATACATTATACACTGTCTCACCAATGTCTCTCAGGCACACAGACAAATGATGGTAATACAGTTTAGTATTGTTAGGACCTGTTGAGACATAAAGTGATATATTAGCCTATAGTAGACATTTATAAATAAGTCACACACTGTATATATATATAATCTCGCAGGTATAAGTACTAGAGTAAGAGAGGAAAAAAATTGATTGCAGTATCAGTGCCTCTGTCCTGTTTCTGCTGTCTGGTCATGTGCAGCTGCAGTGGATGACAAGATGAGAGAAAGGGAAGTGGATGAGAGCCACGGACTTATGTTCAAGAGGCCCTTCTGCTTCAGTGTGATTCGTGCAGAAGCTGCACTGTTGTTAGTAACATTGTAGTGCAGATCTTTACAGATCCAACACTTTGAGAGAGCAAATGTAATGACAGCGGATAGTACCTTAATGGTTTATGCTGTATAAGCAATCAACCCATCTGCTTCCTTGTGTCAGCTCTTAAGTCTTACCTGCACACAGCCGAGACTAAGTAGTATAATTTGTGGATTATATTCTGCAATACTAGTGCAGCTGTGATTAAATTATATATAATGGACATAATTCTCTAGTGGTGAATGTCATGAATGAAATAAATACAAACTATTTTTATACGGTGCATGTATTATTGCACAGGGCACACTCTGGAGTAATGTTACATCTCACTAAGTTTTAAGGGTAGAGCACCAGATTCTATCAGAGATATGTATGTATTATCCTGGCAGTGATGATAATAGATGTAATAAGCACCTTCTGTTCTTGCATAGTATTAGGATGAATATGTCTATGATAGTGTGCAGGTATGATTCCACAGGACACCATTTCTTAAATTGTTGCCTCAGTTTGTTTGAATGGAGATAGAAATCATCCTAGAAAGGAATGTAGAGCATAGGATGAATTATTAATATGCACACAATGTACATTATGATTTATTTATGTCCACGCTTACCGATTGGTCAATAAGAAATAAGAGTCTAAAGTATTTTATTGATGGTATTGATAGTTATATAATGCATGCCAGGTTATGGGTTCAAATATTAATTAACAAAAAATATGTTAACATTGTAAAGTAAGGGATCTCAGTCGCATCCTAGAGAGTGCCTATAATTTGTTATGATAACATTCAAACTTTTTGGCTAAGTTGGATATGATAAAACTATAAGTTATGTGGCTTATAATTAGTTGCATGTAGCAGTGATGAAAATATAAAGGCATACCTGTATGAGAGCATCAGATACTTAAGGAATATGCTCTTTAGTAAATGTGTGTACCTAATGTTTGTTTGTTGGTGAACAGGTGGTGTTTGTATTATAATGTGATGATGTGAAAAAGTGGAATGTGAGTGATGTGTATAGCATATGAATATGTAGAAGACAGAATCGTCATCACTGAATCAGTGGATCATCTGAAATCTGAAAACATTATACACATGTATAAGCGTGTGTATAAAAGGTAAAGTTACTAGCTTCAACCCAACAGATTTCAAGACTGCCTATACTAGAATCATTGTTGAAGCATTAAGGAATGGAATAACTCAGCAACCAGAACATCAATACTTGCAGACAAGAATACCAAAGTACCAACTTTCTATATGCTCCTGAAAGTACATAAGAACACTAAGGGCAGGATGTAATAGAGATTGAGTCTGCCGGAGGTGCAGGATGCAGACTGATCTCAATCTTTTTTTTAAATTTGCAGTCATTTACAAGGCAAAGCCAGTTTGGCTTTGCCTTGTAAATGACTGCAACTTTAAAAAAATCAATCGAGATCAGTCTGCATTCCGCACCTCTGGCAGACTCGATCTCTATTACATCCCACCCTAAGTTACTATCAGGGAAACCTATCATCTCAGGCATTGAAGGCCTGTTTGAAAGAGCAAGTACTTTCCTCAACTTACATCTGAGACAACTTGTTCTATTACTTACATCCTTTCTACAAGACACTTCTGTTGTCAAACATACAAAACATAATATCAAACTTGAGGAAAAACATATTTTGGTGACTCAATATGTAGAGTCACTGTATACAAGTGTAAGCCATCAAAAGGTTACACAAAATTTCCTGGAGATGGAAGGATTGAAAGAATTCCATAACTTCCTTTTGGAACTTCTTGAATTCATCCTCATTAACAACTACTTTACGTTTAATAAATTCTATGTACAAAAAGGGGGCACAGCGATGGGGGCATAATGAGCCCCTACATACACAAATCGATTTCTGGGCTGGTGGGAGTGGGAATTTGATTTAAATGAAAGAATGAGAACTTCATAAAACATGTAGTGACATGGTTATACATCATATATTAAATTTTTGTCATATGGAAATGTGACAGGCAAACCTTTCTACATAAGATCTTAATACTAATTATCTGAATCGCAAACTTACCCAGAAATCAGTGATACAGCAACACCCTTAAAAACCTAAGAATTTACAAAGATCAGGATGGGTCTTTAGCAATGATACTACACAGGAAAGAAACTTCACAGTCTCCTAAACCAGACTACAGACCATTTTCATCCCACAATTTATAACATACCGAAGGGATAAATTATAAGCTAAAAGGAATTTGCTTAGATGAATATGCTTATCAAGAAAAAAGCATGTTACTGGCCAAAGACTAGACAAATGGAGCTACAGCTAAAGATCTTTCAAAAATGGCAAAAACACTCTCATTAGATCGTTAATGAAATAAATGGTGAAAATTTGAGAATATTATTCAGAAATATTGATGAGATTGTTACCAAGTAACATTGATGTTACTTGGTAACAATCTCTCTAAAAAACTAGATAAAAAATTATCATGAGCTAATGGATAGCAACAAACTTATGAGATCAACTCATTAAAATTTATTTTGTCAGGACCCTACCAAATCAACCCAATTCTTTAAAAATCTTTTAAGGATCCTTCCCTTTAAGGAGGTGGAAGACCTACTGAAATATTTTGGAATAACTACATAACCACTGATGACCAGGATTCTTGACTATATTGGGAAAATGAACATGAAGAAATTAAACAGTGTAGCAAGATATATCCAGCACACACACCACAATGCATTCAGGGATGTTCAAACCTTTAGTTCGAAGAGAATAAAAATGGGGATTAAAGGTAAAGATCTGACTCGAGAACTTGTGAAACAAATAGGGCAAATGGACTAATGAATAGGGATCACTGGCACCAAATTGACTCAATGAGTTTATAAATTACAGTATATTGTTACCAAATTGAATACAGTTCCCTAAATTAACATCCAAATGAAATATATTATTATATAGACTCAAGTGGTGTAGATATATATATATACAAAGTCCAGAGTGACAAAACGCGTTTGGGTGGTGCATGTATGGAGATGCAGTGATGCAGACAGACCTGTGAATATGGCTTCAAACTCATGCAGTGACCAGCATGGCTTTGGGGTATCCATCAGTGATCGTAGTGCACAGTGTGCAGGGAGCATGGTCCCTACCAGGAAGTGAATGCCAAAGGAGTCTGTAACAATTGTCAGCCCCATATGGTGTAACACTGCTGGGAAACAAGTGCTAATGGGTCCCTGGATATTGGCGGCATGTGTGATACTGAATTTTTTAACCTTTAAAGTATGTGACAGATTGTTTTTTTCTATATAAAATTTGACCTTTACTTTTGTGCACTCTTTGTTTGTTCCTAGAATACAAGAATACATTGCTAAAGGCTGGGTGAAGCTTATTTAAGGAAGCTGAATTACTGGGACTGCCTATTCAGGATTGGACGTAAGTGGACACATGCAATTATAGTCTTTCCCTAATGGTTATATAAATGATTTTATATATTTGTTTTTTTGTCTCACAATTATTTAAATATTACTTATTCAATACTCATTTCACAATAGTACATCCTACCTGTATTACATATGCTTATACAGGTACAGTAGATGTTTTCAATTCCAGATGATCCCTTGATCCAGTGACAACTATTCTGTCTTCTAGATATTCATAGATTATATGCATCACTGACTTCACATTTCCCAATTTCACATCATCACACTGTAATACAAACACCATACTGTACCTGTTCACCAGGAAACAAACATTAGATATACCACACATCTACTACACTGCATATTTCTTAACTATCTGATGCCACATATGCTCTTATATTTTCATCACTGCTGTTTAAAAGCCACGTAATTTACAGATTTATCATATCCAACTCAGCCGAAATAATTACAAAATAAGAAAATGGGTTATTACATTGCTGCAACTGGGAACCTGTGGGCGGGGGTGGGCAAAGAGAGTAAGAGTAGGGTTTTTATGTAGGACAAGTGGAGTGTAATATGTGCAGGTAGTGTGTGAACCTGAAATAAGTACTGTAGAAATTGAAGTGGGTAAGAAATTTTATTGGCATTACAGGCAGCTTTAGAGTCACAGTGCTCTTGATTCAGGGATTTAGGGATTACCCTTATTTTGTAGAGACCTGTATACTCCTACTTGTCAATGAGGACTCTGAATGGTGTGAGTGGTAGGGTAATTCTTTAGGAAGGTATGCAGTCAGGAAGCCGGCGGACCTAATCTTGACAGCCGGCTTCCCGACTGTCATATCCCGGCAAGGGTCTAAAGACAGGCATCGATATGCCGACGCCTGTCATTAGACATATGCCGGGAGCCCAACGCCCAGCATTACGATCGAAGGGACGCCGGGTGCCGAGCGCGGATAGCCGCGGGGGGAGAAGGGTTAGGTTTTGGGTTCCCGGGGGGACTTAGGGTTAGGCACCCCCCCGGGAGGATAGGTGGAGACTAGGGGAAGGGGGGGTTACCATTAGGCACCCCCCTGGGGACTTAGGTTTAGGCGGTGGGGTAGGGGGGGTTAGGTTTAGGCACTATGAGGGGGGATTAGGGTTAGGCACTGGCAGGGAAGGGTAAGGTTAGGTACTCCTAAGGGAGGGTTAGAGGGTAGAAATAGGTTAGTCAATACTTACCTTAGTACAATCGGGATTTAATCCTCTACCGGGATGCCGCTGTCGGGATTCCAACCGCTGGGCTTGGGTCCGGCGGTAAATCATACCGATTCCCTTTAGGAACACCCTTGGTATAGCTTAGCTATATTCCTTTGACTGGTGACTGATGATTACTCATGCGAATTATCGGTAAGCTGGTGTGTCCATTGTTTTTCATTTTCTTTGCATGTCACCCGTGTGTAGAAACAGTACTTAATGGTGTTGTCCGACCATATGTGGTTTCCACTTACCGGTAAGTGGAGCGGAGATTGTGCTTCTCCGTTACAACAGGCAGCTGGGCTTTTGATGTTGAAAACACCAGGGATGTGCTGCACGCACATCTGTGCCAACTCTGGGTCTGCACTAGAGACCTCCATGATGTAAAGTTTCACGATATCGAGGGTGTTGCGGATGTGTTTGCCACATTCCAGCAGGAGAGTGGGGTAAAGTTGCAATGCCTTTGGGGGGGGTGTATGTCAGTCCAACGGATTTCGGCAAGCCTGCCTTTCTCAAGGATGATGTTGAAAAATCACACAAACTACAATTGAATGGAAGAGCAAAAAATTAGATTTACATCTCATCACTGTGGGTCCATCATGCATGGGGTGCAAGACAACCAGTAGTTTACTCAAAAACACCATCACTGAGTCCAATACTACAGGGCTAATATACAAACTCATACAGGAAATCACAATTCACAGGAGTAATCTACATCATATAATGCTCATGTGTATTATGATACATGGGAAGGATGATTCGACCACTAAAAGCCGCATCACGGAACATATTAGGAATATCAGCATAGGATATGAGAAACAAAACATTTCACTGCTCTACAGAGAGAAAAAACAGAAAGACCCATCATCAATTTAATTCACAGTAATACAGATAGTCACACCAAACTGGAGAGAAGGAGACTATATTACACAAATAAACAAGAAAGAATTGCAGTGGATATGCACACTAAAAACACTGACCCCCAAAGGACTAAATGCAGATTTCAACACACAGTTCACCCCTGGCTAAATCCACCTTTCCAATACAAACACCCTGAATAAAAGAACTATAGTACTGCAATCAAACAGGACCACCTTGAACACATCCACAGTTCACAGTTCAGTTACATATGTTATTCTGCATTTTCTCACTCTATATATATATAAAATCAAATAGGTTACTGGTGGGGCGCTTTTAATGAAACACAACTTTTTTAATATATTATAACACTTGCTTTTCAATTCAAATCAACTACTCCAGATAATGAGCTTGCTTCAAATCCTCCTCAAGGTTCTATAAAAGATACCCTCATACCAAAACAATACCAGACAATTGTCACAAGGTCAATATTAATAAACAATTAAAAAAACAATTAAAATTATAAAATAATAATATTCCTTTATTAAAATTCAACAATATAGTAGATGAACATTTCTTACATAGTATTGATAATAAGCAACCAACCAATCTTTAAAGAAGGATAATTTACACCTTCCAATTCATTCTGTATATTAGTCCTTCTAACAGAGGACTTACTGAAGGGTGCTGCTGTAATCTATATAAATAACGCAGTATAGGATATTTTTTGTGATATATATATACATATATATATATATATAATAGGACACTCATGAACAATAAGAAGCATCCTCGTATGGATGAATACTGGCACACCGTTTCCCACTCACCTATCCTATCTTTCTGCACTATTGAGCCAATAGTATCTCATCTTGTCATCCACTGCAGCTGCACATGACAAGACAGCAGAAATGGGACAGTGGCATTAATACTGCAATAGTTCTTTTCCTTCTGCTCTAGTACTTATACTCGTAAGATTATATACCTACAGTGTGTGACATAAGGCTATTTATAAATGCCTACTATTGGCTAATACATCATTTTAAGTCTTAACTTTACCTAGCAATACTAAACTTTATATCATAATTTGTCTATGTGCCTGAGGGACATTGGTGAGACAGTGTATAACTTATAAACTGTGTTACAATCATTTGGGAACGTACTTGTGAAATGTTAGGAAGACGCCATATAATTTACCTGCTCACCAAACTGGATCACCTAATTAATGATTTGTGGTCTACTCAGCCAAGTGGATACTAACTAACTGACTGTCCCTGAACTCAGATACACTGTGAGAATGTTCAATTGATTGATTATCACCCTGATACATTACTTTCCAAAATGCTTTAATTCTTTATGCTTTAAGGGCCTGATTCAGAGCCGCTCGCTATTTGCGGTCGTTCGTTTTATAAAAACGGGTGGCTATTCAAATGAACAGTTCGCACTTTGCGGTCTGTTCACGCCTCTAAGTCTGAACGAGCGAGCAAAACTTGCGGTTGTAATTTTGAAAAATACGCCCCCTTGCCGCTCGCACCATACGTCATGTCCGCTATTTATTAGATTAATCGAGTACATCGAACAGGATATGAACTGCTTGCTCTTCTTGTGGCTGGTTTTTTCAACCGCTATTTTGCGAGTAGTTCTGAGTTAAAAAAAAACAAGTGACGTGGTCAATGACGCTGCTATATTAATTATGCACTCCCTTAAAACGCCCATTTTGACCTTTAAGCACGCCTGCGTTCTGATCTCCACTCCCCGTTTTCAAGCACCTTCCCCTGTTGCCACCCACAAGCGCCTCCTCCTGTCACTCAAAATAGCAGGCATTGCGCCGCACTGACTGGTTCGCGCATGCGTATTAAAATCCGTACGCATACGCAGATGTGCGAACATCGGTCAGAACGGACGAGCGGCCGCTTACGAGCGGCTCTGAATCAGGGCCTAAGATCTTTCACATACAGTACTGTAACAATAATAGATAGGATACTTTTTGTTGCATACTCCCTGCATAGAGAGAACACTTGACTTGATATTTGTGGTCTTTAATTAAAGACTGTGGGCCTGATTCAGAGACGGCCACAATGGCAATTTTTATCCAGCTCAATCGATTGTTTGCTTTTGCGCATGCGTATAAGTTGCATTGTGCACGCGTTGCGATTGTCTTGCAATTCCGCATGGCACGCACAGAAAAGCCCATTCGCAGAGTGAGTGACAGGTAGTCTGCATTTTGGTTAGGTAACAAGGGGGTGGTCAGAAAAATGCAGGTGTCTTACAGTTTAAATGCCGTTACATGGACGTGCATAAATTAGCCATTGCAATGACATAAGCAGCATGAGAGCCCTCTGTGTGTCAGGAGAGCTGCAGTGTTTGCTGCTAGTCAGACCTGACGCAAGGGCAATATCACTGCGTGATGTTTGTCGATGTTACCGATATTAACGCAGGCAAGAGATGTCGTACGCATAAGAGAAGGCAGTGGTGGGTGTCCTTATGCTTTGATAAGCTTTTGGAACTATTAGCATATTTTTGCAGCTGCTTTCAAAATTGCTGCTGCGACTGCATTAGCCCCCATCTCTGAATAAGCCCCTCTGTGTGTAAAGATCACCTTATTAATGATTTGTGACTTTCTCGGAAAAGTGGGTTCTAATTGATTGTCCCAGATCTCAGACACACTGGGCGAGTGATTCACTTAATTTGCCATTATCTGGATACATTATAAACCTAATGTGACTATTTTTTTTTACTTTTTGAAGTCCATTCCCTAACTATTATAATACTAATGAGGTTAATTTTTTGACATACAGAAGTCTCCACATACTAGCTTCAATATGCCATGACTGAGCTGCTCCGAGGAGCATAGCGTACCGTCTTTGTTTTTCAATTTTGCAACTTATCCAGATCCAAGGCACAGCAAAACATCACTTAAAGTGCGCTAGAAACGCTGGGCTGAGACTTTAACCGCACATGAATTAGTTTTAAACACATAAAAAGTCACAGAAGAACCACAACGGAACTTGGCATCAAAAAGAGCGATAATCGCTGTATCGCAGCACTTTGTGTATATACAGAATTAGACTCATACACACACAAGTGTCGCACAACAAATCAATCAGTGCATTTAGCAAAGTAGCTTAGTTGCTTCCAGTTGTTTTATTTGTGGGCATAAGATGCACATGTTGAGCAAAAAGAGATGCTCGGTGCGCTAGAGTCACCAGGGACCTGACAACATATGAAGAGGTGTTGTTTGATGCAGTGACGTGCATTGAGGGCAATGGCTGGGGAGGCACACATGAAGATGAAGATGGGTCTGAGTGTTGGGAGCCTGTCTCACCCCCTACTCACTGTAACTTTCCACTCACTACACTGAGCTTCAGTGTCCATTGATTCTCCAACTTCCATCACTGTGTCTTGTCTTGCTGCTGCTGACTGAGTTACAATCTCTAAACACTGCAGTGCACTTCCTGGTCACATGACACATCAAAGGTGTCCATAAGTGCTCAGACATGCTCCCCACACCCAGAGGCATGCTACTATTAGCTCTTTCTATGGTGTGGCAACTCCCAGAGAGCTCCACAAAGCTGGTGAGTGTTAACTATAAAAATGATTATAATAAACAAATAAGATGTTTATAAGTTCTAAATATCTTCTTTGTAGTATTCTAATAATTTTTATATCAAATCTCAGGAGTATGACAGGGGAGGCTCTGCCCTATCCTGACTGCATGTCCCTGGTTCGATGCGACTGAAGCCATAGTGTATGAAGACACATCTATACTGCATAGAGAGAGCATTAGAGATACTTAAAACTATTAGAACTGTGTTTATATGAATAAGCAATCTCAAAGTGCAACAATTTCATGCATTTTAATTATGATGAACCATATGGGCAAACAGATCTGCACTAATTGGGCTATTGAAACTTCTTCATTATAATTATCTTTATAAGTACCTAACATTTCTTTGATTCCTTAAAAAAGCACAATTCCTCGTGGTAAATACATAATGCACATACATCGATTTTAAGAAGGGTCTTGTATTAAGCAACATATTAATTAGTATGATCCTGTCATAATCACTATATATACCAAATACATTTTCTTTAAGAATCATACCCATTGTGTTTAGGAATATAATTATCTTTAGGAAACATACCCATATTTAGCCACCTGATAATTTATTATTACCCCTTATCAATTTTCAAAGTTAAAAGTTATGTTTTAATATATTACAAAATAAATAAATTTTCAAGAATGCCCCAGCAAAAGAGTTTATATTTCCTCTTTCTAAAATACACATAGAAAGTGCTTTAGGATTATGGGTGTACAAATTCATCATTATTTTACCCAATTATTTTTGCACATAGGGCCTGATTCAGACCCGGTCACTAGATGCGGCCGCTCGCTTCCAGAGTATGCAAATTCAGCAAAGTGACGTCAAGGCAGGCAATCACATGGCAAGGCATAAGCACGCCCACTATGTCTTGGCGTGCGATCACTTTGTGTATGCAGACGCCAACCAGCCTGTCTTTAGCCGCCAACTAGCAAACATCATCTCCAGGAAGTGTGTACAACCATCGGTACATCGGGTTCCATCGGAACTGACCGCAGCGCTTGTGGTTGACTGTACCCTACCGCAAGCACTTTGAGCAGTTCAATGTCTAATTCAACCAGGTGACGTGTACTATGACGCTGCCTGTTAATTATGCATGCCTCTGAAACGGCATTGAAACACTCAGGCATGCCTGCATTCGCACCTCCTCTCCCCCGTTACTACTGCCCTGCCCCTGTTACCACCCACAAACGGCTTCTCCTGTCACTCATTCCTCTGGGCTGTCTTTACTGGGCGAGCGAGCGCTCCCGATCGCTCGAACTAGTTCGCACACACGCCAATGCATAACATCGGCTGCGTACGAGCGAGCGGCCGCTTGCGAATGGGTCTGAATCGGGTCCATAGTGTTTTAAGTATATTACTAAATTTATTTTTCTTCGCTATTAATTTAATTTATTAATCCCACTTTCTACTAACTACTCCTCATTTTTCCTTTCTTTTTGGTTCTTTATATGACTTAAAAAAAATTGGGCTAGTGACTCATAAAATTATATACTAGATCAGTTTTCTTTCATACCATTTATGCTCTACCCAACGTATGGCGGTATCCAATTGGCCCCAAACATTATTAGGGCGCTAATGGATTTCACAGCACTATTCAACTAGCCCCAAAGTTCATTCTGATGCCAGCACTTATCTAAATAATCCCTGAAAAGTGCCGTGTTTTAACCAGCGCAATGGCACATAGGACCGTGAACTTATCATAATAGGATAATAGGATCCTATGTATTTTCGGGAAAATTATCCTATTTGTTTGTCCAAAACAAATACTGTAGGATAGGATGAAAAAAACATTGCCGAAAAGAACTAGGATTATCGGCAAAAATATTGGGGCTAATTTGATACCGTTAATAGATTCTGATAAGAGAATTAAAAAAAATTATAAGTCAGTAATTAGAAAGAAAAATTTAAATTTGGTGGTATAAAACATTTTAAAAAATAATTTAATGTAAAAGGATGCCAAAAGAAATTAAAATGTTAAAGGTCATCATAATGTCAATAACAATATATTTATCAGGGAAAAGAATTTAATTATTGGCATAAACCTATTAGGTTCTATTAACCAAAAAAGAATATATATCCAGAAGAAAAAAAATGGAGCTTGAATTAATGCATCAAGAACTACTGGGTTTGGTCAATATACAGTTTTGTTGTCAAAAAATTGCCTTATGCCATTTAAAAATAATTTCATGAATATGAAGAGTAAACATTTTAGAGAGAGAAAAATTACTATTTTCAGGAAAAAAAACAATAAGGGACTTGAATTAAAAAGTTTAATACAATCAGCCAAATTGTTAAGTTCATGATACCATTATTTCCTAGGAAAACTATACCACTACAACTAGTTACACTAGTATTTTAACAAAAATATCTCCATGAAAAGATTCTAAAGACAAAAATAAAACCAAAATTTGCCGTCTTATTTTCAAACAGCTAAAGGATTGTGTTTTCAATCTGCACACCTGGAAGGTCGGGGGGGGGGGGGGGAATGCAGAGAATCCACATCTTGCAACAGAATTTACCAACCCATTTTCCCTAATAACAGTAGACATAAGCTCCAGATTTACCAAGCAGAAATGTCTGAACTCGCTGCACACCTGCCAAAAATAAGTTGCCTCTAAGAGGGTTTTGGTTAAAGGGCTCAACAAATCACTAGGATCAATGCAGGTTTATTTGGCGGCACAAATCATTTTTTTTTTAAATGGCATGGAAGTCCCCACAAGCAAGTTTTAAACCATCCCTATATCTTGAAACCTAGGCAGGTGGTGAAAAATTAAGAGGGACATAGAGTGTGAGTCCTCGCCCTGTCCTCAGTGATTTTCCACTAAACAGCACTAGTTTACTTTATACCTACCAGGGCTGGTAATACTATAATAAGGGAGACACCAAGGACAAACACAGGATTTGCAAGAAGGGTTTACCCATAAATCATGGCATTATGCCACGAGGGGACGGGCTCTGATTGTGGTCAGTCAGGGTTTTTTTACACTTAGAAACCCCCCCTGCATACGTGACTGGACGCTCATCGTGGGTCACCCTGCCATAGTGCCAAACATCATTAGGCCAGTCAGCACAGGGCTAGAATTCCTAGAAAAGAAGAGTCCACAATATTTTTTACAGTTTCCCTCTCTATCATACCCAGAAACTCAGCAGGAACTTTCAGTAGTATTAAAGAATGACAGAGTATGGGAACAATTAACTGAATTTGTTACATTTCTTATTTTGCAAAACTAGAGCAACTTTATTAGACCACTCCATGCTATCTAATGTTACGGAGCTGCAATAAAAAATCAACACTTCTATTTCCAGCTATATTATCATAAGTTTGTCTTATTACCTTAGTTTAATTCATACAGAAAATGTTAACTTGTGACTTCCTGATATCACACTATTGTTTTGTATTGGGAAAATCAGCCTTTTATATTTGCCAGACTTTCCAAAAATCTCTGATACCCAGGGCCTAAAAGAACTAGCAACTCAGACAAAAATTGGAGTTACTGTATCTTTGCATTGTTGGCAGTATTTTATCCTGTTATTGTCAGTGAAACTCTTCATTTTTGTGAGCCTGGTTTCCAATGTCATTTTTTGTTCAGTGATGAAATCTTAATGGAAATCTTAATTTTTACAGCTGCTATAGCAAGCACTGTCCCTGTGGATGTTTACTCTGCTCAGGGGTTCAGATGGATGCACCAGACTGTCAATTGAACTTCAGTGTTCCATCACTCAGTTACAGTGTTCTAACACCGCACCAGCAGGAAACTTTCTGACTATAGCTGGGAACACATTAGTCGATATATAGGCAATATGTTGTCCGATCCAGTGGATCGGGCCGACACATTGTCAACATCGGCCAGTTTGTACGCACTACTAACAACCAAGCACGCTCCCGTTTGGTCGTCAGTCACATAGTCAGGTCGGCCCTACATGCAGCTCAATCTGACAATGCCACTGATGACCCCATGCAGCGGGATGCGGCTGGCACCGACATATCGAGTGGTCAGGTACCGGAATGTGTAATGTGTACCGGACGCCCAATATGTCGGCCTGTCGGTGCTGCAGCCATCCGTCGCATCGCTGGGTACACACATCGTTAAGTCTGTACCCAACTTTACACTTGTTTCTGTCTGAGCCCCTGAGCAGAGTACACACACAAAAGGGACCTTGTGGTAGAAGCTGTAACATTGTAACTACTGTACTTGTTTTTATCTTAATTCTATCAATAAATGCACTTTGTTTTCTAACTACTGAAAAAACCTTAGCTTTATTGACTAGAGCTAGCATTGCATAAATACATTTTAAAATTCAAGAGAACTGAAATTTGCATATGCTATTCTGCAGAAAAGTAAAGCTTTTGGTCTCTACAAACATTAACCAAGAAGAAAGTCACAGTCAGTTATTTTAATACTATGGATGAAGTTGGATGGAACTCTTGACCCAGTCCTTGTATGGACTCCAGGGCTATAACTAGTGGTGGGCGAGCCATGCCGCTGCCCAGGGTGCAAGCACTGTTGCTGCCCCCTGTACCTGTATTTAACATGCAGGACATGGAACAGCTCCTTAGGATGCTACGGGATCTCAGTTACTCCCTGATCCCCACGTCAATTATGATGTCACATTTTTTGGGGGGTAAGGCCGACACAGGATGTCTTTTTGCCCCACTGTAGCCCTGACGGATTCCAGAGTGCAATTAAAATGCTCACTAAGCAAAAATCACCCATCCGTATTGTGGCATTATAGAGTTTAAACAGTAAAAAAAACTTCACACATATATTTTGAGAAATTTCTGGACCCTACCCTTATATCTAATCCTGATATGAAGAAGGCTGCCCTGAAATGTAATACTTTCAGGCTAAAAACATCAGATAATATAATAACAATGCCATAAAGTGTTCTAGTCAGATGAATATAAAGGTCTGACCTTTTACAATCAAATGCAAACTCTGCTTCTCATATCTTAGCACTATGTGTTTCCTTGGGGAAAAAAATACAATGTGTACCCTATTTCCTAAAGGAAGATAAATATCTAGAATCAATTAAATTGATGGCGGCAACCATTAATATTTAAGGAACGGAAATTAAGTGCCATTTTTTTCTAAATGAAATTAATCACTTCCGAAAAGAATTAACATAATTCCAAAATAAACTAGCTGTAATACTCCCTCACTCTCGGAAATTCAGCTGAGCCAGAAGTTTTGCTATAGTACCTTGAATAGCCCTCACAAACGATTTTGCAGAATGAATAATGATCTATCTACTATGCTGTTGAAGAGCGAAATCTATTATATTCTGCCCATAGAGTCTTTCTAAATGGAGTTAAAATGTTTGGAAGTGATGGAGGATGTACAGAGAACCACAGATTCCTTACTAACAAGCCAACTCTGCTAACTTAGACTTCCTTTGGCTTTGTATAACAGATACCTTCTAAAAGTTAGTGATTCTGATCGTTTGAGAGGGTTTAACATTGCATTGGTTTTCATTTGGGATTTCTATGACTCAACTAATACTGAAATAATAAAATTGCATTTATGACAACTGCAGCATTACTCAGGCCAGGATCTGCAATGGTCAGACTATTTACATGGCTTTGTTTGCCATAAGACAAACCTTCATTATATTATCAATTTGATGAATGTCAGATCTTCTACAAGTTTTACTTTAATAGAAAAGTATGTGGAATTATATCTTCATATGTGTGAGAGGCAGACTTCTCCTCACTTGATGGAACCTTCCATAGAGGTGGGTTCTGAATATTCTCTCTGGTAGTAAGGATGGCCAACAATGATAAAACCAACAATATTCTTACAACATTAGAAAGAAACCATTAATGGTGTTGCCAACAATTGTTAAGGACAGCACATGTGCGATTGACAAGAGCTGAAGATGTGCATGCATAATACAGAAAGTGTGGGAACTTCAGCCATCGAACCTCCACTATTGACTTTTAAAACCATCACCATTGGCTGCATGGCCATTCCTAAACAGAAGCATCAATCTAAGACAAAGTAATGAGAAAAGGGTATTTGATTTCAAGCTGTACCAAAGCAGCATCAAAATTCTAACTACAGAATCATATTATGTATCAATTTCGACCACCCACACCCTTCCCTCTACTCCACTCTTGTATTGAAGACTTTCCTTCTAAGAGCTTGAACTGAATATTCAGAAGATGTGTCTCAATGTGGAACAGAGTCAAAAAAGAGATAGTGAAAAAGATGATCATGCGCTCCTGGATATGTTGTGGTTAAATAGCAGCTTTCTTATAAAAGGTCAGACACCTGGCCAATTAGCAAATTAGGGTGTAAGTGCTGACCCTACCTTTCCCTATGCTCCTCCGTGTGGGGTAAGCCTGGTCCAGACTCCTGCTGTTCAGTCAGCTGCTGGTCTGCTCCGCTCACCGTTAGTGAGATATACGATGCGCCGGGACAGCCTCCTACTTTGGTAGGGAAAGGTAGGGTCAGCACTTACACCCTTGCCATACCGCCGCACAGTCACGGGTACAACTGATTTCCAGGACTATTAACTCACAGAAAGCGCTATATACATCTATTGTGACATTGTATGGTGAGTGTTGTTTGTTTGTCTCACCTCAGCTGGTATAGTGTTACATATGCATTGTTAGTTCCCACAGCGCTTCTTTTACTTGATTCAAAAAAGAGATAGAATACCCCAAGGGTGAGATGGAATAGAGCAGTGACTTCTTAATAAATCTATATTCTATCGCTCTATGTTGCAGTCTTCAGCCAGTCAATAAATTTCCTTTTTTTTCCTCCCAAAAACAAAAGCAGCAGAAACAAAGCAACCAAGCAGAAAGCTTTCACATCAGGAATATAGCTCTTACAAAGTCCAGAAAGGTTCAGTAAACAGAAACAAAACAAGTTTAAATAAAGAGGGAAACAAATAAAATACATAACAAGCAAGAAAGGAGGAGATTCAGGCTTTGCTTTCCAGTGAGTCCATCTCCCACAGCAGGCCGCTGAGCTGCTCTCTGCAGGTTCCCAACTAAAAAGCAAAAATCAAAATAATGTTTGAATTAAAAGTAAAAATAAACTAAATTATACACAGAAATGGGCAGCTAAGAAATGAATAAACAAAATAGTCCACAAAAAAAATACATGATTTTAATAAAGTTTTAATTTAGTAGTAGAACTTAGAGGTAGTAGTGGATATTTTCCTTTTATTTATTAATAAAATCTTAACAAAAACTTAGCATAAGTTTATTTTTTTTCAATATTACATTTTTATTGATATTATGCATTTAGAGTAGGGAACAGGGTACAAAATAAAAGGGAAGGGAGGGACTTAGGGGGTACACACATTTTATAAACAGTAGTATACAGTACAGATAATCACAATAAAATAACAGAACAACATAATTTATTGCCAACAGTAATATTCTTCCAAATATAAACAGTGCTATAATAAATAAAACAATATAAAAAAGTATTCAGTGTGTTTTCTAACAAAGAAGTTCAGAGCTGAAACAACAAATAAATTAGATTCTTCACACAAATAACATTTAAAGAGGTAAGGATATCCCTCTCTGTGTCTCAGGTGATTTTGTTGACCAATACTCACTCAATTGAAACCAGCCAATTAGTAGATTAGATGCCATGGAAGAGTAAAAGGATCCTGCTTTTGCAAACTCATAGTGAGATTGCACAGCTTTTTCAATGACATCTATACCCGGGACAAAAGGCGACCGCAAATGTTGGGCTAATAGAAGTTTCATCGTTATTAGGAAATGACCAATTATGTAATGATCATTATTGGGGAGATCTCCACAATGTATATGAAACTTGGCTAACAAAGGCCAGGGAGTTCGATGAATTGTGAGAAATTTGGAGACGAGAGCAAATACTGACGTCCAGAGGTTATAAATTGCTGGGCAAACCAGAAAATATGAAAAATGGATCCTACATTCCTACAGTTACGCCATCATAAATCGGAGAGTGAAGGCCACATAGTATGTAATAAGACAGGAGTTAAATATAAACGATGGAGAAGTTTGTAACATTGTTCTATATGCGATATACATTTAGATAAAATACATAACCAGCAAGAAAGGAGGAGATTCAGGCTTTGCTTACATTTCAAAAAACGGAAACAAGTCTGAAAGACTGAGTGCCAGTCATCTTCCGAAAGAGTACAGGAAAGGTCAATTTCCCATTTAACTAAGGAAGAAAATTTTAATGGTGTAGAAGAGGAGATCATAAGGTTATACCACCACATTATACCCCCTCTGATATTCGCTTTAATAAGCCAGTCACAAATATATTTTGGTGTTGTCGACACATTGTGTGGAGATTACGTAACACTAAACAACCAATGGCATAATTGTAAACATTTATAGAAATATCTGGTAGAAAGCGAGAACTGTTCCTGAAGCTAGGAGTATGACAGCAGGATACCTGACGTTGTGACCTCACCTGAAGAAAGCACTCCTCGAGCTATCCAGGAATGAAATGACAAATCCCGGATTAATATGGCCTGGCCTGTCAAGGAACAAACAGTAGAGAGAATTGAAATCTCATCAAATCTAGAGGCAAATTCTAACCAAGCCTTATGGGTGGCTTGTACCGCAGCTGAGCGGGTGACACTATATATATATTAATAGAGGATGGTAACCACAGCATGTCAGTTAGAGGGAATGGGGATATCATACCATGTTCCAACACAACCCACGTTTTAGGGTTTTTATTAGTAAACCAAACCCCCATTTGGGATAGTAAACTTGCAAGATGATAAAGATGTAGGTCTGAGAACGCTAACCCACCTTCGGATTTCGGGAGGGACAAAGTTCTCTTAGCTAATCTGGGTTTCTTATTTGGGAACCAATAAAGGAATTGTTATAAACAAGTATAAAACCTTAGGAAGCAGGACCATTTTTAGCGCAGGTACGGTCCATACATGAAACATTCTGCAACATCCAATAGGATGTCATCAAGAAGAGTTTGCTCGGGGTGGGGGTAATTACATGAAATTAAGGCCCGTATTCAGTTTGAGGTGAAAAGTCCAGACTTTTCGCCTGCTGGACTTTTCGCCTCCTTCGCCTGTTTTCCAGGTCCAAAAGTATTGCGCGCGTGCCTGCTATTGCCTGTATTCAATTACAAAGTAGGCGAAGACGGGAAAAGGCGAAACTTGGAGCAGCCAAAAAATATGGGAATTTTTGGGAAATAATTGTAGGATCCCCCTAAAGATGTCCAGACCTGGGGGATCACTATGGGCACCCCCATTTTTGCCTGCAGAAGAAAGTCGGGTTTTTAAATAGCCGCGGCAGGTGCTTTTTTCCCAACATTGAAGAAGTGATGCAGAAGAGCACTTAGCTTTCATGGTCCCATGAAATTTGGGGTACATGAAAATGGGTACTAGCATATTTTTAAGTCCCTAAACTAATTTTTTAAAAATTCAGCATAAATGCACCTGCTGCTAATAGCCTATTCTAGAAAACACCTGCTGCTACTCTGTGCAATGAAGAAAACACCTGCCACATATAAGGGAACCCCTGTGGATTTAATTTGTCTATTTTGGAAGTGGTTTTTATTTTTTTTCTCACCCCCCGAAAAAAATTTTTTGGGGGGGTGTCCTGATTTTTTTTTTTACTTTTTTTTGCACATTTCATATTAAGGGGGCATTCCCAAGGGTGCAGGCTAGTTTTTTAAAGCCTGCACCCCTAAACCCCAAATCTGCACTTTTTTCACCTGCTAAAAGTAATTGAAAAATTATCCCTGTTTTTTTAAAATGACTTTTTGCACCATCTACGAAAGAAAACGGGAATTTTCAGGAAATATGCCTGGAACCCCCCTAATGATGTCCAGACATGGGGGATCACTATGGGTACCCCCATTTTTGCCTGCTGAATGAAGTTGGGGTTTGTAATAGCCGTGGCAGGTGCATATTTGCGGCTATGAAGAAGTGGTGAAGAATAGCACTTAGATTTTTTTTTGGGGGGGGGGAATAACTATCCCTATCAAATTTGGGGTAAATGAAAATGGGGGCAAGCATTTTTTTAAGTCCCTAAAGTTATTTTTAACATTCTGCAAAAATGCACCTGCCGTTTGTCCCCACAATGAAGAAAACACCTGCTGCATACATGGGGACACGACCTGAATTAATTTAGATAGTTTGGCACTTTGTTCCGTTATTTTTTTATTTAACCCCCAAACTTGAACTTAATTTTTTTTGGGTGTCCCGATTATTTTTAAACTTTTTTTGACGCGTTTTTTTTTAAATGACACTCCCAGGGGTGCAAGCTATTTTTTGTAAGTCTGCACCCCTAAATCCCAATTCTGCACTTTTTTTCGCCTGCAAAAAGCTGGTGAAAACTTATCCCCGTTTTTTTATCATTGACTTTTCGCATCGGCGAAAAGTCACTGTAATTGAATACGGGGATAATTCAAAGAGGCGAAAATAACGTAATTGGCGACAAATTATCGCCTATTCTGACATTTCGCCTCAAATTGAATAAGGCCATAAATTGGAGATCGTAGGTGCAATCTGAATCTCCAGATATTTAAGGCTCCTGTCCTGCCAATCATATGAGTACTCGGCACAGAGAGATTGGAGAAGATCTAAGGGAAGATTGATGGATAGGGCTTCCGTTTTAGAACCATTCAATTTATAATAGGACACATTTGTATAATCCTCCAGCACCGCATGTAAGTGCGGCAATGACCTGAGAGGGTCGGTAATGGTCAGAAGAACTTTATCTGCAAATAAACAGATTTTATAAGTGTGTCCATATAAGACAGGACCTCGTATAGAGAATATAGTTCTAATAGTCTCTGCTAAGGATTCTATAGCCAGTGCAAAGGCTAAAGAGGAGAGGAGGCAACCTTGTCAAGTTCCATTTGATATTTGAAACAAGATAATATGCCATTTACAAATACTCTGGTTCGGGAAATATAAGGCAGAAATTGATGTTAAAGTTCTACCACGAATCCCAAATTTGCAGAGGACTGCATGTATATAATCCCAATGAAGCCTATCAAAGGCCTTCTCTGCATCTAGGGACAAAAGTAGGAGGGGTTTACTCAAAGCAGATAAAGCATTAATAATATTATTGACTCTCTTGGTGTTATCTGGGGATTATCTATCTAGGACAAAGCCAACCTGATCCTGATGAATAAGAGAAGGGAGTAGAGAGTCTGTTTGCTATGAGCTTAGCATAGATCTTGACATTGGTATTAAGGAGTGCAATTGGATAGTTAGCTAGGAGGGCTGTGTTTGTTCCATAGTAGTGTTAGGGACCTGCCTTATAGAGGTCACCTGGATGCGGTGGGCAGGCCCATAATTATGGGCATTATTATGCTATCAGCAGTATTATTATTAGGTTTAGCATGGTTGGAGTGTGCACTTGTATTTTTTTCGATTTTTCTGCTTGCAGCACCACCACTCTCAGCAGGAAGCACCTCACATTGTGCTTAGGGTGTGCAATCTAGGGCCCCTCCCCCTATGCATTGTGTACTATGTGTATGTATGTACGAGACTCCTTTTACCTTGACTAGCACCTCTCCCACCTGTTTCTGGGTGTTTTTAATTAGCAAGGAGTCCTTGCATTCCAAGACTGCACATTTAATAAGGCACAGTGAGGGTAAGACCTACTATATATATGCTGTGTGTCAGTTTTGGGATTGGTATTGGGGTGCGGACCTCTCTGGGATGGTGTGGCTGGACTGTTTCATGGCATCATAATGTATACTTTTTCACTTCTTTAGTTAGTTTTTTATATACGTAGCACTTTATACACTTTTAAATATAACCTCTCACTTATGTAAGAGATAACACATAGGGGTTTCTTTATAGTTCTTTAACCATCACTTGTAATCTCGCGCTAATGTGATGCCATGGGGAGGTTCTGCTGGGCTGGCCTGGGGGTTCCTGTGCCCTGTATTTGTTCCATAGGAGTGTTAAGGACCTGCCTGATAGGGGTCACCTGGATGTGGTGGGTTGGCCCATCATTATGGCCATCATTATGCTAAGAACCTCTTTGATGCAATAAAGCAGTATTATTATTATTAGGTTTAACATGGTTAGAGTGTGCACTTGCATTTTTTCTCTTTTTCTGCTTGCAGCACTACTAGTCTCAGCAGGTAGCACCTCACATTGTGCTTAGGGTGTGCAATCTAGGGTCCCTCCCCCTATGGTTTAATAAATGCCACTATTCATGCTTCCAGCATTTCCTTTAAAAAAGAGCTACAATTGGAGGCCTCATTGAAGATTTGATTCAGAATCGGGGTCAGTGTGTCAGTAAAACATTCATAGAATCTATTAATATAACCATCAGGGCCAGGGGCCTTATCCACAGGCAGAGAGGCAATAACTGTTTTTATTTCTTCCAGAGTGCACAGAAGTTCTAGGGACTAGAGGGACAAGAGGGTATCAGCAATTGATATGTCAATGTTGAGGTGTCGATGAATCATCCGCTAGATTGTACAAAATGTCATTTTGTGCGAAGGCGTATCGGAAGGATTGGAGACTTTAATTCCGTCCAAACTAGTAATTACCCTAATCCACTCTTTCAAAAATTTCTCTCTCAATTTCCTGGCAAGAAGTCTACCTGCCCTATCGCCTTGTACATAGAATTTCTGCTTTAGATTAAAGAGAGTTTTATGAACTTTTTTCAACATCAAAACATTCCATTCCTCTATTACTTTAAAGAGCTCACTGTAGATTTTTCCATTGGAAGGTGAAGCTTTGAATCTAACTCCGCTAAGCGAGTATCTATTTCTGCCTGATGGCACATAGGCCCTCATTCAGAGCCGTTTGCTATTTGTGTTCGCTCGTTTAAAAACAAGGGGTGGCTATTCAAATGATCCGTACGCACATTGCAGTCTGTTCACACCTCTAAGTCTGAACGAGCGAGCAAAACATACGCTCGTTTATTTGTTAAAAACGCCCCCTGGCCGCTCGCATCCTACGTCATGTCCGCTATTTATTAGATTAATCGAGTACATCGACCAGCGTATGAACTGCTCGCTATTCTTGTGGTTGGTGTTTGCGGCCCTCATTCAGAGCCGCTCGTTAGCGGCAGTACGCTCGTTCCGAGCGATGTTTGCACGTCTGCGCATGCGTACGGTTTTTAGTACGCATGCGCGAACCAGTCAGTGCGGCCGAAAATCGTTGGTACGCAATATAGCGAGGGCCTGCTATTTTGAGTGACAGAATGAGGCGTATGTGGGTGGTAACAGGGGAAGGTGCTTGAAAACAGGGAGTGGAGATCCGAACGCAGGCGTGCTTAAAGGTCAAAACGGGCGTTTTATGGGTGTGCATATTTAAAACAGCAGCGTCATTGACCACGTCACTGGGTTATTTTATAGCCAGAACTGCTCGCAAATTTGTGGTAGCAAACACCAACCACAAGAATAGCGAGCAGTTCATACGCTGGTCGATGTACTCGATTAATCTAATAAATAGCGGACATGACGTAGGATGCGAGCGGCCAGGGGGCGTTTTTAACAAATAAACGAGCGTATGTTTTGCTCGCTCGTTCAGACTTAGAGGTGTGAACAGACTGCAATGTGCGTACGGATCATTTGAATAGCCACCCCTTGTTTTTAAACGAGCGAACACAAATAGCGAACGGCTCTGAATGAGGGCCTGCTACCACAAATTTGCGAGCAGTTCTGGCTATAAAATAACCCAGTGACGTGGTCAATGACGCTGCTGTTTTAAATATGCACACCCATAAAACGCCCGTTTTGACCTTTAAGCACGCCTGCGTTCGGATCTCCACTCCCTGTTTTCAAGCACCTTCCCCTGTTACCACCCACATACGCCTCATTCTGTCACTCAAAATAGCAGGCCCTCGCTATATTGCGTACCAACGATTTTCGGCCGCACTGACTGGTTCGCGCATGCGTACTAAAAACCGTACGCATGCGCAGATGTGCAAACATCGCTCGGAACGAGCGTACTGCCGCTAACGAGCGGCTCTGAATGAGGGCCATAGTTCTTTTGCGGAGCCAGGCCGCTAACCGGATCACAGCTTTATGAGAGCACCAAAATGTGAAAATGGAAGTGTCTTCCGGTTTATTGGTTTGTAAATATAGGGAGAGTGATGGGGAAATAATCTGTATAGCTTCCTTATCAAATAGCAAATGGTCTCCCAGGCGCCAAGGATTAGGTGAACAGCCCAGGAGACTGGCAGGAATGAAGCCCTTTTTATCTGTTGGAGGGTCCATTTATCAGAAATGGCGAGATCAATTCTCGAAAAGGAACTATGAACTTGGGAGTAAAAGGTGTAATCTTTAGTTTGGCCCTCCAAACATCGTAAAGATCATATTCTAGTAAAATACACTTAAATGCTTGAGAATGGTTACTTGTAAGATGGGCTTGCATGGCTTGCCAAGTAAAGGACTTATCCATAGTGGGGTCTAGAACCATGTAAAAGTCCCCTAATATCAAAGTTGGACCTGAGCTATAAGGCTTTAATACATTAAAAAATGTCCTGGTGAAAGGGATTTGTCTAGTATTTGTGGCATAGACAACAGCTATAGTGACTGGCTTATTCTCCTATTTCCAGACTAAGGGCTTGATTCACTACGGATCACGGCTGCAATTACGTACTAAGGTCTGCTGTGAAAATATGTTAATGAATGCAATCGCAAAGCCATCGCACAGCCAGCATAGAGACGCCCACTACCGCAATACCTTGCAGTCCTGCGTATACATCGGGAACATCGAATAACATTGGTCCCTCACACACAATTACAACAGGTCTGACCTTACCCAGAAATTGCTAACCTCATCGCATGCAGTGAGTACACAAGCTGCGTATGCCATGGCAGTGGCTAATTTATGCACGCCCAAGCAGCAGTGTTTAAACGGACAGGCAAGCCTGCGTTACTCCGACCACTACCCCGTCACCACTCCCAAATGCTGACGTCCCATCCTTTGGTCTGTGGTGGATTTCTATCTGCATAGGTGATCGCAGTGCAATCGCAATGCTAACACTTGCACTGTGAAGCATACGCATGCGCAGTATACGCCATCGACCATTCTGCGTATGCTGTTGCAGTTGCGATCTGTGATGAATCAGGCCCTAAGATCAAATACGGACTCTCTTGATCAGCTACCTGTACGTCCAATATAAGATTGCAAGAGAGACAGTAAAATAGCTACTCCAGCTTTCTTACTAGGACCCATAGACATATAACACTGGGAATATTTGATATTAGAGAATTGAGGAGTGAATAAAATGCATTTTTTGTATGGCTACTATATGAGATTTAAGTTTAGCAAAGTGGCATGAAGCCAATCTCCTCTTATTCGGTGATTTGAGACAATTAAGATTCACGGAGAGTACATTAACCATAATAAATAAGGAGAATTTGAGAAAAAAGAACAAACTGGACGAGCAAATATTAATTATTTATCCATACTATAATGTGTGTACCAACAGAAAAGGGCAAAACAATATTGAGGTAACAGACAACAGAATCTATCTGCAGAAGGGGAGACCAAAAAAAAAATATGGGAAAAGAAAACTAAAAAAAAGAACAGACAAAACAAACATAAAGGAGCTATAAGGGGCCACTGTCTAAGACAGTACATTGGGGTGTGTGGAGGTAGTAGAACCCCTCCATCACTCCATATATATAGAGAGTAACTAAGGGTGTGATTCAGCTTTGGATGTAATTGCAAAGCTGCACGCATGCAGCTGTGTAATTACGTTTTTGCAAACATGCATATGCAGCAGGACACCCCCTGCTGCATTTACGATCCCATCACTGCTACCAAGGTCGCAGGCTGTGATCACCATTGCGACCATTGGCGGTGCCGGGCTGCCAGCCAGCTGAGTAATCCTCCACTTACAAAGGCTTTTCAGCTTGTAATCTAGCTGCTGTCAGGGCGCAAACCGGGAGCTCCAAAGAAATGCGTCCTCTCCGGCTTCTAACTGGGCCATGAACCCATAAGATTTATTTTTTTTAATTCATCAATGTGGATAGAAGATAGCAAGATCAGCCACCAACAGATAAAAGCCCTGGTTCCGAAACTAAATGCTATGGCACCCTGGGGTGCTGTAAGGCCACTTGCAAGGGTGCCACGGGTTATTTTGTCCAGGACTAAATCAAATTATTTATGGACTATGTGATATGAACCATGTGATAGGCAAAGTCAGTGCTAGTGGCTGCCAATCATAAAATATGTGGGCAAACAGAAGCATAACCCTAACCACCACCACCACATAGTGGCCCTCATTCAGAGGCACTCGCAAAATGCGAGCGCTCGTTCTGAATGTGGGCGGCCACTTCTCTTTTGAAGTGCGGCCTCCTGATCGCTAGCTAAGCTGCGGGTTCCCGCCCACAGCTTTAGCGACTGACCAGGTTGATGGTCGCGATGGTCAAGACCATCATGACCATCGGCGCTTGCGATGAGACCTTGAGGTTGGGTCTCGGCAACCGCAAGCCCCAGGGAGCTTCCTGCTTTGATCGAGCAGGAAGCTCCCCACTTCCTTAAGGAACCTCCGTTTGTGAAACCACCCCCCCTCCACCCCTACAAAACGGGGCGAGCTGTCAATCAACCATCGACAGCCGCCCCTTTTGTCGTGAACTCCGGAGCGAGAGAATTTCTCTCTCACTTCGGGGCTTGAGCAAGCGCAGTGCGGCCACTGCTTGTACGCAGGGCCTAAACATCGACCCGCTTGCAAGCGCTTGCGAGCGGGTCTGAATGAGGTACAGTGAACCTAAGGATGACAAATAAGCACAATGTATTTAATTTAATAATTTTGCTGAATTTCTCATTAAGAACCTTTTGGCCTAGGGGGTACCATGAAAAAATAGTTGATTCTCTAGGATGCGTAATTCAAATATGTTTGGTAAACATTGAATCAGATGATTTAAATAGCAACCCTAATATAAAAAAAAATCTTTGTGGTTGTTTTTTATTTTTTTTATTTCATTATTAAGACAGTGAGAAAAAAAATACAATGTCACAATTGAAAACCATAACATCAATACACAACAAGTCAATTCATGATCCAATAATAACAAGTCCTTAGAAGAATGCAAACAACATGGGATTACGAAAAAGAATAGGCAAATGCACACATACTGTGAAATCTTTCTGAAATAGATCCTGGAAAGTGCAACATATTGTAAGTAAACCCAGGGTCCCACATCTTATAATATGTAGGCGCTATTTTAGTTAACAGAATGAAAATTGAGGATTTATTACTTCTTTAGTAGAAGGGATGGTCTGATTTTTCCATTTGTTTTGTTCTCTTGAGACCTTGTGGAGTTACAGATATGCACAATAAGTTTATTTTTATATTGGGTAATAGATTTATTGGGTTTATTTAGTAATATGAACATATGATGGTTATGAATGTTTTATCAGTGTTAAGAACATATTACAAAACGGTTGGGGAAGGGGATTTTTGGGTATTCCCATCAAATGTGGAAAATCAAAGGGAAGAAAAAAGAGAACTCCTTTGTATATGGGCACACCTCTATAAAATATAACTTTTAATAAGTAAATAAATGTAAAATATAGGAATCACTCTGTTAGTAAGTAACACACGTGAGATCAAATCTTACGCATAATAATCTATGCTCAATAGTCAATAAAAAGTACAAAACAATAGAGAAATAACATTAAAGAAAAATAAACAAAAAAGTGAAAGTATTGGTGCATAAGGTGTAAGGTGAATGGTGTGATAAGTCACTAATATAGGAAATGGCGAAAATATATCAAAACATACAAATAACATGTATAAAACACACACATATTAAAAAGCAACATGACCACTTGTATGCTCATAAACATCAATAATTATTTATATGGTTAGTTGAGGCGTCCCTCCAATAAATGGGGATATGGGATATACAATGATGGGAGTGTAATAACTAAAGAGAAAAGATGGACTTTGTGTTTACATGCACTGGGATCGTCCTATATTCAGTGCTCGGAGTGGGAATTTAGAGGTGGGGGTATGGAAATTTGAATTCTTTCCACCCCTGCCTACCTCTCACTCCCTGCTACCCTTTTAGCCCCTGGTTCTCTCACCCACTGCACCTCTCCTCTCTTACCCCCCTCCACTTCTCCCTGCCTGCATCCCCTCTCTCACCCTGTCTATTCTCTCTAACAGAATCCCTCTGCCAGCCCCTCTCTTTGATTCCCTCTTACCTGCTACGGTGCATCTGGAACATAACCGGGGCCCAAGATCATTGGGTCCCTGCTTCATTTTCACTGCAGGATAGTCACCCCCGGCCGCCAGCCAATCCCGGCTCGCGGACTGGTTCACTTGCTAAAGAAGGGGAGGCTTTTTAATTTTGGTGTTCGGCCGTGAGCCAATGAGAAGCTGTCACTTGGCAGCTTCTCATTGGCGTGTGCTCTGTGAGCCATGATTGGCTGGCTGTCAGTTCTGCTGCCACTGCTTACTGCTGCAGTCTAGCCGAGACCCGAAACTCCCGGCTCCGTGAAAGCGCCGGCGACGTCGATAGAGGTGTGTCCCCAACGATCCCAGTGCTGGTACATCTTCTGCAGCAAAAATGAAGTGGAAGCGGAAAGTGGCGGTATGTCATACCGCCGTATACCCGCCCCACTTCAACCACTGCCTATATTAGTGACTTATTTCTCTATTGTTTTGTACTGTTTATTGACTATTGAGCATAGATTATTATGCGTAACGTTTGAGATCTAAGATTTGATCTCACGTGTGTTCTATACTTACTAACAGAGTGATTCCTATATTTTAAATGTATTTATTTATTAAAAGTTATATTTTATAGAAGTGTGCCCCTATACATAGGAGTTCTCTTTTTTCTTCACTTTGTATAAATTTAATTTGCTCCTTGGGAGTGCCCTCTTAGTAGCATTATCCTAAATAGGAATCTACCATTCTACATCCCAATATAGACCTTATCATTGAGTGTTTGCGTGTGTGATTTTGAGAGTGCCTGGGCCTCCTCTGTGCGGTGTATCATTTCCCAATCTTTTTCCCTCGCTACTTATTTAAAAATGGAAAATCGTCTGAATTGATCCACAGTTGCTCCAACAGAGATTAGAGGCCGGCAGGTGCTGGGTGTGCAGCCTGGATAGAACGACTGTAAATGACACCATGTTTTTACGTTCTATGAGTCTTCTGCAATTGTGACATTTATTGAGAACTCATCGACCCTCTTTCTTCAATCCAGTCTCCACCTCACAAAGTTATCCCTAAATCCATTTATGAAGTTGTTGTGTGTGTTTCTAGATTTCAGTAATCCAGGTATAGAACTGTGTTGTAAATAATTGGGTGGTCTATTTACTAAGTGAACTAAGAGATAAAGTGAAAGAAAGATAGAGTACCAGCCAATCAGCTCCCAACTGCCATGTCACAGGTTGTGTTTGAATAATGACAGTTAGAAGCTGACTGGCTGGTATTTCATCTCCATTCACTTTGTCTCTATACAAGGCTTAATACATAGACCCCTGAGATTGCACCTTTCCTATTTGTAAAATAGAATATGTACAAAAGATAGATGTTCAAACTGCGACAATTGTCAAAACTTAGACATGTTTAGCCAAGAGTGGATAAACTCTTGGTGGTTGATTTAAATGATGCCTATGAGTAAATGCACACATATGCCGCACTTAAGGGAGCCCTGAGATCACAGAATTTTTTTTACACAGTCCTATGAAGCTTAGTGTAGTGAGGGGAGAGTTACAGTGAGTAGGGGGTGAGACAGGCTCCCAGCACTCAGACCCATCTCCATGTGTGCCTCCCCAGCCATTGACCTCACCGCACCTCACTGATGTACAGCACTAAAATCTGTACTAGGTTTATGTCAGAAGCGACAAGTGTGTATACTTATGCCCCCCAATAGCATGGAAATAGAGTAGAGATGTAACTTTATAGTGTTATTAGTAGATATGTGACTGATGCATTAGTCTATTTGTATACAAATTAATAATGCAAGAAAGGATTACATACACGATAGAGAATAATGTAAATTTTTTTTTTATAAATTCAAACATTGCATTTACATATAAGTTTTAATTAAATACAAATTTCTATTGTCTTTCCCATTGAAAATTAAATGGGAATTTTCTTTCGAGCCACAGTCAAAATGGTCTATTCAGTAATGCTGTCACGCCTGAGGTTAGGAGTTGGTCGTAACAGGCGTGGGAGGCTGAAGAGGAGTAATATGAACTATAAAGGATGATGGACCCGAAGGCGAGGACAGTAAAGTAAATATCTTTATTGAGCAGCAGGTCGGAATGGGAACTGGATAATTAATACTGAAAATAGGGGGCAGAATCGGATTCGGACCGATGATGCTGGATTGAGAGATGGATCAGTTTGAGACCAATATTGATAAATTGAAGAACTTGATCGGTTTGAGACCGATGTTAATGAATTGAAGAACTTGATCGGTTTGAGACCGATGTTGATAAATGGAAGGATTTGATCGAGTTGGGACCAATGATGATGAATTGCAGTACTGGATCAGTTTGGGACTGATGATAATGAATTGCAGTACTGCATCGGTTTGGGACCGATGGTGATGCATGCAGTACAGGATTGGTTTACAACTGATGATGATGAATTGCAGTATTGGATCAGTTTGGGACCGATGATGATGAATTGCAGCACTTGGTCAGTTTGGAACTGATGATGTACGTATTAGATGGGACCGATGGTTAGAGGTATTGGCTGGAACCGATATAGGTTAATGTTAACAAGTCTCTGAAGTAAAACCAGACTGGAATGTTAGATGGAATAGGAGATTTGATAACCAGACTTGGAACTGGAATATAACAGACTGGAACCGTTCAGATGCAGAGTACCTTGGAGCTCAGCTCAGAGCTGAACTTCAGCAGAAGCAATGTTGTACTGGCAACAGAGTCCAGTCAGGAACTTTAATTTATTGGGGAGGATCCCCAGGGATTGGATGCTGCAATCAGCTAGTCTGGGAACAGCACTCTGAATGGAGGAAGAGTGTCAGGTCCAACATGGTTGCACCCATACTGTGGTTTAGGAGGTAACTCTGGAAAGCAGCTTATGAGACATCATGCTGGGAAGACACACTGTGAGCATGGGGCTGCAGAGAGCCATCTCTATGCTCACTGACAGGACGTGGAGCGGACAGGGCAGGAGCAGCACAGACAGACCTCAGCACCAGCCAGGAGTGATGTGTAGCATGAGCGGACCTCCATGCCAGTCTGGACAGACACAAGAGAGGTAAGAAAGGGCCGGAGCATGACAAATGCAAAATGACAGGTGTGTATTCATATCATTTAGTGGCCATACTAATGATTTAAGCACTATCAATTATTATTATTATTATTATTATTATTATTATTATTATTATTACTAGCTGAAGTACCTGGCATTGCCCAGGTTTAAATCTTCAAGTTATTAAGTTTTTATTATGTGATGTCGTCCAAATCCATCCAGTGGAAGGCCCAGAACAGGCTCCCTGGGTCACAGTTCTGCCCAGCATACACCAATGGGAGTTCTAGTATGTCTTCTGGGATCCAATGTTACAACTCTGTGAAGTTTTCATCCAAATTATGTGATGTTGTCCAAATCCACCCAGTGGAAGGCCCAGAACAGGCTCCCCGGGTCAACATTCTGCCTGGAGCACTCTGCCGTGAGATCCGACTGAGACGCCAACCACTGTATTAGGCATCCGAAACCAATTGTCACCCCTCTGTAAAGTTTTCATCCAAATCCATCCAGGGGAAGGCCCAGAACAGGCTCAAAGTTTTGTCTAGCATAAACCAACGGGAGGTCCAACCAGGACCTCATCCCCCTAGTATGTCTTCTGGGATCCAATGTTACCACTCTGTGAAGTTTTCATCCAAATCCATCCAGTGGAAAGCTTAGAACAGGCTCCCCGGATCAAAGTTATGCCCAGGGTACACCAATAGGAGGTCCGACCAGGACCCTATCCCCCCTAAAACCTGTCCAGGATCCAACTGTACCACCTCACATTGGTTTCATCCCAATTAGTGCAGGGGTGTCCAGAAAACAAACAAACCAACAGACCAATGAATTTTATATGTAAGAATACTACCTTTTATTTTTATGGTATCAGTGCTGTACAAGGAGGTAAACTACTGTAAACATAAAAACATTGCAAATTAACCAAGTATAAGTACTGTACACCATAGCTAACCACAATGTAAGCACAGAGCAGCATAGAGGAAATAACTTCACAACTTGATGACCCTTTACCCAATGCATGGGCCAGCAAAAAGTGTCAGAGTTGCTGAAGCACCGGTTCCTAGATAGTGCTAGGAGGAGAAAAAGGGGCAAGCTGGGGGACTGGTACAAGGTCTAAACAAGCAAGGAAGTGAGTTCCAGAGGAGGACAGAACAATGGGCAAAATCTTGGAGGCAAGCATGAGAAGAAGTGACCAGGGTGAAAATGAGGGAGTAGTCAGGGAAGACGTGGAGAAGGAGGGAGTGAGGTGAGAGATGAGGTTTGGGATGTATGGGTAGGTAAGTGATTTAGGGCTTTATATGTCTGGGTGAGGAGTTTAAACTGGATGGGAGCTAGTGAATTTGATTGCAGAGAGGAGAGAATAATGGCGAATGTCAACAGAAGAATATGAGATGAGCAGCAGAATCAAGAATAGGAAAGGTAGGAAGTATGTGTATGAAGGAGCTCAAAGAGTAGGCAGTTACAGTAGTCAAGGTGGGAAATGAGGAGTGCATGGATGAAAAGTTTGCTGGCCTTGATGGTGAGGAAGGGCTGGACAAGAGTGATGATGTGGAGCTGGAAGCAGCAGGATTAAGAAATACAGTAGCCTGAATGTAGCAAATGAAAGAGGGAACAGAGTTGATTATGGCACACAGTCAGTGGACAAGAAAGATAGAAGCACGGGTTATTTGTATCAACAGAAAGAGGGAGAGGGTGGTGGGACTTTGGAAGAGAGGAAAACAGTAAGTTTAATCCACATTCCCTCAGTCAGAAGCCACTATAAAGCACACTAGTTTAAAAAAAAAAATTCTTATATATATATATAATCCTTTAAATACCTTTAATGCAATTCATTTATTTTCCTCAACTATGAATTTAAACTCTATACTCCTCAATCTCTTTTTTTTCATTACACCATCAAGAATTATGTTATCAGCATATTTTATCGGCATAATGCACATTTTAAACACCAAGAATTTATAACACTGTAAGTGTTTCGAAGGACTAATTTTTTTTCAATTTATTTTTAATATACATCTTAGGAAGCAAAAATAAGATGGTAAAATCAGTAAATTTAGATAAAGTTTTTGTTCTTCAGGTATCTTCAATGAATAGGTCTGTCGCTCAGTCAGCTAAATGGTTTCAGGTAAAGGTTGGTTAATATTCATGACATTCGCTTTAAAACACATCTTTTACCTTTTTAATTGACCACCTCCAAACTATTAAATGCCGAAACCCAAATTATAAGATGCAGGTCATTTACATTGCATTAAAAAGATTGATGTATCAAATATGTATGCAAACATTACAAATGCTGGTATATATAAGAACTGAGAACTGCAGTTTCCATTTTTTATCTTTTTGACAAGAACTTAATTGCTATAGAAATAAGCTAAAACATTATTGCTTTATTTATGCAGGCTCTTCAATCTTTATAACAATGGTCACATTGCCGTTGTCGCAGAGTAGCTGATTTCATCCTGCAGAAGTAAAACTTGTAATTATGCTGACAGATTCTCTTTGAAGTTTATGCATCTATCGCCATCACTTAGAAAGGAGTGATCTTAATCTCACGAAATTGTTCCAAGACCCACACTTTTTGTTTTATAGCCCCCCCCCGTCCTCCCTGTGCTCTCAGTATTACAGAAAATCCCTCTTCTTGGTTGTCACCATACCCTATATACTGTATCTATGGTTATCAACTGATAACACCAACAGCTGTTTCTTAACAGACAGAAGCACATGTACTGTATGAACTGGGAGAGGGCAAAGATCTGTATTCTGTAAAATAAAACATAACACAAAACCATTTCTATAATGCAAGATCCTATTCCAGCAGGTGAATTACTCCTTCACCCCACTCCAAAATTATCTGCCTATGGTATACATACAGTATAAAAAATGGGGTAAAGTATGATTTACCGCCACCACATGGCCGGTGGTTGAAATCCCAACAGCGGCAGCCCGACATGGGTGAAAATCCCGACTGCACTAAGGTAAGTATAAACTAACCGAACCTCCCCACTAACCCTCCCTTAAGGGTGCCTAAACCTAACCCCCCCAATACCTAACCCTAATCCCACCTCTAAGTGCCTAAACCTAACCCCCCCTTCCCCGCTGCCTAAACCTAAGTCTCCCGGGGAGGTGCCTAACTCTAACCTCTCCCCGGTGGTGCCTAACCCTAACCTCTCCCCGGTGGTGCCTAACCCTAACCCCCTCTTCCCGTAGCCTAACCCTAACCTCTCCCCGGTGGTGCCTAACCCTAACCCCCTCTTCCCATAGCCTAACCCTAACCTCTCCCCGGTGGTGCCTAACCCTAACCTCTCCCCAGTGGTGCCCTACCCTAACCCCCTCTTCCCGTAGCCTAACACTACCCTTCCCCCCGCGGCTATCAGCGTCTGGCATCCAGCTTACCATAGGTAAAATGACAGGCATCAGGATTGCGATGCTTGTCATTTAGCCCTTGCCGGGATTAGACAGTAGGGAAGCCGATGGTCGGGATTCCGTCCGTCGGCTTCCCGACTGCTTCCCCAAAAAATGTTCCTATCAGCCTTTCATAAAAAAGATGTCTTATAAGATATAGACCAATTTGTTACTGTATATAGGGACCTATTTAATCAAGTCTTTTGTTGTCAGTCTTCCAAAAATGGTCTTTTTGGGAGCATTTCTGAAATTTTTAAATATGGGAGTTAAGTAGGAGGGTGCATGAGAAGAGGGCCTGTGTGAAGTCTCTATGTGGGCCACCCCGCCCCTCTTGCTGGCACAGTGCCAAAGTCAAGGGTCTCTGGGAACATAGCACAGGCCATCCTGCTAGTTCATACTTGCACATGTGTGGCCCGATGGTCACGTATGCGCAATAGGAGAATAGGGTTCAAACGTTATACTCTTCATAAGGATAGGCTCTTATTGAAGTCACTGTCTCGGCAAGAGAAATGCAATAAATCCAGGGGAAACGTCATTTCTCATTGCCGCAATATGTGCCAATAAGAAATTATATCTTTCAGGGACATTATAGGCTCCACAAACTTATGCAGAACATGTAGATCGGGGAATAATGTGCAGTTGCCACAGTACGTGTACAAACAGTAGCACACCGGCAATAGCACTTTAATGCTCATCTGCACAGAGGCACTTTTCAGCGACATTCTGCGATTTTTGACCCATGCTATAAATATGCGCATCGGCAAAGTCATAATATCACCAAATCATTGATAACTGTAACATTGCAGCCCTCCTCCCCAATTAATTGTTTTTGTGTTTTTTTTTTTCTTGTCAAAACTACTTTTCATTATAGCCTCAGTCATGTCTTACGTAACAGACAGAGCACAACATTATAACATATCGTTATCTTTTCATTTTGCATAACTCATTGGTTTGTCCATGTTGACATGCTTGTAATACTGAATGCACCTTGATTGCACTAACTGAGAATAATGATGGCGATTACTGAAAACTCTGATTTGATAAGAAATTCAGTCCATTTTACATAATTGAAAACATTCTACAGACTTCCACTAAAAACACCTTCACAACTGAGCACCGTCAATTCCTCAAAGTTAATTAAAATATATTGTTTTGAAAAATGAAATATCATATATTTTTTTTTATTTGTGTGTAGAATTGGGCACATTAATGCGGCTATCCATGCTCAGTATAGAGCACCCCGGGCTGGCCAATGCTGCTAATTATAGAGAACACAACTTTGCAATCAGAGCCATCATTTTGTGCTTTTACCAGAACGTGAAATGAAAATTATGGATAATTTCCATTCAAATTCGTTATAAGGGAAGTGGGAGGTGGATAAGACAAAATAAATGTATGGGAATTTCGTATTTTATTTTATTCTATGAATTGCACCCAATAGGACAGTGAACATAGGGCCTGATTCAGACCCACTCGTGAGTGCACAGTGCTCGCAAGCGGGTCGATGATCCCCCACTGCACATGCGTGAGACCCAGCCAGCGACGATGCTCCGTCGCTACGGGTCTTGCACCAAAGCGGGGCAGCTGTCAATGGTGATTGATAGCTTGCCCCGTTATGGAGGCGGACAGGGGGGGTGGCTGGGCAAACGGAGACGTTCCTGCAGGAATGCCTGCCATTTGTGGGCGGCCCTACTAACATCACTTGTGATGTCAGTAGGTGGACTTCCTGCTCTATTAGAGCAGGAAGTCCACTGGGGCTTGCGGCCACGAGACCCTGCCACAAGGGTCTCGTCGCAAGCCCGATGGTCGCGATGGTCTTGACCATCGCGACCATCACCTGGCCGCTCGCATAAGCTGTGGGTGGTCACCCACAGCTATGTGAGCTGCCAGGAGGCCATCTTTAAAAAATAAAAGGGATGCACTGATTCACAGCAAGCGCTCTCAAAGAGCTTCCGGCTCTGAATCAGGTCCATAGTTGCTATAAATGGAATTAGTTTACACTAAAAAAAATACTATTTACAAATATAATAATTATTCATTTATTATTTATATATTTTTTTTAGTCCAGATTAAGGTGATTTCCACACCAAATTTTGACAAACAGGGACTGCTAGTGATCACTATTTAACAAATATTATTATTTTGTTTGTCCTTGTGTTTAAAGTGTTATTTCCTAATGCCAATTATTCCCCACTTTTTTGACCTGGTCAGAGATATTTGAAATGTTCTTATTTTCCTAGACATTTCTGATACTTCAGTGTGGTTGTAGCGTGGCGGCTGCTGAGCAGTCCAACTCTGCCAGAGGGGAGCCCAATAATACTAACTGTACCTGTGTCACTGTTAGGTACACCAAGGAGCACAGATGGCACTGGCTACAGCAGACAGAGTTCCATGTGGGGACGAATAACGTCAAGTGGTAGTCACTGGTGGACTCCAGGAAAGTTCTGATGCCTCCACTACACATCAAGTTGGGCCTTATGAAACAATTTGTTAGGGCTCTAGATAAGGATTCAGTAGCCTTCAAGTACCTTCCAGACTTCATCCCTAAGCTGTCTGAGGCAAAGGTCAAAGCTGGTGTTTTTGTGGGACTACAAATTAAGAAGATCATGCAGTGCAAGTAGTTCCCAAAGGTGCTCTCTCAAAAGTAGGAAGCTGTCCATATTCTTGATGCTCATCTTAAGAAATTCAAGGAAAACATGGGAGCATACTCAGAGGAGCAAAGTAAGCACTTAAACCAGGATATACTGGAGTTTAAACATCACTACCAAAGACTGTATAACGAGAATATGATGGGAGACCACATCTGGGGGCTGATTCGTGAAAGTAATGTACTGTATAATCATAAATCTCGAAAAAGCTACATCACTTCTAATTCTTTTGTGGTCATGTTTGTACAACTTTATATGTTCATTTTCATACATACTGTACATTGATTTTTTTCTCACAATGTGTAAAAGAAAATACAAATTCGCCCTTTTCTCATCTGAAATAAGTAAATTTCAAAGTATATAATGTCCTGGTCACAAAAGCAAAGTTTGAAGGGAATAAATACCATTTTCTATATTTTAGAGGAATAAGAAATTAAAAAACAGAACTTACTAGCCAGGGACAAAAAATGTGTTACATTGTGAATCATTATATTTACAGAGATAGAGCAGGAATACATTATATCCATGTGTGTTTTGAAATTGACTCTTCACAATTCTACCTCCAACCACCAGAGGTCAACACACTACATATGAACTTGCAATTGAACTTGCCTTTAGTAGTCATGGCAAACTACTAGATTGCAGAACCCCTAAAGTTTTCTCTGTCCTCTGGGGATTTTTAAATAGTAATTTACTTTTACACCCTGGGTAAAATGAGTACTCGTGGTTATTATAGCTAAACATATTTTGATTTCAAATTGTCACTAAACCTACTAATGGCTGAGGTATGTCTTGTGCATTTGTGTTCACCCCTAAATAAACGTAATTCATTAAGAAATAAAGACACAAAGGCCAGAATTAGGTGATTTAAAAGGTCAGCTGTTTACTGATAAACCAAATACTGTATGGTAGCAAAAAAGGATAAAGCCAACAATGCAAAACCCAGTAAAAAGAAACTTGCATTGCGGCGGTGTCTTCCCTATGGGTGTCCTTAAAACCAAAACTAGTATATTTAAATCATCATTCCACCATAACTATTCCGCCCAGAAAGGTGGACTTGCTGCTCTTACAAGGGTTGTCCAGACTTCCCAGACTAGTTCCATGAAGGTGAATGCACCCAGGCTGATGATTACCTGAACTTCCCTGTCAAAATAGCCAACAATTGCAACTGCAACCGCAAAGAAAATTAGGGAGGGATGGGAGTGGGGTGATAATCTACAGTGAAAAAGGTCTGAGTCATGAAACCAGAGGCTTTTATAACATAATCAACCACATCACTAACACTAGCTATTGGTAAGATCACAACAGGTGACCACCACTCAAGCCAAACCCCAACCTCATGGTTTAAGACACATATGGCAGCCTTCTGTTATTCCTCTGGTCATAAGTTCCAGGTGTGAGTATACAGAACATGCAAAATATGTGGCTCCGGATTCATTGGCTTAATGTTTCAATCCAAAATAAAAAAAACAATTGCTGGAAATCGTTTATGAAGTTAATGCAGGTGTATTACTCAGAGTAGGCCTTAACGAGATACTTGCTCTGGTTGGTTAGATGCAGCTAGATCCTATGTACAGTCTAACTGTCTTTATACACTGTATCAATGAGCATTTTGGTATCAATGGGTTTCAGATAACAGCTAACAGGTACATGAGTCATTAATTAACACTACGCAAGCTCCAGGCAAAGTTCAGTGAGGACGTATTGACAGAACTGTGGGCTATGCAGAGCTGGGCATAAGTGTAAATATGCCTACAGATGTGTTTTTTGCAAGAGGTATAGGCTGGTGCAAGTGCACCCTGGTGATAATGAGTATCAAGCCAAGTCTACAGATAGGGGAGGGGGCCACAACACAACTGTGCATAAGAATACAATCTATTTTTCTCATGCATGTAATGTGGAAGATCAATTTCCGTCAGCAAGCCAAATTACATATCACAATCCACCCCTACATGCTCCCCTGTTGCTACAAAAGACCGCCACATGCCACTTAGACCCATACTTACCATAAAATGCTTCCTGCCTACCCACTGATCCAACATATGCTCCAAAATTTCCCTGTATCCTCCAAATAAGCCTCCACACCCAAATCTATATGCCCGTAAAACTTTCACTTGCTACCTAATGTAGTAACCACAAAGTAGGTAGACTCATGAATTTTTGGATGGCTCTTCTGCACTTCGGGGAGTTAAGGCAGCTCAGTGCCCTTCACTGCTCCCACTTCACATGGTAAGGGTGGTTTAGTGATGCAATTTGCATGTAAACTCGTCATCCTGCTTATAATTTTGGGAATCGCGACTTTTATAATGAGAACAGCGCCAAATTGTGTGATCCCAGTACCACGTCCCCTGCACCTCTCACCTTCAGTGTCAGCAGGTACTGTACGCTCTAAACCACATGTCATTCACTATAAACCCCACACAGTATGAACTTAACAGACCTCCAGACATCATACAGTATGTGGATTCAGGGCCTGATTCAGACCCGCTCGCGAGCGCTGAGCCGTGCGTATGTGCTAGACCCGGATGGCGACGGTTGTCGATGGTGAGTGACAGCACGCCCCCTTTGGTGGGTGTGCCAGGGGCGTGGCTTGCCAGACGGAGGCGTTCCCATGGGAACACCTACCGTCTGGGGCCGGCCCCACTGACATCACAAGTGATGTCAGTGGGAGTGCTTTTGGCTCTGATAGAGCCAAAAGCACTCCAGGGCTTGTGGCAGATGAGACCCTACCACAAGGGTCTCATCGCAAGCCCGATGGTCGCGATGGTCTTGACCATCGCGACCATCTTCTTGGCCACTCGGCACAGCTATGCGAGCGGCCAGGAGGCCGCTCTAAAATCAGGAAGGATGGCCCTGATTCAGGGCGAGCGCTCTGTCAGAGCGTCCGGCTCTGAATCAGGCCCTCAGTTTTCAGCCTTCAAACTGCAGGTAGTAGATCTGGAGGATTGGCCGTGAATACTGAGTGTGATGTTTGCTGATTTGCAAAACCTCCATATACCATGGGTCTGATTCTGAGTCATATGCAACTGTGAAAACGGACGCGCCTCCCGTTTTCAAGCTGACTGCGCATGTGTCTGAATTGCAAAATACGGTGTGCGCATGCCCCGCATGTGTCCAAAGTTGCAAGTAGTTGCGTTCTGCATCTTGTGTGAATGTAGATTAACATGAAGTACAGTAGGCATCTCTGGGTGGCAACTGGACAGTGAGTAACATGATGCACGGAGCAGCTATTCCTGCTGGTAGCATCGTGGGCGTGTCGTGGGAGTGTATGTTCATTCCAGTGCAATGCTGAGTCATGCGTACGGGGAAGGGGAGCCTGTTTCTGACAGATCTTTTGCACCTAGCATGGGGCTGATGCAAGTGCAGATACTGATGATGACGACTGCTTCTGAGGACATTAGAACAGTGGGTGGATAGAGTTGCACTTTTAGACACACAGATTTGTAACATAATTCGGTGATTGTCGCATCAGCATATGAAACTGTGTAAGGAAAAGCAGCTGCTGCAGAAGCATGACACTGAGAATCAGACCCCTCATGATTAATACCTTAGGAGATAATTATTCAGATTATGTAAGATATTCTCTGGTAACATCTAATAACAGGGCTTGCATACTACAGTTGAACAGTCCCACAATGACTAATCTCTGTCTGCCTAAAGCCGGGTACACACTAGACGATGTGTGCACCCAGCGACGGTGTCAGGTTGCAGCCTGTGATCGGCCGCCTCTCACCTATGTACCAGCGCCTTCGAGCTCTGAGGCGGTCAGACGCTAGGCGCGCAGGTGAGTAGTGGACTGAGTATTCTTCCCAGGGTCTGCTAGGACTTCTATACTGCGTCTCTTTGTTGCTAATGCGATCATTGGCGCAGCCATGTTGGTCTGTGTCATCTGATCAGGCCCCTCCAATGGTAGTCTTCCGGTCACTCAGCTGGCCTCTGCATCCTATAACCAGCTACCTAATGGTATTTAAGTCCGGTTTCGTGAATAGGAAATTGCCTGTGCAGCTTCGCTTCTCTAGTGATTATTTACTAAGACTGCAACCTAGGCTCCACACTATTCTCTAGTGTTCTCTATCAAGTAATCATTCCTTGTGTTACTCATCACTTTTCACCGTCCGGATACCCAGTCACCTATCCTTTGCTATATAGTGTCAGGATCACCAGAGCTGTTACCCAACGCTATTCAGGGTCTGGATATCCAGTTAACTATCCTTTGCTATACAGCATCAGGATCACCGAAGCTGCTAGTTATCGCTATTCAGTGTCTAGATTCTCAGTACAGCTACTCGTGACTAAACAGTATCTGGATCTCCTAAGTGGTCCCCATCGCTAATCAGCATCTGATTCATTGTACAGATATTCCTCCAGTACATTCCACCATCACTTCTCAACTACTCCTCAATTCTGCCAGTACCAGCTCCTACATACCTACTTCTGTCCCTTGTCTTCCAGCTTCTCTCAGATACCTACTCTGGGGGCTGCAACCTGTTCACTTGGTGCAGCGAAACCCATATCCCGCTTGGAGGGGTCACTGGTGAATACCATCAAGTGGATTAGACTCCACATCTCAGAATAGGTCTCGTCAACATCTGAGAGTAGCCTGTGAGGAAGACTTATATATTGCCTCCTTGTCTTCTACCATCAACTCACCCAAGCCTACCATCCACTGCGCCCGCAACCAAGGTCAATCAACACCAGGGTCTGACAGACGGCAGATGTGACAGCACGATATATCGGGTTGTCCATACACTCTGCACACAGTCTGGTGTATGACCGCCTGATATATAGCTCCCCCAGCGCATCCAGAAGCACGGTGTCAGCAGCCGGATCGTCAAGTCTGCCTGCAATGTAGGCAAATCTGAAGATGCGATGCACGACCCATGGGAGCATGCAATACTGCGTACACATTGGACAATGTGGACAATTCGCAATTCCGATTTGCCTCAAAACAACAAATCATCCAATATATCATCTAGTATGTACCTGGTTTAAAGATTACAATCTAGCTATATTGGTTATAGCTATATTGGTATATAGCAAAGGCTACAACCGTGAGCCCTAGATTACAGATTTATGGCCATAGATGTAGATGTACATTAGCAGTACTGCTTCCTGCAGGTCGCAGAGAGGGGGAAGGGCAGTACAAAGTGCTCTCTGGGGGACTAGAATTGCCAGAGAGGCATAAGTATGTCCACACGATGACCTGGCCTTGCCCCCTTTGACACAGCAGCACATATCTTGCACAAAGGGCACCCAATAGGAACATAGCCACTCCCCTTTCTTCACATTACCAGTACTGGGGCATGATCCATCTCCCAGCGACCTTTCCTCCATGAGTAACCGCTACTAATAATATACTGTATATACATATGTATGTTAGCCTTAGATTGTTGTCATCAACTGGACGTCACCTAAAGAAGCTGATGTATGTTTTTAAATGCTTCTTTTGGGTAGTAAACCTAATCAATTTCTACGAATAAAAGCATATTATTAGATATAATTATTAATCAACGTACGTTGATTAATAATTGTATCTAAGAAAATGCTTCTATATGCATAGAACTGCAATCAACATAACAAACTTCAGAGTGGTAGAATTTGATTTGTATCTGTCTTAATTATTGCTAAACTTTACAATTAGGATGAAAAAGCATTAAAATAAATGATAGGGGAATAATTAGTACTATTTGTATTCATACCCAGGTGCAACGATTTTACAAGGAAGAAATTCTCCATCTGTTAGTTTGACAACATTTTTGCTAGAAACTAATCTTTCATACTTTCCCCTCTTCATGTGATAGTTAAACTGCCAGAGTATATTTCTCAGTGTATTTTATTCATTTATAAAGGACACGCTAGTCCTATAATTATTTCTGTGATAGGAAGCCTCTATCATTTTAATCCTTACACTTCAAATTGCACTTTTTATACAATTTTTTATTTGTTTAACAACGATCTAATATAGTTTTACAGGAATGATTTTTTGTAGGTCATTTTATGGAGGTTTGTCCTGCTTTCTTATACAGGTTGAGTGTCCCATATCCAAAATGCTTGGGACTTGGATATCGTAATATTCCGTATTTTGGAATATTTGCATACCGTAATGAAATATCCTGGGAATGGGACCCAAATCTAAACACAGAATGTATTTCTGTTTTATATACACCTTATACACAGCCTGCAGGTCATTTTATACAATATTTTCAGTAATTTTGTGGCTCAAACAAAGATTGTGTACATTACATGAAATGCATTTATGTTTCATACACCTTGGGCCTTATTCAGGTTGGATGGCACGCAGCCGGCCGATGTTTGCATACGGCGTATGCATCGCAGTTTGCGTGTGCGATCGGGAATCGATCGCAGTGAGGGCGCAGAGCCCTCACAGAGTGATTGGCATTAAGTGACCATTTGGGGTGGAGAGGGGGGGTGGTCAGCGGAACGCAGGCATGCCTGTGCATTTGAACACCGTTACAGGGGCGTGCATAATTAAACCCCTGCGATTGCAGACGCTGGCAGAGATCTAGATGGCAACAGGAAGTTTAGCAGCTTGTGCGGCAGGGTCAGGTCAACCACAGCTGTGCGAATGGTTCCGATGTTACTCGATGTTACCGATGTTTTCACTGACTTGCAGATGCGTGTAATGGAAAGTAGGCAGGCTTTATGCAGTGATGGGCGTCTTGGTATAGTGCTGTGGTTGCCTTGCGACTGCATTCATTAGCATATTTTCGCAGCTAGCGGGGGTCGTGCGAACGCAGCCGTGCGATCCGTGCTGAATCAGGGCCCTTATACACAAAGCCTGAAGGTAATTTTATACAATATATTTAATACATTTGTGCCTTAAACAAAGTTTATGTAAACTGAACCATCAAAAAAGCAAAGGTTTCACTATCTCAGTCATGCAAAAAAACCTGTATTTTTGAATATTTGGATATGAGAGACTCAGTAGCATCTAATAAATATCAGAAATTGACAATTAACAGGAGTCCCTGGATACATTATATTGCTGACCCTAGGGTAGGTGTGCTAAGCCTTGGGGGTATATTTACTAAAGTGCTGGTTTTTAGAAGTGGAGATGTTGCCCATAGCAACCAATCAGATTATAGCTATTATCTTGTAGATGTTGCAAGAGAAGTGAAAAGTAGAATCTTATTGGTCGCTATTGGCAACATCTCCATTTCTAAAAACCCGCACTTTAGTAAATATACCTCTTGGAGAAAGATAGAGAGAGATACAGTTAGAGAGAGATAAAGCACCAACCAATCTGCTCCTAATTGTCGTGGGCCTCATTTATCAATGAGTTATATCATTCACAGAGAGTGATAAAACTCGCTGTGTATGATATATGGTGCTCCAGCCAATCAGCTCCCAAGTGTCATTTTACAGACAGATGACAAGTAGGAGCTGATTGGCTGGAGCCCCATTATCATGCACAGCGAGTTTTATCACTCTCTGTGAATGATATAACTCATTGATAAATGAGGCCCACAGTCTGTAAAATGACAGTTAGGAGCTGATTGGTTGTTACTTTATTTCTCTCCAAGGCTTAGTACATCTCCCCCCATGTGGATTGCCCACCCTCTGGGCCTGATTCTGAGTTGCTTGCACGGTCTATATATCAGACGCAGTGGAGCAATTTTTTTCTTCTGTGTATGTGTCCAGGTAGCGTGCTGAGTTGGAGACGTGACTGAGGTTCTCGGGAGGTGCATGGTCTCAGAAATGTCTTGAAAATGTATTGGGCGTTTTGGGTGGTGATGAGAGAGAGGTGTCTTAGCAGATGCATGGGCATGGTCCATCTTATGGGCGGGTTATGGGAGTGTCGCAGGCAGACCTGTAGAGGGCTTGGCTGGGCTCCAGTACTTTTGGGGGGCATGGCCTAACTGCAAGTGGCATGGTCACGATCACTTAGAAAAGAAAGTAGAGAAATAAAGTATTTACAGCGGCGCCTGAACAGGGGGGTGCTGTGAGTTCCTCAGCCTGGGACAATCAGTGTGATCGCTCCCCCCCACCCCCACAAAGACAGAGGAAACTGCTTCTGCTGCTCAGCGGCAGCCTCCATGGTCCCACTGCAGCCCAGCACACAGCAATTGGTTAGGATACCAACACCTGTCAGTAGACAGGGCCGAAACTAGGATTTTGTCACCCGGGCAAGGCCGTAATTTGGCGCACCCCCCCCAAAAAAAATATAATAATACAACATAGAGGACAAAAAGGTTCTGTGATTTTGTGACACCGTAATGCCCCTTATAACACATTATGCCACACATTAATGACCCTTATAATACATTATGCCACAGTAATGTCCCTTACAACACATTATGCAACACAGTAATGCCCCTTACATCACATTCTGCCACAGTAATGCCCCTGAAGTTACAACACGTTATGCCACAGTAATGCCCCTCATACATTATGCCACACAGTAATGTCCCTTATAATACATTATGCCACAGTAATGTCCCTTACAACACATTGTGCAACACAGTAATGCCCCTTACATCACATTCTGCCACAGTAATGCCCCTGAAGTTACAACACATTATGCCACAGTAATGCCCCTCATACATTAAGCCACAGTTATGCCCCTTCTACATTATGCCACAGTGATGCCCCTTCTACATTATGCCACAGTAATGCCCCTTCTACATTTTGCCACAGTAATGCCCCTTACAACACACTATGCCACACAGTAATGTCCCTTATAAGACATTATGTCACAGTTATGTCCCTTACAACAAATTATGCCACACAGTAATGCCCCTTACAACACATTATGCCACAGTAATGCCCCTTACAACACATTATGCCACAGTAATGCCCCTTATAGATTAAGCCACAGTAATGCCCCTTATTCATTAAGTGAGAGTAATGCCCCTTATACATTATGCCACAGTAATGGCACTAATACATTTATGCCACAGTAATGCCACATATACATTATGCCATAGTAATGCCCCCTTTAAAATATGTCACAGTAAGGCCCCTTACACATTATGCCACAGTAAGGCCTCTTTTACATTAAGCCACAATAAGGCACGATCTCATACATAGAGGACAAAAAGGTTGTGTGATTTTGTGACACAGTAATGCCCCTTATAACACATTATGCCACACATTAATAACCCTTATAATACATTATGCCACAGTAATGTCCCTTACAACACATTGTGCAACACAGTAATGCCCCTTACATCACATTCTGCCACAGTAATGCCCCTGAAGTTACAACACATTATGCTACAGTAATGCCCCTCATACATTAAGCCACAGTTATGCCCCTTCTACATTATGCCACAGTAATGCCCCTTCTACATTATGCCACAGTAATGCCCCTTCTACATTTTGCCATAGTAATGCCCCTTACAACACACTATGCCACACAGTAATGTCCCTTATAAGACATTATGTCACAGTTATGTCACTTACAACAAATTATGCCACACAGTAATGCCCCTTACAACACATTATGCCACAGAAATGCCCCTTATAGATTAAGCCACAGTAATGCCCCTTATTCATTAAGTGAGAGTAATGCCCCTTATACATTATGCCACAGTAATGCCACTAATACATTTATGCCACAGTAATGCCACATATACATTATGCCACAGTAATGCCCCCTCTAAAATATTTCACAGTAAGGCCCCTTACACATTATGCCACAGTAAGGCCTCTTTTACATTAAGCCACAATAAGGCCCCATCTCCCTTCTCTTACCTGCCAGGGCCGTGCATTTTTTTTCAAGTTTTTTGGTCCAGAACTTGAGGCCTGGAGCACCCCTGACCAAGGCATCAGCGATTGATGACACAGGCAGCACTAGGTTGCTGCTGTCTGATAATAACAAGTGCGGCTAACGCACACGCACACACAGAAAGAAAACACACTTTTATTTTTTTTGTTTGGTCCAGAACTTGGGCCCCGGAGCACCCCTGACTGAGGCAGCAGCGATCTACAACACAGGCAGAATGCTACCAGCCCAGATGGACACAGCACAGCAGCCCAGATGGACACAGCAGACAGCACCATCCCAGATGGACACAGCAGACAGCACCAGCCCAGATGGACACAGCAGACAGCACCAGCCCAGATGGACACAGCAGACAGCACAAGCCCAGATGGGCACAGCAGACAGCACCAGCCCAAATGGACACAGCAGACAGCACCAGCCCTACACTACCCTCCCTTCCTGTTCACTCTGCACAGCCGGAGTGAAATGGCGCCGCCACCGGGACTCCTTATATAGCAGAGATGAAAGCTCGCGAGCCACGAGATTTTGTCTCTGAGGTTTTGCCTTGGTTTGAGATCCGGGGCCAGCGGGGGAACCGAACGCTCGTTCAGTTCTTGCTCCGGATCTCTAAATACGGGTGCGTTCGGATCTCTGAGATCCGAACCCACTCATCTCTAGTATATATCTATATCTATCTATCTATCTATCTATATATATATATATATATATATATATTAGGGGTGAGCGGGTTCGGATTTCTGAAATCCGAACCCCCCCCGAGCCCCACCGATCCGAGGCCGATCCGAGTCTGGCTCGACTTTTCCCGCCTGACTCGGATCTGAAATCGAGGCAAAAGTCATCATCCCGCCTTCCGGGTCTCGCGGGTTTTGGATCCTATATAAGGTACCCGCGTCGGCGCCATTTTCTCACTCGGCTGTGGACAGTGAAGAGGGAGGGTGGGAGTTAGGGCTGGCTGGGCTGTGTAGTGTAGTGTAGTGTAGTGTTGTGCTGTGCTGTGCTGCTGTTGTCCATAGGGGCTGTGTGCACTACTTCAAAGTCCATTAGGGCTGGCTGGACTGTGTTGTGCAGTCAGTTGTCCCTAGGGGCTGTGTCCACTCCAAAGTCCTGTGCAGTGTCCCAGTCCTAAAGGGGTGCTGTAGTGTTGTCCAGGGGGTGCTCTGTCCGTCAGGGGTCCTCCCCCCAAGTGCAAAAAATAATAATATTTTTTCTGTGTTTGTGAATTGTGTGCACTGTGGCTGCACGTGCATCAACAAAGGAGCAGCGCCAAGCGTGCGCCTGTGTCCCATAAGTAAAAGGCCGGCTGGCTCATTTCTTAAAAGGTGGTGTAACCCACAAAGTGCACTAGTCTCCAACAAAAATAAAAAAATATTTTCTGTGTTTGTGTGCGCCTTAGCCGCACGTATATAGCAACATAACATAAATGGAGGACCAAACTTTCTCCGATAAAAATAAAATAGGGAAAGATCAAGAACCACTTCCTCCTAGTGCTGAAGCTGCTGCCACTAGTTATGACATAGACGATAGCATGCCATCAACGTCGTCTGCCAAGGCCGATGCCCAATGTCATAGTAGAGGGCACATACAATCCCAAATGACAAAGTTCAGGAAAATGACCTTGAAAAAAACATTTAAATCATCTGAAGAGAAACGTAAACTTGCCAATATGCCATTTACGACACGGAGTGGCAAGAAACGGCTAAGGTCTTTCCCTATGTTCATGACTAGTGGTTCAGCTTCACATGACAATGGAAGCCCTCCTCCCGCTAAAAAAATCAAACGAGTTAAGCTGGCAAAAGCACAGCGAAGAACTGTGTGTTCTAAGAAGATATCACAAATCCCCAAGGAGAGTCCAAGTGTGGTGGTGGTTGCGATGCCTGACCTTCCCAGCACTGGATGGGAAGAGGTGGCTCTTTCCACCATTTGCACGCCCCCTGCAAGTGCTGAAAGGAGCACCCACAGTCCACTTGCTGATATGCAAATTGAAGATGTCACTGTTGAAGTACAACAGGATGAGGATACTGGTGTAGCTGGCACTGAGGAGGAAGTTGGCGAGGAGGATTCTGATGGTGATGTGATTTGTTTAAATCAGGCTCCGGGGGAGAAAGTTGTTGTCTGTGGGATGAAAAAGCCCATCACGGTCATGCCTGGGCAGAAGACCAAACATTCCACCTCTTTGGTCTGGCAATATTTCTATCCAAATCCGGACAACTGTCTTGCCATATGTACCATATGTAAAGGTGAAATAAGTAGGGGTAGGGACGTTAACCACCTAGGAACATCCTCCCTTATACGGCACCTGCAGCGTGTTCATAAAAAGTTACTGTCAAGTTCAGAAACTTTGGCTAAGACCGTAAGCAGTCCAGGGACACCTAAATCCCTTTTTCCTGTTTTATCCAAGGAATCGGTGGATGAGGAGGATGAGGACGACATCTTGCCTCCGTAGAGCCAGTTTGTGCAGGGACACATTAATTGCCAGCTTGTTTTGTGGGGGCCCAAACGAACCAATCATTTCAGCCACAGTCATGTGGCAGACCCTGGCGCTGAAATGATTGGTTTGTTAAAGTGTGCATGTCCTATTTATACAACATAAGGGTGGGTGGGAGGGCCCAAGGACAATTCCATCTTGCACCTCTTTTTTTTCTTTGCAGTATGTACTGTTTGGGGCCTAGTTTTTCAAACTGCCATCCTGTCTGCCACTGCAGTGTCACTCCTAGATGGGCCACGTGTTTGTGCCGCCCACTTGTGTCGCTTAGCATAGTCATCCAGCTACCTCGGTGCAATCTTTTGGCCATAAAAACAATATTGTGAGGTGTGAGGTGTTCAGAATAGACTGGAAATGAGTGGAAATTAAGGTTATTGAGGTTAATAATTGCATAGGAGCAGAAAAACCAACAAATTCTGTGATTTAAGCTGTTTTTATGCTTTTTTTCAAAAAAATACAGATCCAAAACACAAAACCCAGAACCCAAAACACGGAAGGGTGGTTTTGGCAAAACCAATCCAGATCTAAAACACGAAGAAAGATCCAGATCCAAAACCAAAACACGAAAAGTGGCCGGTGCACACCCCTAATATATATATATATATGGGTGAAAAGATGTGTAGGGACAGCGCACAGTAAATAGAGGTTCCCTCAGTCTAAGTTAAGTTAATTAAATTTAAATATCTGTGTATTAATGTGCAGACAGTGCAAAAACTGGTATAAAGTGTGATCAGTGCAGTCACTGAGCCTGATTCAGAGCTGAACGCTCTGACCAGAGTGCTCGCTCTGAATCAGGGCCCTCCTACCTTTTTTTGGAGCGTCCTCATGGACGCTCGCATAGCTGTGGGTTACCACCCACAGCTATAGCGAGCGTCCATGATGATGGTCGCGATGGTCTTGACCATCGCGACCATCGGGCTTGCGACGGAGACCCTGCGGTAGGGTCTCGCTGCCGCAAGCCCTGGTGTGATTTTGGCTCTATCAGAGCCAAAATCACTCCCACTGACATCACTAGTGATGTCAGTGGGGCCGGCTTGAGACTGTAGGCGTTCCCATGGGAACGCCTCCGTCTGGCAGGCACGCCCCCGGCATGCCCACCAAAGGGGGCGTGCTGTCAATCAACATCGACAGCACGCCCCCTTTGGTGCGAGACCCGGAGCGATGGAGAGCCCGTTGCTCGCCGGGTCTCGCACATGCGCACGACGGAGCTCCCTCCGTCGTGCGCATGCGCAGTGGGGGAACATCGACCAGCTTGCGAGCATACTGCCGCTCACGAGCGGGTCTGAATGACCCCCACTTATCCTTAAAAGAAAAGGCGGCAGCAGTCCTCTTGGGGTCCGTTTGGCCCATGGATGGAGTAGTTTGGGAAAAGAGGTTTAAGAAGACATGCGCCTAATAGTGTAGTAATTCAAACAAATGATATACCGGTGCTCAAGTACTGATTGTGCGAACCAAAATGAAATTCTTTTAAGCTTATCTGAAATCCAGAAATGAGTGGTCCGCTCCGGATGGATAATATGGAATGTCGTCACCTGGATCACCTTAAAACAGAGCTTGTACAAGCTCACAGAGGGAAAAGTGTGTATATAGGGGGTCATTCAGACCCACTCGCGAGCGGCAGTACGCTCGCAAGTGGGTCGATGTTCCACATTGCTCCGTCGTGCGCATACGCGAGACCCGGCGAGCGAAGGACTTTCCATCGCTCCGGGTCTCGCACCAAAGGGGGCGTGCTGTCGATGTTGATTGACAGCACGCCCCCTTTGGTGGGCGTGCCGGGGGCGTGCCTGCCAGATGGAGGCGTTCCCATGGGAACGCCTACCGTCTGAAGCCGGCCCCACTGACATCACTAGTGATGTCAGTGGGAGTGATTTTGGCTCTGATCGAGCCAAAATCACTCCAGGGCTTGTGGTTGAGAAACCCGACCACAGGGTTTCACTCGCAAGTCCGATTGTCGCGATGGTCAAGACCATCGCGACCATCTTGTTGGATGCTCGTATATGCTGTGGGTGGTGACCCACAGCTATACGAGCGTCCAGGAGGATGCTCCATTTTAATGGAGGAGGGCCCTGATTCAGAGCGAGCGCTCTGGTCAGAGCGTCTGGCTCTGAATCAGGGCCATAGTGTAGTAATTCTTTTTAAATCAGTAGTATAATTAGATAAAGAGGCTGCGTACCAGAATATGCTACTTCAATAGCCAGTAGTATGTCTTGCTCCACATGTCTCCTAATACCCTTTCTCCGTCCCTCACTGGAACGTATGCAATCAGTATAAGCAAGCTGGATGCAAAATGATCCCTTGTTAGTATATTTATACACGGGTTTTTATTGGGTTACATGGGTGAAGGGAGACAGTATACAAAAACATACAAAACAAAAAAATTAAAACAATAAGAGCAATGCTTATCTTTTAAAATGGTACCCTCTTAGGTGAATGTCCAAAAGGTAGAGAGCCTGGGTCAGGTGGCCTCTTTTTAATGTTCACCATTTGTATCTGTTACATATTATTTTTAGCAACTTCTTGTTTACATCGTTGCCATGGTGATGGGGAGCACAATGATGATGATTTGTTGTTCGGCGACTAGTGTAGTTCGGCTGGCCGGGTGGGAGGTTCCGGGCCCGCCTGCAGCTTTCGCCGTATTATTAAAACCAGGCACTGAAACGTTGCCATACCCGCCATTGTTGAAATATTATTTGAAAATCCAGGAGTGCTGCACCATTTGGGAAGTATATATATATATATATATATATATATATATATATATATATATATACTGTATTTATATATAAATTTTGGCTGTCATTTTGAACCTCCCCTACCCCAGTTCTTTACTGTATATTAATATGAATGAATATAATGGTGGGGATAAACACTGACTCCCCATTGATACACACCTGCTGCACACCGGCACAGCTCCAGAGTCTCCAAAACTTCACTTACCCTAGGAACTGTGGGAGGAGAAATGTCATTAGGCCCCTCCTCCCACATTTCCTAGGGTCAGGACCAAGGCCGGCCCGAACCAATTGATTTTGGTAAGCGGGTATAGATTTTGGCACTCCTCTGTGGACCTTCATCTCAGCTCACTCATTCCTCCCCCCCATTAAGCCCCTCACACAGCCCAGCACCTCTCATCACAGCCCTCCCCATCACAGCACTCCTCACCACAGCCCCAGTCATCACAGCCCCTCTCATCCCTTTCACCACAGCCCCCCCTCACTCCTCTTATCACAGCCCCCATATCCCCCTCATATCCCCTCATCACAGCCCAAATATTCCCCTTATCACAGACCCCATATCCCCCTCATCACAGACCCTCTTATCCCTCTCACCACAGCCCCCACTACCCTCATCACAGCCCCTCATATCCCCCTCATCACAACCCCCATATCCCCCTCATCACAGTCCCCATATCCCCCTCATATCCCCTCATCAAAGACTCCAAATCCCCTCATCACAGCCCCCTCATATCCCCCTCATATGCCCTCATCACAGCCCCATATAACCATCATATCCCCTCATCACACCCCCCATGTCCCCCTCATGACAGCCCCTCTCATTCACCTCATCACAGCCCCCATATCTCCCTCATCACCGGCGCCCATATCCCCCTCATCAATCACAGCCCTTCTCACCACAGTCCCCCCTCATCACAGCTCCTCTCACTATCCTCATCACAGCCCCCATATCCCCCTCAAATGCCCTCATCACCTTCCCCATTTCCCCTTAATCACAGCCCCCATATCCCCCTCATATCCCCTCATCACAGCCCCCATATCCTCCTCATCACAGCCCCTCATATACCCTCTTCACAGCCCTCCATCACAGCCCCTCATTACAGCTCCCTCCATCATAGCCCTTCACTCCTCCTCATCACAGCCCCCTCCATCACAGCCCCTCTCACTCCCCTCCTCACAGCCCCCATATCCCCCTCATCACAGCCCTCCATCACACCCTCATTATAGCCCCTCTCACTCCCCCTCATCACAGCCCCCTCCATAATTACCCCTCTCACTCCATTTATAACAGCCCCCTCCATCACAGCCCCCCACTCAGACTTACCTGCTGACTCCAGGCTGTCCTTAACAGCGGCACTGTGGCAGTAGAGGACTGGTGTCTGGGGACTGATCTGGCAGCAACGTCTTTGGGAGCCCTCCTGAGTGCTGCGGCGCACCTGCGCAGGCAGCTGTGTCACAGTGACACATGCAAAGCGGAGGACGCTTTAAATGTCCCTGGCCATGGCAGGGTGAGGGCGCCCTCCTCTAGGTGGCGCCCTACTCGGCTGTGTAACCAATGCAACGTATATATAAAAGCGGCCCTGGTCAGGACTTGGAGCTGCGGGACCTTGTAGGGAGGAGTGTGCGCTTTTAGTGTTATAGCCAGGTGGCGCACTGTCATTAATATAGCAGCGGGTGCCCGGCAGATAGCGGTGGGCGGCCGGTGCCACCATCTGGACTGTTCCACTCTGTGCAGCAGCACCCCTACCGTACCACCCTAGTTACGCCCTGCCCTGGCATACTGACTGACGGTATTATAACTACATCCCGTTTTGTTATTTGGTTTGGGTATTAGGAAAGAATTACATTAGGATATACTGACTTTAAAAGTTTGAAGATTGTTTTTATAATAAAACTTTGGCTTGTGTTTTGCTTTTTTAATGAATAGTACTGCTTCTGAGGTGTTCAAAAAGTTGGATTGCATGTTATTGTTTTATGAAGTTTGCAGGTTAGTTAACATTGGTTTGTTTATTTTCTATGTTGCTTAGTAACAATGCCTATGTTTTCCACACTGCTGTCTGGCCAGCTTATGAAGGATTTCTTGGGTGAAGTTTAGAAACCTTTTAGCCTTCTGAGTAGTGAGGTGGGTACTTAGTGATATATTATCTTTTACTCTTATCAAGGATCAAAACTGACATATGTCCTACAATAAAAATAATGTGTCTGTTTCAGCAGATAGCTTATAAGTCCTTGGGGTAAATTTACTAAGATTCAAGATGGTCCCGATTTTCAAAGTGATTTATCTAGCTGGAATTCGCCAAAATTCGGATGATTTATTCCCTTTTCTTTTACCAAATTTACCAACAGGCAATTTGAGGCTAAACGAGCAGTGTTTTCTCTTTGCAAATCTCTCCTGAGCTAGCAGCCAGCACATATCAGTGAGATATGTCTTGCTGCTTGTTTGTTTTCCCTTGTAAAAATTAGAAAAATGTCTTTAAAAAAATGACGTGAGGTCCCCCCCCAAAGCACTAACCAGCCTGTCCAGGTTCTTAACATTACAGGGAAAAAAATGTGTAGGGATCCCCTGTAATGTAAGAACCAGCACAAGGCAGCAGGGACAGAGCTGGTTTTAAATATACGGGGAAAAAAAATGACGTGAGTTCCATCGTATATTTAAAACCAGCTCTGGACCCTTTCTAATGGGGGGGCTGATCCCACAGCCAGGGGTGACCTTTCACTGGGCCCCCCAGCCGCAGCATCAGCCCTAACCATTAGTCAGCCCAGGCCAGGGATCCCTGGGGAGATTGTGACCCCCCCAATAAAGGGTTCACCCTCTCCAGGGCACCCCTGGCCTAGGCTGATAGCCGGGGCTATCCCCGCCACCCCTGGGTGGTGGGTTGTGGGTTGTGGGTTGTGGATTGTGGGTTGATTGTGTTAGGTGTAGTGTAAAAAATAGATTTTTCAACATTGTCTTTACAGTGGAACTACAGGTCCCAGCAAGCCTCCCCCACATGCTGGTACTTGGGGAACCACAAGTACCAGCATGCGGGGCATTAAGGGCCCACTGGTACCTATAGTCAGGGGTGTATCTTCCTATTGGCCTGGATGGCCCTCGCCAGGGGCGCCGGCCGAGGGGGGGGCCGTTGCCACCCGACATAATTAACAAATGATCACTGGTCTCCTGTTTGCTCTGCGCTGCAGAAAGCTGTCATTAGTAAATGATCCCTGCTCTCCTTCTGTCTCATCTGCTCTTATCAGTGTCCTCCATTGATTGTTAACGTCTATCAGGCTTCTTATATGTCCCTTTATATCAGAAACATTTAAAATTAGAGAGACTAATTTTTTTTTGATTTTTTTTTCTAATATATCTTTTCTCCCACAATACCCACTACATACCAATCACCACTCACTAATTCCCATATGTCAACCTTGCAGGAAAAGAGTGTAAGCACCACATCAACCACAATGCTCTATTCAAAAGATAATTTGCATATATGCAAATTATCTTGCCCACAATGCACCTTGTTTGTTATTGATGCCCTCTTTTCCTGTGTTGTTGACATATAGAAATTAATAAACAGTGCTTGCATGTAGTAAGTGTTATAACTGAAAAAATATAAAAATATATATATTTATATTAAAAAAAAAGTATATATATATATATATATTGTCTCCCTATTTCTACAGGCGTGTAAGTTGAACTACCCCCAGTGTAAGTACTAATACATTTATCTTTTTCTCAGTATGGGGAATTGACCATGAGCTTTATAGATTGTGGATGCTTAGCTGTCAGGGTTAAAATATAATTCTTATGGACTGTTTTTATTATTGTGTGTGAGATAGCAATGGACCCATGTGGCCGGTTTTACCACTGAATTATATGGCAGAGTTAAAAAAGCATAATGCAGTGTACAGTCCAATTTGAATATATATAAATTATTTTACCCATAATGCATGTTTGTTTTTGATGCTATGTTTTCAAGCTTTTCCTGTGTATTTTGGCATTAGTAAATAGTGGTTTGCAATAGAGTAAGTTCTGTAAAAGATATATATATATATATATATATATATATTAAAAAGAGAAAAAAAAATATTCTCCCTATTTCTACAGGTGTCTGAATTAAACTACCCCCAGTGTGTGTTATTTTATTTTTTCAAGTAGAAGCAGTCATTGGAGGGTGGCGCCAGTCCCTTAGTTTGCCAGGGGTGCTCGGACCCCAAGATACACCCCTGCCTATAGTTCACCTGTAAAGAAATGGTTAAAAAAAACACAACACACCATGATAATAAAGCTTTAATGCATCCATAAACACACTTACACATACTCACCTGTTTCCAGATAATCACATCCACTTGTCAACGTAAAGTATCTCCACGATTTACCTGTAAAAAAAGATCCAATACTCACCTTTATGTCCCACGATGTTCTCCGCAGGAATCCAAGACGGCCCCTGATACAATGTAACAGCATGTTACTGCATGCTGTTACATTGCGCTACTGTATGCTCGTGGGAACGAGCAGACTTCAGTCCTGGGCCGCCGGCCAATCAGCGGCGGCTAACATTAGCGGCCGCTCATAGGCTGGGACCCACGTGGACTTAGCCAATGAGCGGCTCCTCCGTTAGAAAGGGTCCAGGGCTGGTTTTAAATATACGGTGGAACTCACGTCATTTTTTTTCGCCGTATATTTAAAAACAGCTCTGTCCCTGCTGCCTTGTGCTGGTTCTTACATTACAGGGATCCCTACACATTTTTTTCCCTGTAATGATAAGAACCTGGACAGGCTGGTAAGCCCGAGCCTGGTTAGTGATTTTGGGGGACCTCACATCTTTTTTTTCACAAATTATCCCTATTTTTACAAGTTACAGAAAGAAACATACACAAATCACAATGATTTGTGTATGTTTCTGACCACCTCGCAGCTCAGGGGATTGAGAGTTTGAAAAGTGATTTTGACAGAGAGTTTGCTCCTATCTCACCCGAGCTTGTCATCCCGATTCTTGGTAAATTTGAGAGATGTATGTTTTAGGTGAAAAGCACTTCCGATTTGGCCCTATGGTGATATGATTCGAGATTGCTATCTCACCTGATTTTTTACGAGTGAGATGAGAGAAATCTCTCTCTAACTCATCCGACTTTGCCTTTAGTAAATTTGCAAGCAGGGAAAAAAAATCAATAAATCACCTGAGATGGTCATCTCGACCTATCTCGATTCTTAGTAAATTTACCCCCTTGTGTACACTTACCAATTAAATAATGTTTAAACCCTTAACCCATAAACAATATTAAAAATTTTATATAGACACTCGTACATGGTTCATGGTCTACCCTGAATTTACATACAGTAAACAATTATATTCTTACAGCCTTTGTATTTGACTCTAATGTCATAGGCAAAGGCAGGGGTTCCAGTTACCTGGAAACCCCCCTCCCCAGCCCACACCATGCCCACAATAAAAATAGTAATGTAATATAATATTACTAATGCTGCATGTTCTTCTAAATATCACAAATGAAATAATTAGCACCACCTGTGGATCTTTTAACATGTGTCAGCCAGTAATAAATACACCTGTGCATCAACTAGGAGATCTAGAAAACATGCACTGTTAGGGGTGCACTGCTATAGACCATCAATAGGGTTAATTATTAATACCATAGAATAATACACTATCCAGTGTATTTATGTCCAGGGCAGTGCCAGGTTCTTTGCTGCTCCCCCAGACTCCAGGACTTGCTCCCATACTCTGGAATGGTGCCCACTTCTGAAACAAAAACATTCAGCTCAGACAGGATGGCCCTACTGCTGCATTTAATGGCTTTGTGTGATCACTGATCATGTATATGCTGGAATTATTACACTCGTGCAGTGTGTACAGTGTGTGCGCGATGTATCTTTACAGCACGTCTTTCTGTTGCTGGGCAAACACATCGAATACTGTGTACCCAGTATAACAGTAAAAGTCAAATGGAGGTATATGCCGTTCTGTGGGCACCAAGAGCCGGAAACCCCATATACCCATCGCTTGCAGCTTCCATAGCATAGAAGGGGGTTGTGACACAGGTGAGAGAGAGGAGTGAGGGGATAAAGATGAGAGCAGGAGAGAGAGATGAGGAGGGAAGAAGACAGAGGCCCTGATTCAGAGCCAGACGCTCTGACAGAGCCGAAAGCACTCCCACTGACATCACTTGTGATGTCAGTGGGGCCGGCCCCAGACGGTAGGCATTCCCATGGACCTCTGTCTGGGCAGACACGCCCCTGGCCCGCCCACCAAAGGGGGCGTGCTGTCACTCAACATCAACAGCAAGCCCCCTTTGGTACGAGTCCCGGAGCGACGGTTTGCCCGTCACAATCCGGGTCTCACGCATGCGCACGACGGAGCCGGCTCTGTCGTGCGCATGCGCATTGGGTGACCATCGACCCGCTTGCGAGCACATAGCGCTCGCGAGCTGGTTGAATCAGGCCCAGAGCTGATATAGGAAAAATCTGCTGAAATAAAGTTATAATGCCCCAGCTACATCTTGCAATACATTTCCTGAACCAGGTGTTTGGTACAGTACCACTCATTAACTCACAAATTAGCCATGTAAATTTCTTAATAGGACCAATAAAGTATTTAATCTGTGCCTGTGGCACTTGCCTGCAAAACAAACACATAATAATTAGCGTGAGAAGTGAAAAGTGAGAGATCTCACATTAGCAAAGAAAGAGTAAGTGTATAGTAGAGATGTGCGCTGACCATGTTTTGGTTCTAAATCATCATTGGGTTTTGGTTTTGTATCTGTATTTTATTAAAAAAATTATAAAAACAGCTAAAATCACATATTTTGGGCCTATTTTTGTTCCTACATTATTACCTCAATAACATTAATTTCCAGTTATTTCCAGTCAGTTTGGACCACCTCAGAGCTCACAATATTGTTTCAACCAGTTTAGGCCAAAAGGTTGCACCAAAATAGCTGACTGACTAAGCTAAACGACAGCAATGGGCGGCATAAACACATGGCAGTTCAACTTCCAACATGGCACATTTAGGAAACAGAGTGGCACTGCAGTGGCAGACAGGATTGCAGTTTAATAAACTATACGAACCCATATTACAAACCAAGAATGTTTTCATTTATCAATAACTAGATCAGAGGCCTGAAGAGATGGAGTATGTATGTAGTTGAAGGCAGGGAAGTGATGGAAGGATTGATTCATTTGTAAATTTAATTAAATTTTTAGATTCCGAAGCAAATTTATGAGGGAGGAGGGGAGCGGTTTACAGAGAAAATTTTCCAATTCATATCCATCCCTGATCCAGTGGAGCTTAAACAGTCTATGTTCCCTAGCTATCGCATGCACACACACACACATGAATATTTGTTGGGAGCCAAGTATTAATCTACCAGAATATTTTTGGAGTGTGGGAAGAAAACAGAATACCCATAGGAAACCCACACAAGCACAGGGACAATATACAAACTCCACAAATAATTAGAGTTGATAATTTGACATTATAAAATGAAATCAGATAATTGGAGAGCATTGTTAAAAAAAACAAACAAGCAAAATCTCAATGTAGTTGATTCCTCAGGATTTAAGGCCTAGTAAAATGTAATAATTAATTATATGATTTGATTATACTAGTCTGCATCAGATGAGAAACTGAAGGAAATGGGGTCTATATGCCTGGATGAGAAACTGTTAATGGATGGAATTGCAAGATACAAAAGAACATGAATGTCCCAATAAATGACAGTAATATATAGTACACTGCCTGACAAACACACATAATCTTGGCAAAGTCCACAATGAAAAGTGGTGTAGGATGGAATTGTCCATGGGCCTTCCCACCATTATGTTATATATTAAAACAGAGACTGCCACTTTTGTGGCTGAAGTGTTTGGTTTGTTTGGGCCCAGCAAAATAAATAAAAATAAGGATATCCTGCACAGGAACTCAAAAAGGTATCAGAAAACATAATTTTCATGTTCGTATCAAAACCAACTATCTTTAAATTTGTTATATGAGAAAAAATAGTCTCACATGTAAGATCAAAAATTTTAGGTGGTGCTCGCCAGGATTAACAGCAATGTAAACACATATCGAATGAATACTCCCACAGAGAACCTAAAGATGGAGTCTGCAAAGGTATCTGAAAAAGGAAGAACCCTTTGCGGGGGCATAACTTGAAGTTGTGCCTCCACAAAGGGTTCTTCCTTTTTCAGTTAACCCTGTGGACTCCTCCTCTAGGTTTTCTGTGGGAGTATTCATTTGTTATGCCCCCACAAAATAAGCTACCAATGGGCAGCTAACAGCATTGTTGAACTTGTTAATGAATAATGGGATTAAGGCACCTAACAGTGTTTTTGTTGATGATGGGCTTAAGGCAGCTAGGCTGACAGTGCTGTCAATGATGTCTACAGAGGCAAGATGTTTTTTGTCATTATAATCCTCATTCTCACCCTCATCAGTGTTTACCTCATCTTCACACAATATTAATTCATCCCCGCTGGAATCCACCACACAGAAATCTCTGTGGTTTGATGTAATTGCTGGTAAAGGTCCTCCTCATGGAATTTATAGTTCATTTTGATGAACATCATCTTTTCCACATTTTGAGGATGTAACCTCCTACGCTGATCACTGTCAATGTTCCCAGCTGTGCTGAAAACTCTTTCTGAGTTCACACTGGAGAGTGGGCAGCTTAATTAAAGCAAAGCCAGTTTGTACAAGGGACTCCAAATTTCCCTTTTTCCTCCCAGTAGTCTAAGGGACTGTCTGACATATCTACTTGTACAATGTCATTAAAAAAATCCTCCACCATTCTATGGAAGGAGACCATATCCGACTGCATTACGGTAGAAGTGTCACTAATTTTGGGCAACTCCCTTAGAATCAACCAGATGTGAAAATTTTGTATTGACTAATTTGTATCACTAGTGAGTCTCTTGGAAAAGCTTATTTTTTTTCTGGCAGCCGCTGTTGCTGGAGAAACTGAAGGAGATGTTGTTGTGTCATGTGCCACATAAGCTGACAACTTGCTCACCAGGAGCTCTTCGCATCTCTATGTCAATTGGAGAGAAATACATGATGTATGACTTAAACATGGGCTCAAGCATGGTCAACAAAATATAGTGATCCAATTTCAATATGTTGACAACACTTGGATCCTGGCAAAGTGAATAGAGGACTTGGGAGCTGATTCAGACCCTTTCGCTAAGAAGCATTCGCTCATAGCTACTGATGGTTTGCATTGTGCGCATGCGTATGCATCGTAATGCACATATTCGAACCACTGCGAAAGATCGGGAAGTGTTCGCTTGCCCAGCATAGACAGCCCAGCTGAATGAGTGACAGGTCAAGCCATTTGTGGGTGGTAACAGGGGCAGGCCACTAGAATAGGGGGGGAGTGGAGGTGCAAATGCAGGCATGTCTGATCATCTTAACACTGTTTCTGAGGCATGCATAAATAACAGGCAGCGTCATAGTACACGTCAACTGATTGTATTTCACATTGAAGTTATTGCAGTGCTTGCAGCAGGGTATAGTCAACCTCAAGCGCTGTGATCACATCCGATGGTGCTAGATGTACCAATGGTTTCAAACACTTCCAGGAGATGATGTGCACAAGTGGGCATCTTATGAATGGCTGATGGGCATCTGCATACACTAAGTGATTGCACGCCAAGACATAGTGAGCGTGCTAATGCCTTGCCATGCAGTCACTTGCCTTGCTAGGTCTGCGCAAGATTTGCATACGCTGGGTGTGAGCAAATGCATCTAGCTTGCGGGTCTGAATGAGCTCCTTGATCTTCAAGTCCGACATACTTAGCAGTTTCATCTCCTCCTTCAGTTTCAGGGCAATTACCTGACTCAAGCTGGCAGTGTTTGAACTCACTTCACAGGTAATAACTTCAAAGGGTTTGAGCACCTTCACAACACAGAAAGTAATCTCCACTGCACTTGAGTAAGGTACATTCCCCCTCCTCTCCCTATGTCACGCTTGTTGTGTAGGTCTGGATGGCTTGTTGCTGTTCCTCTATTCAATGAAGCATATAAAGGGTGGAATTCTACTTTGTTACTACATCTTGCTTCAGTTGGTGGTGTGGTAAATTGAACTTTTCTTGCAGCCGCTGCAATCTTCTACACGCAGCAAGCCAGCACCGGACTCTACCTAGCGGGGGAGTAATGCCACAGCCAGAGTAACCCCTGGCCAAAGCGTTTACTTGACCGCTAGTCAGCCCAGGATGGAGATCTCTTGGGAGGTGGGGACCCCCCAATAAAGGGGTCCCCCTTTCCAGAACACACCAGGCCTTGGCTGATAACCCGGGGCTATCCCTGGCACCCCTGGCCGGTGGGTGCCAGGTTGATTGTGTATAAATTAGATATAATAACATTGTCATTTACAGTAGAACTACGGGTCCCAGCAAGACTCCCCCACATGCTGGTACTTGGAGAACAACAAATACCAGCATGCAGGGCATTAAGGGCCTGCTGGTACCTTTAGTTCACCTGTAAAAGAAATATTAAAATAAACACAAGACACACTCACCGTGAAAGTATAACTTTATTACACTCACCTACAATCCATGGGCACGTCCTCTTGTCCATGTAGGCATCCACGTCTTCTTAAAACAAAAAAATGGCATGTCCCAACCCACGAATATAAGTACCATCCTGTACTTCCCAAATGACAGCTCACTCTGCTCAGCCGAAGCATTTCTATTAGAAATGCCTGTGCTGAGCGTTCATTGGCTGAGAGAGGCGGAGGCTCACCTCTCTCAGCCAATGAATGGTTCTCACCGTTGACTTCAATGGTAAGAACCGCTAGGTTACCTTTAGTAACCTAGCAGTTCTCACTATTGATGTCAATGGTGAGAACCGTTCATTGGCTGAGAGAGACAGAGGCTCACCTCTCTCAGCCAATGAAGGCACAGCCAAGGCATTTCTAAGAGAAATGCCGCAGCTGAGCTCAGTGAGCTGTTGTTCAGAAAGTACCGTTGGTCTATGTAAAAGTTCCAATGTTTTTCGGATGTTTGATTCGAAGTGGGATTCGAGGTATGTTCGATTTGACATTCGGTTTTCCCATTAGTAAATCTCCAAAGGCAAAATCGAATGAAAATTGAATGAAAATCGAATGTCAAATCACTCAAAAATCCACATTGAACATTAGTAAATATACCGCCTAGATCCTAAAGGTAAAACAATATCATGGTCCATATGTAAAAGCCTGTAAGTTGCAGGCAATGGAACGATTCTGGTGATTAAGACATATTCAGCGGCAAAAATTTAAAAAGCAAAATCAACCAAATTTTGCCTTTTATATTAATTACTAATTAGCAGTTGGAGGACTGCTTGTTAATAATTGTCCGCCAATTACTCACTAAGCATTTCCCCTCTATTTGTTTAAAAAAAACATTTCTGTTATTTTTTTTCCAACTTTTATTCACTGATTATTGAATTTTTTTACCAAACCTTAATTTTTTATTTTTGTGGCATGTGAAATTGCAAGCCGCCTAATTCCAGGGCACATGCGGGAGCTGATAAGTTCACTCACACATGCACTGCCTGACACCTGCAACTAACTTGTCAGGGGCGTATTTATAATGGGTGCAAGGTGTGCGGTGCACACAGGGGCCCACGCACAGCACACCCTGCACCCAATTAAATATACTCATCTCCATCACCACTGCAGAAATCACCAAGAAAATGGCCACTGCAGCCATTTGTCCATTGATTCGCGCATGCGCAGTAGAGATGTCCCGGGAATGCGGCGCGGGCGCCATGTTCCCGGGGACCTGCTCATGGGCAGTAAACTGTGGCACTATGCCAGAGTCTGCTGCGCCGCCGGAGAGGACGGGGCCCGATCGGAGCCTGCACACGGGCCCCCTCCTCTTTTAAAGTGCCTCTGTAACTGGCCTTAGAAGAGATAAGACTACTCTTATTGTTGCCGGCCATTGTGGCCATGGAGATGAGCATTGCTTAGCTGCCCTGATGACTGTGGATGTCTATGCATTAATCCTTGGAGAGGGATAAAGTGAACAGAGATAAAGGCCTTAATTCAGACCCGATCACTAAGATGCATTCGCACACAGCCAGCCGTTGTTTGCATTCTGCACAGGGCCGGGTTTCCCACTAGGCAACCTAGGCGCTCATCTAGGGCCTAGCGGGACCAAGAAATCCGGCCAATCAAAGCGCTCCCAGAGGAGCATGACGTCACGCAGTCCCACCTACACTCCCAGATAGTCCCGCGCCGCTGTCGGCAGTGCACTGCACAGTGCTCTCTCGGAGAGTGACAGTGTGTGCCTGCGCATTACAGAAGGGTCTCTGACGACACCTGGACCGCTTCCGCAGCCCGCCAACCAGTCACAGCTGGTCCGGCTACCTCCGGCCACTGCCTGCCCCAGCAGGATGTTTGGCCACACTGACAGGCCCTCCGCCCACCAGCAGCATCAATCAGCGGCAGCACCCAGCAAGGCGGCAATTCAGAGGGACAGACAAGTAGGATCTCAGGCCAGGAACTACTACATACAGCAGCCAGGCAGGTAGGGAATTCTCCAGTATGCAATGAGCTGCAAAAAACTAAAAACTGTGCATATATCACAGGAGGTGTCACTAGGGCAAGATACACATATTCATATCATATACACACCATATATATATATATATATATATATATATATATTTATAGTGTGTATATGAAATGTGTACCTTGCCCTAGTGACACCCACTGTGATATATGCACAGTTTTTATAATGTCACCAGATGATATATATGACTTATATACATTAGAATATTATGATCTTCTATTAAACATATTTCATTTTCTACTATCAGTTGTTTTATCTCATTTGGTCCAGGATAGACGAGCGGCGCTATTATTGTATTATAGTTATACAACCAGTGTGGAACCAGGGAGTGGTGTGCCCAGGTGAAAGAATATATTTTGACCCCCTCCCACCCCCTCTATGTGTGTATCCTGATGAACGGGATGTAACCCCGAAACGTTGACAATATCATCGTTTCGGGGTTATGTCCCATCACCTTTCTCCGTCCCCAGGCACCATCACCTTCCTCTGCTTTCAGCCCGTCACATTCTGCGACCAGCCCCCATCACATGCCCCAGCCTCCCTCATCTTCCTCTGCCCCTTCACCTTCCTCTGCTTCCTGTCCCTGTCACCTTCTGCGTCCAGCCCCCATCACCTTCCTATGCCCCAGCCTCCCTCATCTTCTTCTACCCCCAGCCTCCCTCATCTTTCTCTGCCCCTTCACCTTCCTCTGCTTCCAGACCCTGTCACCTTCTGTGTCCAGCTCCATCACCTTCCTATGCCCCCAGCCCTCTTTATCTTCTTCCATCACCAGGAACCATCACCTTCCTCTGCGTCCAGCCCCTCTCACCTTCTGCCCCATCACCTTCCTCTGCCCCTAGCCTCCCTCATCTTCCTCTGCCCCCTTCACCTTCCATTGCTTCCAGCCCCTGTCACTTTCTGCCCCAGCATCCATCACTTTCCTCTGGCCCAGCCTCCTTCATCTTCTTCTGCCCCCTTCACCTTCCTCTACATCCAGCCCCTGTCACCACTTCACACCCCAACCCCTTCTCCCCCCCTGCCCTGTTTTTTCTCCACTTCACACCGCCGGGGCCCACCTGCTCCTCCCTCCAGTCATGTAAGTATAGTATATGTAATATGTAATAAATCACAATGCAGGATGTCTCAAAGAAATCTCCGGCAAAGTACTAATTAGCGCTGCAGATCGCAGTCCCCATTATTATCAATGGGGACTACGAACTGACCCTCTATGTACTAAACTCCAAAAAGCGAAGCTTTTCAGAGTGTGTCCTAGTAGTTTACACCATCAGATGGTGTAAACTACTGTAAGCCTATGGAGGCTCTAGGGGCAGGAGATCTTTAGATCTCTCCCCCGCAGCCCCCAGCCGGCTTTTGAAGCTCACGTTGTGTGCATGCACAGTGCCAGCTTCTCCGGGAGAAGTCTTTCACTTTTGTGAAAGATTTCTGCAATTTGCTGGGGATATAACTTGCAGGGACAGCGGTTACCGCAAGTAGTGTCCCTGCATGTTCCCCTTTGTACATAGTGGAAATATTTTCATTAAAAACTTTTAAGAAGTTGAAGGAGGAAAAACCAAAAAAAATATGTAAGAGGCATGAATCAGGAACTCACATATAGTGTTATGGTTTGTTTGAGGGAGGGGGCCCCAAACTGGTATCTTGCCTAGGGCCCCATGAGGTTTAAATCCGGCTCTGATTCTGCGCATGCGTATGCATCGCAGTGTGCGTGCGCAAACCAGTCTGAGCGATCAGGAAGCATTCGCTCGCTGCGCATTGACTGCCCAGCTGAGGGAGTGACAGGACATGCCATTGGTGGGTGGTGACAGGGGCTGGTCGATGAAAACGGGGAAGTAGAGGTGCTAATGCAGGCGTGCCTGTGCGTCTTAATGCCGTTTCAGAGGCTTGCATAATTAAGATGCAGCGTCATAGTACACGTCACCTGGCTGAATTTTACACTGAAGTGCTCGCAGTGCTTGTGGTAGGGTATGGTCAACCGCAAGCACTGCGTTTGCTTATGATGGTACTCAATGTTACCGATGGTTGCATACACTTCCTGGAGATGACGTGCATAAGTGGGCATCTTAAGACAGGCTGGTGGGCATCTGCATACACAGTGCAATCGCACACCAAGACATAGTGGGCATGCTAATGCCTTGCTGTGCGATCGACTGTCTTGCTGTTAGTTAGTCCGATCTGCATACGCATCTAGCAAGCAGGCCTGAATCGAGCCCCAAGTACCAACCAATCAGCTAGTAAGTAACTGTCATTTTACAGGCTGTGTTTGAAAAATGACAGGAGCTGATTGGTTGGTACTTTATCTCCGTCTGCTTTATGTCTCTCCAAGGCTTAGGGCCTGATTCAGACTCATTTGCTAGGCTGCCGATGTTTGCAATGTGCGCATGCGTATGCATCTCAGTGCGCATGTGCAAACTAGTCCATGTGATCGGGAAGCGTTCGTTTGCTGCGCATAGTGACCTCGCTAGAATGAGTGACAGGACAAGCCATTTGTGGGTGGTGACAGGGGATGGTCGATGGAAACGGGGGAGTGGTGGTGCAAACACAGGCGTGCCTGAGCGTCTTAACATGCATAATTAAGACACAGCGTCATGGTACACGTCACATGGTTGAATTACACACTGAAGCACCCGCAGTGCTTGCGGTAGGGTATGGTCAGCCACAAGTGCTGCGTACACTTACGATGGTACTCGATGTTACCGATTGTTGCATACACTTCCTGGAGATGATGTGTATAAGTGGGTGTCTTAAGACAGGCTGGTGGGCGTCTAAATACACACCGCGATTGCATGCCAAGACATAGTGAGCAAGCTAATGCCTTGCCGTGCGATCGCAGGATTTGCATACTTTGGCTGCGTGCGAACGCGTCTAATGAGCAGGTCTGAATCAAGCCCTTAGTACATAGAGGGCCTGGTTCAGAGCCGGACGTAATTAGCGCTCGCTCGTCCAGAAAATAGGGTGGGCTATTCAAATCAACCGTTCGCTCTTTGCGGTCTGTTCACGCCTCTAGGTCTGAACGAGCGAACAAAACTTGCGGTCGTTTTTGTAAAAAATACGCCCCCTGGCCGCTCGCATCCTACGTCATGTCCACTATTTATTAGATTAATCGAGTACATTGACCAGGGTATGAACTGCTCGCTATTCTTGGGGTTGGTTTTTGCTACCACAATTTTGCGAGCAGTTCTGGCTATAAAATAACCCAGTGACGTGGTCAATGACGTTGCTGTTTTAATTATGCATACCCATAAAACGCCCGTTTTGACCTTTAAGCACGCCTGCGTTCGGATCTCCACTCCCCGTTTTCAAGCACCTTCCCCCGTTACCACCCACATACGCCTACTCCTGTCACTCATATTATCAGGCATTCGCTATTTTGCGAGCACATGAATTTCAACCACACTGACTGGTTCGTGCATGCGCAGCTGGGCAAACATCGCTCGGAGCGAACGAGCGGCCGCTTACGAGCGGCTCTGAATCAGGCCCAGAGACCTTATTCTTGATAAATACTGGCTAAAATGAACAACAACAGACAATCTTCTTTTCAGAGCAGTCTTAATAAAACAGATTTGGTAATTGGTAATCTGTTAAAACCCGTTGTTTAATTACTGTGTTTGATCCCACTGTGGGATGTGAAGCTGCTACTGTATATAATAAAAGCTAATAATACAGTAATAAAATAATAATTTTAATTTCAAGTTGTGATAATAAAGGGAAACTGAAATTACAATGTTGTAAAACAATAAAAAGGATATAAGTAACAGTTGCTAGAAATCAAACAAACATTAAGCTGCAGTCACATAGATGCAACAGAGTTTTGCTGCAAGAAATATGGCAGTTTCACTTCTAGATCTCACAGGGGAAAAAATAATTCATCCTTGTTCTAAAAAGGAAAATCTGTTGTGGTTATGAATTTCAGGAAGACAGGTGTGTGGAACGCCAAATGGGAAGGACCCTTTATCATTCTTGACATGATTGGTCAGACTGTTTTATAGTATCGGCCCCAAACCAGACTCGGGCTTCCAGTTCCATATTCAACAAAAATGGAAAATAAAAATAACATAAAATAAATTATTCATGGTTAAAAAGAAAGCACGTAAAAAATAGCAAAGAAGAAGAAATGGTAAAATGCTTTATTTTAATAATAAAGCATTTTTCCCTGTGGTCGTCTAGCTAACGCCAACACTATAAATAGGCTTGCCTATGATTTGCATGGGGAAGCATGGCGGATTGCCCCCAGAGAATTATGTTGCTTGCGATAGCCGGCAATAGTCTTCACCAGTTAGGGAGCTTTGATAAATATTAGGATTAAATATTGAGTGGACCACGCTTCAAGGTGTGGTGAGATCTGTGGGGGTTGATCTATATAAGTGGTGAAGGGGGAGGTGGAATAGGGATGGGGAGTTGGGAGGTGCTGCAATGTATAGTAGGGGTAACTGATCCTACTAGTAGATGAATGTATAGCGATAAGATGTTACGTGCGCTCCTGGGTCATTTGTGTAGAATGGGGTGGATAGGGGGGAAGGGTAGAGTGGATAGAGGGGGGGGTGGGAGGTCTATATATGGTGGTAAGTTTGGTGGTGTTACCGTTCTTGATTAACTATATGCATATGAGGTTATGTCACGTGTGGGGGCAAGTGTGGAATTTATATGAATCTACGAGCTGGGTGGATGATGTCTGATTGGGGACAGGGTGACCAAATGAAGATGCTGACGAATTACCGTATATACCAAACCTATCTATTGGGCATGACACAATGCTCCCCTCAGTACGGTGGTGATGATGTGGAAAAAGTCAATCTGGGCAGATTAGATAGGTATATAATATTGCAGTACTCTTATACAGAGTGGTTAAGTACAATCCTTGGTTGGGAAGTGGGTAGACCTCCATAACGTGCGGTCCTTACTACTGCATACTCCGCTGCTGGATCTATGGTCTACAGACTTAGGAACCAGGATTGGCTCTGTGGAACTTCTGAAATCCTTGGCCCTGGCCTGAGTTTGGCCTTTGCTACATTCATGTAAGCTATCAGCTTCAGTCTTGTATAGCCACCTGCAATACCAATATAGTCTGACCTGTGTTCTACTGTATACCTATCATAAGTGAGAAGTGCCCGCAATATTCATCTGCTTTACCAGCATATTTGTACTGCGACTTGTACCAATGCCCCTTATATTTATTAGATTCCTCTGCATCAGCTCATTGTCGCTCAAAGAACAAATCTAACATGTCTGAGTACCCTCATCCATACCCAAAGAATCCTCACGTCAGCTGAAATAAATCTCAAGTGTTCCTGCCTGTCTTCGTCTTGACCTAAAGTAAACACCAAGGGAAACTCTTCATCCTCATCTTGAGGTAATCTTTAAGCTGTTCTCTTCATTTAAAAGAGAGGAAAAAAAGCTCTAGCTACATTCACTAAGCAATACATATGTCATAGTGGGGTTCTATTATATTTTTAATTAGTTGGAGATGATTTACAACTTGATGCCTACACAATAGTTCAAAGAAGTTCTCTCCATTGCCATATGAGTATGTCTGGCGGGTGAGAACTGTCAACCAATCAGATACAATAAAAATTGCTCAAAACAGTTCCCACCATTGTCTTCATCACTGATTGGTTGAACGTTTCACATCATAGTGGAGAGACATCTACAACACACTTCTGTGGCTGAATGTACCTCATTACGCTTTTGTGTGCTTTATTCCATGGCTTTCTCTGGTGGAAAGTGTACTATGCAGATTTCAATCTACAGTATCAATACTGTTCCATGCAGACTTGTCACTTGTTGGTTTTGTGACGTGTCATGATGTTGATTTAACTGGTGGTTGGAGCAGCACTCAAGCCTACGGACTTTTCCTGGTTGCCACACCATTTATTGAGCTTGATTTAGGGACATGTCAGACTGCAGCTACATGGAGATGTTGCCTCAAAATCACTTGTAGAAAACAGTTACCTCTAGAGCTATTGCTGTTTTACAGGAAGCAGTATAGCACCACAAATTTCTGTGTGACAGTGTAGCATATGCTGTTGCTTCTGTGCTTAGTGACACATTGGTCATTGAATAGGCCATGACATTAGAGATGCTGAATCCTTCTGACTCCAGAGGTGGATGAAGTGTCAGTTCTCTCCTCCCATTAACTCCTCAGCACAGGCAGGGAATGTATTTCTCAAGCTGGCCTGATTCTGCCTCTGAGCCTGAGCATGCTGCATATGATATGTTGTGATCCCAGGCACCACCTCTTTCTTGTTCTTTGAACCAAACTACAGATGTCTACACATTCACCTATCCACAAATCGCGCCAAATAGCACCAGTTAGTGTGCCATGGACTTTGCATTTTAGCCACACCAAAATCCTAATCCACAAAATTGAGGAAAAAGTACCACAATCTAGGGTCAAAGGCAAAGACAGGCTCAATAGGAGTGACCTGTGCCATGCACCGTTATGCTTAATCTTCTATTTTATGCCGATTAGTTTGCTACAAAAATACTATTCCAACAGTAAGTACCTACAGTAGTACACTATAGGCAAAGTAAGATGCAAAACTGAGGAAAAGGTCTGCAGTCTGTGTAATAAAGCAAAAGTCAGGTCTGGTAAGTGTTCCCTGTGCCATGCATCGTTACGCTCTATCCGCGTCTTTATACCAATTCCTTTGCAACAAAAAGACTAATTCTAAGTACCTAGTATAATTTATGAGAACTACAGTATGAAATGAGAAAAAAGTTGCATAATTAAGAAAAAAGTGCACGGCACATCTCGCCATTTGGCACAAAAAAAATAGGTGTAGGAGGGCACACCTGTATGATAGTGCAGTGCATAACTGGGATTATCATCTGTCTCATCTGTAATCCACACTGTGATTGGGCAGATCAGGGGGATAGCTGAAAGTGGACACACCTGTATGATGGTGCAGTGCATAACTGGGATTGTCATCTGTCTCATCTGTAATCCACACTGAGATGGGGCAGATTAGGAGGATAGGTGTAGGAGGACACACCTGTATGATAGTGCAGTGCATAACTGGGATTGTCATCTGTCTCATCTGTAATCCACACTGTGATTGGGCAGATCAGGAGGATAGGTGAAGGAGGACACACCTGCATGATGGTGCAGTGCATAACTGGGTTTGTCACCTGTCTCATCTGTAACCCTCACTGTGATTGGGCAGATCAGGAGCATAGGTGTAGGAGGACATACCTGTATGATGGTGCACTGCATAACTGATATTGTCACCTGTCTCACCTGTATTCCTCACTGTGATGGGGCAGATCAGGAGGATAGGTGTAGGAGGACACACCTGTATGATGGTGCAGTGCATGACTGGAATTGTCACCTGTCTCATCTGTAACCCTCACAGTGATGGGGCAGATCAGGAGGATAGGTGTAGGAGGACACACCTGTATGATGGTGCACTGCATAACTGGGATTGTCATCTGTCTCATCTGTAATCCACACTGTGATTGGGCAGATCAGGAGGATAGGTGAAGGAGGACACACCTGTATGATAGTGCAGTGCATAACTGGGATTGTCATCTGTCTCATCTGTAACCCTCACTGTGATTGGGCAGATCAGGAGGATAGGTGTAGGAGGACACACCTGTATGATGGTGCAGTGCATAACTGAGATTGTCACCTGTCTCATCTGTAACCCACACTGTGATTGGGCAGATCAGGAGGATAGGTGTAGGAGGACACATCTGTATGATGGTGCAGTGCATAACTGATATTGTCACCTGTCTCAAATGTATTCCTCACTGTGATGGGGCAGATAAGGAGGATAGGTGTAGGAGGACACACCTGTATGATGGTACAGTGCATAACTGGGATTGTCACCTATCTCATCTGTAACCCTCACTGTGATTGGGCAGATCAGGAGGATAGGTGTAGGAGGACACACCTGTATGATGGTGCACTGCAAAACTGATATTGTCACCTGTCTCACCTGTATTCCTCACTGTGATGGGGCAGATCAGGAGGATAGGTGTAGGAGGACACACCTAGGTGTAGGATGACACACCTGTACGATGGTGCAGTGCATGACTGGAATTGTCTCCTGTCTCATCTGTAACCCTCACTGTGATTGGGCAGATCAGGAGGATAGGTGTAGGAAGACACACCTGTATGATAGTGCAGTGCATAACTGGGATTGTCATCTGTCTCATCTGTAATCCACACTGAGATGGGGTAGATTAGGAGGATAGGTGTAGGAGGACACACCTGTATGATGGTGCACTGCAAAACTGATATTGTCACCTGTCTCACCTGTATTCCTCACTGTGATGGGGCAGATCAGGAGGATAGGTGTAGGAGGACACACCTAGGTGTAGGAGGACACACCTGTATGATGGTGCAGTGCATGACTGGAATTGTCACCTGTCTCATCTGTAACCCTCACTGTGATTGGGCAGATCAGGAGGATAGGTGTAGGAAGACACACCTGTATGATAGTGCAGTGCATAACTGGGATTGTCATCTGTCTCATCTGTAATCCACACTGAGATGGGGCAGATTAGGAGGATAGGTGTAGGAGGACACACCTGTATGATAGTGCAGTGCATAACTGGGATTGTCATCTGTCTCATCTGTAATCCACACTGTGATTGGGCAGATCAGGAGGATAGGTGAAGGAGGACACACCTGTATGATGGTGCAGTGCATAACTGGGTTTGTCACCTGTCTCATCTGTAACCCTCACTGTGATTGGGCAGATCAGGAGGATAGGTGTAGGAGGACACACCTGTATGATGGTGCACTGCATAACTGATATTGTCACCTGTCTCACCTGTATTCCTCACTGTGATTGGGCAGATCAGGAGGATAGGTGTAGGAGGACACACCTGTATGATGGTGCAGTGCATGACTGGAATTGTCACCTGTCTCATCTGTAACCCTCACAGTGATGGGGCAGATCAGGAGGATAGGTGTAGGAGGACACACCTGTATGATGGTGCACTGCATAACTGGGATTGTCATCTGTCTCATCTGTAATCCACACTGTGATTGGGCAGATCAGGAGGATAGGTGAAGGAGGACACACCTGTATGATAGTGCAGTGCATAACTGGGATTGTCATCTGTCTCATCTGTAACCCTCACTGTGATTGGGCAGATCAGGAGGATAGGTGTAGGAGGACACACCTGTATGATGGTGCAGTGCATAACTGAGATTGTCACCTGTCTCATCTGTAACCCTCACTGTGATTGGGCAGATCAGGAGGATAGGTGTTGGAGGACACATCTGTATGATGGTGCAGTGCATAACTGATATTGTCACCTGTCTCACCTGTATTCCTCACTGTGATGGGGCAGATAAGGAGGATAGGTGTAGGAGGACACACCTGTATGATGGTGCAGTGCATAACTGGGATTGTCACCTATCTCATCTGTAACCCTCACTGTGATTGGGCAGATCAGGAGGATAGGTGTAGGAGGACACATCTGTATGATGGTGCACTGCAAAACTGATATTGTCACCTGTCTCACCTGTATTCCTCACTGTGATGGGGCAGATCAGGAGGATAGGTGTAGGAGGACACACCTGTATGATGGTGCACTGCATGACTGGAATTGTCACCTGTCTCATCTGTAACCCTCACTGTGATTGGGCAGGTCAGGAGGATAGGTGTAGGAGGACACACCTGTATGATGGTGCAGTGCATGACTGAGATTGTCATCTGTCTCATCTGTAACCCTCACTGTGATGGGGCAGATCAGGAGGATAGGTGTAGGAGGACACACCTATATGATGGTGCAGTGCATAACTGATATTGTCACCTATCTCATCTGTATTCCTCACTGTGATTGGGCAGATGAGGAGGAAAGGTGAAGGAGGACACACCTGTATGATAGTGCAGTGCATAACTGGGATTGTCATCTGTCTCATCTGTAACCCACACTGTGATTGGGCAGATCAGGAGGATAGTTGAAGGAGGACACACCTGTATGATAGTGCAGTGCATAACTGAGATTGTCACCTGTCTCACCTGTAATCCACACTGTAATTGGGCAGATCAGGAGTATAGGTGTAGGAGGACACATCTGTATGATAGTGCAGTGCATGACTGAGATTGTCATCTGTCTCATCTGTAAGCCTCACTGTAATTGGGCAGATCAGGAGGATAGGTGTAGGAGGACACACCTGTATGATGGTGCAGTGCATATCTGGGATTGTCACCTGTCTCATCTGTAACCCTCACTGTGATTGGGCAGATCAGGAGGATATGTGTAGGAGGACACACCTTTATGATGGTGCAGTGCATAACTGAGATTGTCATCTGTCTCATCTATAACCCACACTGCGATTGGGCAGATCAGGAGGATAGGTGTAGGAGGACACACCTGTATGATGGCGCAGTGCATAACTGAGATTGTCATCTGTCTCACCTGTATTCCTCACTGTGATGGGGAAGATCAGGATGCCATTGAGACAGGACGTGCCCATGAACATCTCCTGTACAGCGACTATAAATATAATTATAGACTCTGCTGTTCCATTATATCACCACCGCTGAGTGTATATTTAAGCCACTGCCACCACTGGCTATATAAGTGTGTTACACTAATGTACACACAATCATTAACTCCATATGCTCCTGACTACATCCGCATACAAGTGTACTGTACAGTACCTGCATTGATCCTGCATTAACCCTGTGTTACCCTGCATCCTGTCATCTCCTGGTCATTATATCACAGCCCTGATTAAGTTATTCATCATGTGGACTGACATCCATTGCAGACTACTGGCATCTATCAACAACCATAGGTTCTGCCAATGTCAACATTGTATATTTGTGCAGGGTGCCATAGGCATGCTATTGAGTCATCTCTGCTTAATTAGAATTTCTCCCCCCAGGTGTATCATCATTGGAGGAGGTTGAGCTCCTTACCTACCAAGCATCACCATGGCCATAGCTACGCGAACTGGCTATTAATTGGGACTGCGATCGCAATGACTAAGCAGACCCATTGCAGAGTGATTGACAGGAAGTGCCGTTTGTGGGTGATGACAGGGGGTATTAGCAACTGCGTTCCTTGCTGAATCAGGCCCCAAATTAAGATAATTTGTAAGTATTTCATTGTGAAGGTCAACAGTCGGCATGTCCAGCATGTGGATGTCCATTGGTGAGGTGAGTTTGGCTATCCCTAACTCTATATCTAACCCTAAAAGCAAAACTCTAAAATAATTTTAAAGACTCTGTCGATATGTCATTGTCGACAATAACAATGTTGATATTGTCATGTCGACATTGCCATTGTTAACATTGTGAATGCCGGCATGATGGATTTCAACATTATGTAAATGTAGACATTCTGAATGTTGATAGTCAGGTCATGTCGACATTCTTGTGTCGACATTGTACCACACTGCGGATTTGATTATTGGGGATGCAGTTGGCATTCCAGTGGTCGGGATGCCGATGCTCTTAATAACGGCACCAGAATCCCAACACCAGTCAGAATCCCGTTGCCAGCATCCTGACCAGCGGAATCCCAATGGTATTGGAGTTAGGGGGAGGGTTAGAATTAGGGATAGGCACTAGGGGGAGGGTTAGGGTTAGGTTGTGGGGGGGAAGGTTAGGGTTAGGCTGTGGGGGGGGGATGGTTTGCTTTAGGCTGCAGGTGGGGGTAGCTTTAGGCTGCGGGAAGAGAGAGTTAGGTTTATGGGTTAGAGTACTAGTGTCGGTATTTTAACCCAGTTGAGATACCGGCGCTGGGATTCTCGTACCCAACCCGATTATTGATTATTATCATCCCAGCTCCCTTTCTAAACACACTATAATGTGAAATGGACAATTTTTTCAGGATGGAAAAGCAATAGCAAAACCCATATATTGTATCACCAGAAAGTTACACCTCTATTTTATATTTTATTTTTATTGCTTCCTATATAATCTGCAGCTGAGAAAACTGGAAAAAGTGACCTAACTGATAGCAATACTCAATAAATCTGCTCACATCTATCAAAGTCTAACTCCAGTCAGATTTATCCAATATTCTGAAAATCAGAATGATGACGAACGAGCAAAAAATAATAAGGTCAGCTGCAATAAACAATTTATTTATTTTAATTTTCCACTTTGCTAATTAAGCAGTCATTCAGCTGTTAAAAGGGAATTACTGCATGATCAAATGAAAGGTCAATGAGAAATGTTCATATGGTGTAATAATATTTATGCAGATCATGTACTGGACTATTTTATACAAGTTTTGGGGAATGCATGTGCTTAGAGTAGTGGTTCCCAAACTTATTCAATTCGGAGCACCCTTAAACTTTTCAAGGCACCTCTAAGCCAAAATAATTACAGAACAGTCCATTTTTTAAGTAGTTGGGTCAAAATAATGTAATAAGTATTTAAAAAAGAGAAAAAAGAAAGAGAAAAACCGGGCTACCATATTTTTACCCATTGCCCCCTCTGTCTTTCTCCTTTTGCCCCCTTCGTCTTCCTCCAGTTGCCCCCTCCATCTCCTTCCCATTACCCCCTCTGACTCTCTTCCTTTGCCCCCCTCCATGTCTCTACTTTTGCCCCTATAGGTCTCTCCTTTTGACCCCATTTGCCCCTTCATGTCTCTCCATTTGCCCCCTCCATGTCTCTCCCTTTTCCACCAACATTTTTCTCCCTTTGTCCCCTCCGTGTCTCTCCCTTTGCCCCTCTCCATGTCCTCCCCCTTACTTACCTTTAGTTGTGATAATCAGCCCTGTTCTGCAGTATCGCTCCTCAGATCAGATCAGACACTTCGTGTCTGATCCCCCACAATGCACAGTCTTGTAGGACCCAATTCAACAACAGGAAGCTTCAGGATTCACTGCCTGTTGCTTTCTTAACAGTGACAACTCTCCCCCCACTCATCGCAACTCCCACTCCCACCCTCCCCCCCCCCCCGCTGCTCTGCCCTACTTCACAACACTAACCCCTCTTTCAGTCATGTACAAAAAAAACATATTTTACACAAGAAAATACACTGTCCGGCCTCTTAAGGCCGCCGGGGAGCCGCTGCGCACAGTTTGGGAACCACTGGCTTAGAGTATGAAACACTTCGATGGATAATTCACTTGTAGGTAGAGTTGGGTGTTATATTTAAAACTGTCTCACAAAAGTTTTCCTCATTTCACGTATTGGTGCAAAATTTCACATACTGGGCCTAATTCAGAGTTGTACCGTGTCTTTGGACGCAGCCTCTGTGTGTAATTATGCAAAAGAATGTTATTGTCTTGTGTCACTTAACGCCTCCTGCATGCTTCTATGATCCGCTGCTGAGTCTGTGGATTATCTGTCAAAACATTGGTTTATGTACAACTCTAAATAAGGCGCACTGTGCTGGCAGAAATTGCCATTAAATCTTCCAAGCAAAATGTGTATTTACAAGTCATGGGCCTGTTTCTAAATTAGACAGATCTCTCCTCACAGGCGGAAATAGTGATTGTAAGAAGAGAATTACACATTTCGGGGCTGGTACAAGTGCCGATACTAATGATGATGACTGTTGCCAGGGCTGGTGTAAAATCAGTGGGCAGCACAACTTCCCACTAGAAGACACACGGATTCTCGCATTAGCTGTATGGAATATCGCTTTAGCATAAGGTAGTAAATCTGCTTTAGGCCTATAGTAAGTGATGACATTGAGCAGAATGACTAAAGAAAATAATTAGGATTTGTATATCTGCGATACGACGATGAGAACATTGGGCCTCATGCAAGGATGTACATAACCCCGATGTTTACGCACATCTCCCATGTTTCTAGTTGTGTGCGTAGCCGCACTCTGCATGTGCAAATCTGGGGCTGTGATGTTGCTTGCAGTGCCCCAAAAGTAGCATCATTATTGACATGCTACTGGCATTAGGGGGCGGCGGAGTGCAAAAAATGGGAGCATTTCAGTCCCATTTTCTGGATGTGCCGAAGTCAGTGGCTGCGTACTTCGACACAGCTTCACCAGCCTCGACAGCAAGATTTCACTGGCCATCCTGATTGACCTGAAGGCTTCTCAGATGTCCAATGTTCACACAGTTGATCCAATGCTGCGCCTTAAGATGCGCCTGCAGTGGGCGTCTTTTTTAAACGACACGCCTCCTGCGGCTTTTGCATATTTTAGCACAGCTGCTGGGTACAAAAACACAACGTCTGCTGTGCTACAGCGAGTCAGGCCCATTATCAGCAAGCAGCCGCAATGCTTCTCACAACCCAGACGGCCTCGCTCTTATTGGTCAAAGAGGGTGTAACCCCTACGAATGTCAATGTTGTTACATTCAAAGCAGATATATAACCCACATGGGGCCTAACCAATATTAACCAGTGTAGAGTTACTTTCCCATGCTCTGACCAATCAAAGCAAAACTGCTCTGTATTGATTAGACGTTAACAGGCCGTCCAGCCAGTCAGTTCCGATGTGGCTTCTTGCAAAACTTTTTCTCACTGTCATAGGGATATGGGTATATATTTTTAGATATATTTTTAAAATAATTTATTGAGATTTTTCTTTCTGTAGAGAGCTGAGAGTTTATATTGAAAAATTAGCATTTGCCCGCAGCTTCGCTCGCGTGGATGTCTGTTATGGCTCAGCGGAACTAATTTTATAAAGACAGCAGTGGCATCTCATATTGTGATGTATATTTTATATTGTAATTATTGATCACACAATGACCCACACTAGAGTGTGCCCGGAGTCTACTGCGCATGCGCAGAATGCCGGAAAATGGCCGCGGCTGGCATTTTTTTTGCGTTCTGTGCATGCGCAGTAGACTCCGGGCACACTCTAGTCCCCGGAGTCTACTGCGCATATGCAGAACACCGGAAAAATGGCCATGGCAGCCATTTTCCGGTGTTCTGAGGAGCGCAGACATCCGACGTGGGACCACGGACAGGTACGTCTAAAATAATATGGGTGCAGTATGTGTGGTGCGAGGCTCCCCGGAACCGGGGGCCATGTGCCTCGCACACACTGCACCCATTATAGATACACCACTGGCCCTCATTCATAGGCGTCGCTAGCGCTCTCTCTGAATGAGGGCGGCCGCTTCACTATTCAAGTGCGGCCTCCTGGTCGCTAGCTAAGCTGTGGGTTACCACCCACAGCTTTAGAGACTGACCAGGTTGATGGTCGCGATGGTTTTGACCATCGGGGCTTGTGACGAGACCCTAAGGTTGGGTCTCGGCAACCGCAAGCCTCAGGGAGCTTCCTGCTCTGATCGAGCAGGAAGCTCCCCAATGACATCACCGCTGATGTCAGTGTGGCCGCCCACAAAATGGCAGACGTTCCATCAGGAACACCTCCGTTTATGTAGCCACCCCCCGCCCCGCCTACAAAACGGGGGGAGCTGTCGGTCAACATCGACAGCCGCCCCTTTTGTAAGGAGCTTCGGAGCGAGAGAAATTCTTGCTCGCTCCGGGGCTTGCCCACGCACAGTGAAGCCGCTGCTCGTGCGCAGGGCTTTAAAATCAACCCAGTTGCGAGCGCTCAGCGCTTGTGACTGGGTCTGAATGAGACCCATTGTCTGTGTACACAATGGGCCTGAATCACTACGGATCGCTATTGCGATTGCAGCAGCGATTACGCACGAGGGTCTGCTGAAAAAATATGCTAATGTCTGCAAACGCAAAGCCAGCATAGAGACGCCCACTACTGCTTTCGCACATCTGTAATACCTCACAATCCTGTGTATACATTGGGAACATCGAGTAACATCGGCCCCTCACGCACAATTACAGCAGGTCTGACCTTATTCAGAAATTGCTAACCTTGTCGCATGCAGTGAGTACTCATGCTGCGTATGCCATCGCCGTGGCTAATTTATGCACGCCCTTGCAATGGCGTTCAAGCGGACAGGCATGCCTGCGTTTCTCATACCACTCCCCTGTCAGCACTCCCAAACACTCATGTCCCGTCCCATCCCTTGATCTATGATGGCTTGGTATCTGCATAGGTGATTGCAGTGCAATCGCAAGGCCAACTCATGCATGCGCACTGCAGTGCATACACATGCGCATTAGGCACCATCAGTCGATCTACGTACGCTGTTGCAGTTGCGTTCTGTAATGAATCAGGCCCAATATTTGCAGTTTTTCCATCAGGGATTAACACAAAAAGATGATTGGGGCTACTAACTCGTGAGCAAGCCACTTAACCTACAGTAACACAGAAAGGTTGCAAGTAACATGGGCAATCCAAATTCATCCTTTAGTTTTTGCGTGATGCAGGAACAAACAGACAGACATACAATAATTCTGAAAAAAAAAATAAACTGTCTCCATAGTTCATACACAGTCCCAAGGAGTACATTTCTCAACGAGACACAACAGACAGACACAACCATTACAACTTTATTATATAGTAAGTATAGATATATTTTTTTCTCAGTGCCAGTTTGTTAATTTAATTTTTTGTTTTTGCAGGCACACTGTTGTCCCAGGAGGCTCTGGATGTCAAGGCAGCTGGCACACTTAATTCTACAAGTGCCAGCTTGCTCTGGCAGACATGGCTATGTTGACACAGGGGAAATTCAGTTAGCAGTAAGTTTTGCACTGTGACCTTGCTTGATAATACTGCCCAACCTTTAAGTGGTATTTGAGGATTTAAAAAATAATCAGAAATTCAAATGCAATTCAATTATAAAGCTCAACTAGCTCATACCGCAGATTAACCTCTGCATTGTGCGAGATATGTGAAGTACATTGGTGATAGCATTTTGAGTTGTAAAAAGATCACATCCACAAATCTGTGTTCACATCTTTAACAAGTTGTCATAAGTGACCTACAGTATAACAGCCTGTCAGAGAGCTGTGTAAGTGTCTCTGGCTTTTACACCTCTTATTAATTAAGTTAGAATTGCAATCTGCATTTGTACTGCAGCAAAATCCTGCAGTGTGCTGTGTAATTGCAGCTTTCCACAAACATACACTAGGAGATATTATTATGTATTTAAAGCATCAAAGAGCATTTAGGATAGCTGATATTTATGAGGTACAGTATTAGTGTGCAGCCAGGGAATGGGCACGTTGCTGTGGATGGGAGACACATTGCAACAGTACAGTATGTTTTTATTTAAATATTGAAGTGCAGTGTAGTATGGTGATAGCAAGATTGCTGTAATGGTATGTGTTCGTAATGTCTTCATTCACAATGTCGACAATGATGAAATGTCAACATTGTTGGGTCACTCCTGGTCACTCCAAAGAAAAAAATGGGGAAGCACTGATTGGCTATGAACATGGGGCACTTAATGTTCGGTGAAGCTGGCACTTGTTGTTCTACAAGTGCCATTATGGTGGGGCAGGCTTGCTTTGATCTGTAGTCAACCTGTAAAAAACAATATTATTTACTATTTACTCACTATTAAACTATTATCCCCTCACACAAAGTACAGGGCTAGTTGTCCCCTGGGAGGGGGAACCCCATTTATTGGGTAGGCCTAGTTTTCCAAAAGTTTCCAGTCCTGGGCTTACCAGTGTGGGACTGGTTAATGTTATGGCAGAGGGACCCCCATGCTGTGTGTCTCTCTTCTACAACGTTACCTCTTCCCCAAGGCTGGTTCTTCCCGGTGCTGTTTACTGGGAAATAGGGGGAATCCCACACCGGTTTTTAACCCTATTTTCCAATACCAGACCAGGCTCATAGTTCCGGGGCTGGTTAATCATTTGGGGGGGACAACATGCATTTTGTTTCGATCATACTGATATGTGGAGTGCTTTCAGCCCACCCACAAGGAAGGAGCTGCTTCAGGGAGTAATCGGAAGTAGAAAGAATGTGACAAGGAGGGAATTATAAAGTTCTAAACACGTGAGATCCGACATTTCCAGGGAAAAGTACGTTTTATCTCATTATGAAAACAGAATATGCTGGGAGGAACAAAGCCATGCCCCTCTTCGACTCAGTACCCCTAAATTCGTTTTTGTCAGATTTCTAAGTATCCAAACGGTTCATCTCTACCAAGAACAGGTGTTTTTGGGGAATATCCCGCAAATTTCCTTTGTAAGATGGTGACAGATCCACAGAATAGCCTTCAAGCCATACTGGGGACTCTAATTAAATAATTAAAGATCAAATGAGACAAACATATTGCTAATGTAAAAACTTAAATATGAAAAATGCCATTATTGTGTCCTTAGAAAATGCGCTGCCTATTCAAATGTACTGGAGAAGCTGTGTTTTTGCTCAGTAGAGTAAAATCCCGGAAAATTAACCTGAATTTAAGATAAATAAATATTTAATAGATTAGAGAGTTTGGGGAATTGATGAAAAATTTATAATAATATTAGGCAACTTAAACTTTGAACAAAATTGCCCATTGATAGAGCTTTCACTTTGAGCTGAAATATTAAAGAAAAGAGAAACAGGGGAAAAACAATCTATAATAATTAAATGAAAAACAAACACACAAACATATCAGACTAGATAGACCTGTAGGTTTATTTTTTCCATCAAATTCTAAAGATGTTAAACTAACATTTAACACAGCTCTACTTCATTTATGCAACGAACATTGATTCAGGATTAAGGAAACAAATATCAAGTGTGATTTCTCCAGTGTAACTGAAATGTCATGCAATACAATCTTCCTCCAGCAGGCAGCAGCTTGGCAGAATCGTTCTAATAATGTACACGTCAGATGGATGGAATGCATGCAGCCCATGTGTACTGTACCTTATGAGTGAAATTTTTATGTTCTCGATTTATTTATGGAATTGTTACCATCTGTGGTCTGAATGGAGGTAACTGTCAGTCAACTCCAGAAAAAATATAGAGCAAGTGACACAGTGACCTCCACTCAGACCTCAGATGCTGCACTGTGTAATACAAAATAGAACAAAAATAGTTCCTCCACAAATCTACAACCAGACCCAACGATAGACAGTCTGGGCTGGTGAACCCCCACGGCTATAGAGAAAATCAGAGCCCAAATATGTCAGCGTAGGGCACTAAAAACTGCATGAATCCCCCTCCCAGAGAAATACTGGGACTCGGAATCGGTATGTATTACCACCGGACCTAAGCCCGGCGGATGAAATCTCGATGCCGGAAGGCCGGCAGATGAAGATCCCGACTAAGGTAAGTTAGTACCCTAACCCTCCCTTAGGGGTGCCTAACCCTAACCTCCCCCCAGGGGTGTCTAAGCCTAACCCCCCCTTCCCTCACCCTAAAACTAACCCTCCCGTAGGGTTCCTAACCCTAACCCTCCCCCCGGGGGTGCCTGACCCTAACCCCCCCTTCCCCTAGCCTAACCCTAACCCTCCCAGGGGGTGCCTAACCCTAAGTCCCCTTGGGAGTCCTTAAACCTAACCCTCCCCCCCGCGGCTATGAGCTCCCAATGTCCGGCTTCCCTACGTTCAGTATGCCGGGCGTTGGTGTTTTGTCGTGGGGCTAATGAAAGGCGTCAGTATTTAGACACCAATCATTAGTCCCATGCTGGGGCTTTCACTGTCGGGAAGCCGGCGGTCGGCATTTCGACTGCTGGCTTCCTGACTACATCCCCTGGGACTCATCCTGACTCCACTTTGCCCTGAACTGTGGGGATGCAGATTGGGAATTCATGCTTCCTCAATGGTATCGGTATAAGGAACAGATGATCCAAATAACTCTGCCCTATATACTGTACCAGCAGCCACCCTCTCTGTTGCTACAAATTGCAGCTGCCTATGACAGCTGGTGGCGCATTTACTTATTTTTGTTTTTTGCTAGCAAGTCAGTGTTATGATGGGACACCAGTATTGGTCTGCAGCTCAAATGCTTATATTAAAGGCAACATAGAACCATTCATAAAATGACACAGTAAATTCATATATTTTTTGCCAACTAACTGTGATTAAAAATAGTGAACACAAACTGAAAAGATTATAATTAACTGAATTTGGGGGAGATGAACAGTACTAAGCCTTGGAAAGAGATAAAGTGGAGAGAGATAAAGTTCCAGCCAATCAGCTCCTAATTGTTATTTTCAAACACAGCCTGTAAAGTGACATTTAGAAGCTGATTGGTTGGCAATTTATCAGTCTCCACTTTATCTCTCTCCAAGGCTTAGTACATCTAAGTCAGTACTGCTATTGTATGTGTTACATGAAACAAATGATAAAATAAATTACATTTAATGCTTATTTTATATGACTCTCTGCGCATGTGCAGAACCGGTCCTGCGTGATCGGCCGCAGAGCGGCAGCAGACTGTCAGTGATTGACAGTCTGCTGCTATTTGGGGGCGGCGACGGCCTCCATTTTCCAAAACTGAGGCGTATCGCTGCCGTTGGGGGGAAAGGGAGAGGCTCGGATCTCCGTCGGCAGACAGAGATTTCCTGGCCTCTTTTGGACATCTGTGATGGCCGGCCAGCATGATCCCATGGTCACTCAGCTAACCAAGGATCATGCAAATGATACCATACTGCGTCCATTGACACAGCTCAGATTATTAATGCCTGCAGGAGGCATGTTGCCTCCTGCGGCATTAATATAATAGTAAGGACGTGCAGCTTTGCAATTCTGTACTGAATCCCCCCCTCTTTTCTCAGGGAGGCAAATACAATGAAAATGGCTTACAATGGTAATCTGACAAAATATATTATTTATTATACAATTGCTCACAAAGGGGTCAAAATAATCTAAACTGGTGTCTTTTTCTACTCAGGTAAGACATGAAAACGTCAATTTCATGGACAAATCCTGCGTGTTTTTTCAACACTGTAAAAAGCACTGCAGAGGCATAACAGGGTCTTTTGACACCTGGTGCGCACTCTGGGTACCCCCCATGTGCCGGAGACCTAAAATGCTGGAAAGGGGGCGTGGCCTAAATAAGGGGGCATTGCCTAGTGGGATTCCGATAACATCACTCTGGAGGCAGCCCAGCATCACCTGAGATGCTGGGCTGCCCCCAGAGACTGGGCAGTCTGCACTGTCGGCTCCTCTTCTATAACAGGAGCCGGGTGTGGCAGGAGAATGTCACACTGCAGCACCCAGCACCTGTCACTGCAGAGGAGCCGGCATTTTGGTGTCACCCCCTCTGAGGGTGACACCCGGGTACAGCCCGCACCCCCCACATGATGCCACTGATGCTCTGGAACCGAGTGCATGCCACTATGGGGGATGCACAGTCTAACGCAAATCAGTTTCATCTTCACTCGCAGCTGAGTGACATAACTGGGTAGTACTAGGTGATCCAGCTGCAGACATGCATACTCTAAGGGATACATTTACTAAAATGGGAGTTCTATTAAGAAGTTATGTTGCCCATAGCAACCAATCAGATTCCAGGTATTATCTTCTACAAGTTGCTAGATAAATGAGAAGTAGAATCTGATCGGTTGCTATGGGCAACATCACTTCTTAATATTCTTAATAGAACTCCCATCTTAGTAAATTTACCCCTAAGTATCCGCATCTAATTCCGCGTGAGAGAAATCACGGTCCACTTGCATTCCACTCTATGTAATATATATATATATTGCATATGACATTGTTCTCCTTAAATCTCTGCAAATAGCAATAGACTAATACAGTATCCAGAAAATATATTAGCCAATAATGATCACACATAACACATCCAAGATACAAATCTAGTAATAAACACATTGTGCATGCAATTAGTTTCCTCCAGTCTATTTCAGCAGAAGGAAATGCCACAGGATGAGACATCTTTATCTAGCGAATAGAAAAACAAGTACAACCCTGCATAGCAGAATACACAAGAGACACATTGTATCTCTGATATGTTTACACAGGAAACAAAGACAGAACACATCTGTAAACCATATGTGAGCCACAGCAGATTGCTGTTATAATGCCACTTGTTCAATTGTCCTCATTTACTGATGACACTTACTGGGACAGCGAGAAGAGTTCTGGAGAATTTAAGGCTCCAGTGGAAAATATGCAAATAATCATTTCAGAAGGAGAAGCGACTTCTGGGTAAATCCATTTACACTGCAACCCTTTGACACTCAGACCACAAGATCAGGCGGTAATTGCAGAAGAACAGAAAATAATCATAATATTATAATAACAGTTTAGAGGTTTTATAAAACATTTTGAAGATTCTGATCATGGTGACATTGAAAGTGCATGGATCGATGCATAGATGTGTGTAACTCGGCTAGAAATGTGTGGTTCGGTTCTCCAGAAATCTGAATCCACCTGAATTTCATGAATCTGGATAGATATGAGTCGCATGATAGTCAAGAAAACCTGCGCGGACTTATGTTAGAAGCTGCTGGTATAAGGGGATCTATCCTGATTCCACTAATCAAACAAATAAGTAATGGATAATACCTGTGCTTGAAGATATGATGCAATAGGAACAATGTATAACCCAAATGCTGAAAAATGATTTATTATATAGGGATGGGTGTGAATAGCAGACAGAGAAGGGATCTGTAGGTAGTCACAGTGCTACCCTGCTCCCACTGTATCTACAAAAGGGCTTATGAATATGGATGGGGGGAAGGGGGTGGGTGAAGCAATGGGGGAGATATAGTTCAGAATTGTTCCAAGTTCACCTTCCTAACTGGAAGGTTGTATGCTGTCCAGGGGTTTGAGAATGATACAAAATGCAATATACAAGATAAAACTATGTATATTAGTGAAAAAATGTCTGTAAAAATTGCAGTATACAAGTCTGGGGTGTTGTGCTCTGGAGGGGCTGTGTCCCGTGCCCTCCGGTCCGACAACTTACCCTTATCTTCTGGGAATCTGCTCCCTTCTCCGTTGCTCCTGCAGGATGGATGGTATAAATGCTGAGAATCTTCTGTCGGATAACACCTGTAGCGGTGGGGCGGCCTGAGTCTCACGATCCCGTGAGGTCACGTGATCCTCCGCCGTCCACTGCCTCTTGCTCAACTCCCTTTATGATATGAGTCGTGGTTCTCATCTCCTGAGGAAATCTGGATAGATATGAGTGGCGGTTCGGAATTCATGTTTTAGATTGCAAAAATTACATGGTTTTAGCTGTTTTTAAAAAAGTTTTTAGCATTTTTTTATTTTTTAAATCAAGATCCAAAATCAAAACACATGAGATTAAATCCAGATCCAAAACAATAGGGTCAGCACACATCTCTGAGGTGGACGCTAATGCAGTAGTGGCTGAATCTTTTGTCACAGCCGCTACTGCAAATTTATGCCAGTGCCAAAGCCGATGAGCTTCCTACTGAGACGCCCACTGTCTGTGGCTGTAGTTGCACCATTGAGTGGACATGAGCCAGAAAATCAAAGATTAGAGCAACCGCAAGGTTGCTCAGATTGTCCAACGGTACATGGCCACCGGTGCCAGTGGAATTGCATCTTCTAACACAATCCTTGAAACCGTCTTGACCCTGATACATCTGCTGATGAAAGCCATTCCTCCAGTGACTGCCAAAGAATGCGTATCGGAATTGCATGGATCTCCATGCAATTCCGATTTGTGTCCAACAGCGGTAACAATTGGAACACATGCGGATTGCATTTTGGATGTGGTTGCGCCCCATGTTTTAAATGTGTCCACCTCTGAATCAGGCCCTTAGTTCCACACAAGTGCAATGGCATTCGTTTGAGATGCTGAGCTTTTTTTTTTTTTTTAGTTAGTTAGGGGTGGGCTTGAGCATGTCATTTTTTATTTTACATTAAGTTGTCCTTATCAACCAATCAGGTTGTAGCTAGCATTTATCAAATACATTCTCCACTTGTCCTCTTCTACACTCATTAGAAGATACATCTCCAGAGTCACCTGATTTTATGTAAGCCGGTCACTGATGTGGCAGGTTATGGATATATAAAGATTTCCCATATTTTCCATAGCCCCAGTGCAGTACTGCATATTTTATTACAGATTACCCAAAGAGAGAGAGCGTCTGACGCAAGGAGTGATGCAACATTCAGTGTCTGAATTGTGCTTATTTTATTATTTCCTTTATAGGGGGACTGTAGATACCAGCGGGCCCTTAATGCCTGGGCTTGCTAGCACTTGTGGCTCTCCAAGTGCCAGGAAGCAGGACACAGGCTTGCTGGGACCTGTAGTCCTACTGTAAAGATCAATATTACTTTAAATCTAATCTTGACACCCATCAACTCCGCACCCACTGTTGACTAGTTGAGGGAGGTTAATGCTTTTGCCTGGGTGACCCCATCAAGTGTGTCCCCTGGCTGTGGCATTACCCCCTGCTAGTTGAGCCTGGTGCTTGTTCTTTAAATACGGGGGACCTTTACGCAAATAGGCAAATTTTTCCCCATATTTTTATGATCAGGAGCAACTCAAAGAAATCAGTCCTAGTTATGCTTTTGGGGGGGACCCTACACACATTTTTCAAGATTTGTAACTCTTTCTATACATTTACATGTAGAGCAGCACTGCACAGATTACACTGACCTGTGCAGTGCACAACACGCTGCTCACAGGCAGGTCTACAGAACTTTGGCACAACACGATAGAACTTGCACACTATTAATAATGACTGCATACACCATTGCATACACCATTGGAAAGCATGAGTCTGTCTAACACAAATCTTAGTAAATTTGAGTGTTTGATCTTGAAAACTCTCACATGTCCTACCGATCCCCAGCGTGTTTAAACTCAGACTAAGCACAATTCTTATTAAGCTTATCCCTTAGAATCTATAACACCTGTCTGAGCAGGTTATTAATTTCCTCTTAAATTATGTAATGTTCTTTTGTAAGTTGTAAAACCTTTTATTTCGCTTTATTTTGCTTTAACTTTTCTTTTTTTGTCTTATAAGAATTCAAAAAGCTTAATTTTACTTCTGATCAGAATGTGGATGGTACTTTGCAAGAACTGCTATAATGGAGCAGATCTTATATAGTATGGTCCCAGGCAGCATGTTTCATTACGGTGCAGGGGTGTTCTCAGAAGCTACAGTTATGGGTTTCATTAATTGTATATTTAGTGGGCTAAGCCGCAGCCAAGAAGAATAGAACCTGCCAATACTGTACATTCTCCGGTGCTGGAAATTAGAATCACTATTATAAATACCACTGTTGCAGGTTGTGGGAATATATAATATACTTAAGTTGTGACAAATACTGTAACAATCATCCTGGAATATTGCAAGCACTCAATGTTTTAAATCTGCGTCCTGATGGTTACCGCTGGGGTACGCAGATTGGAATTGAATTGAGATCCTTGCAATTGCAATAGGCTTTCCTGTATGGTGGCATGGGGGTGGCTGTTTTCAGTATGTGTCTTGAGTGCATGCCAGAGTCAGGGACTGTATTGGAGACATGGTTCCACTGGCAGCAGCGGCCATGTACCATCAGACATTCCGGGCAACCATAAAGTTGTTCTAATGTCCGATGGTGTGGCCAGTGTTCACTTGATGGTGCGGTATTAATAGTTTATTTTACACCTATACTTTTATTTATTTCCAGTTCAATTTTACTGGCAAAAATCCCAGGCGAAACTAAGAAAAAACAACACTTTTACTATTTTTTTACAAATTATTTTGATTATATTTTTGTAACCCCCTTTTAAGACGTGGTTATTTTTAGTATTCCTAACTATCAATGATATATGTGTAAATATATTTCATTGTTAATATAGTGTTAATAACTAATAAAAAAACATAACTTTTTATTTAGGTAGGGGAGGAAGGGAACAAACTGTGATACAGTATTAACACTGAAGCAGTGCCTTGAGTACCTGAGGGGCACTTTATATGGGACTGTGCTGTGCCACCAGAATCTGGAGTGGGAGCAATCACCCACAGCCTGCTACTGTGAAGGAGGCTCCATCTTAAGCTGAGCCAATCATAAAGTGAAGTGGAGTAAAGGGCGGTCCTTTCGGGGTAGCGTCAGGAAACAAGGAGGTGCCTGAGCGACATAGGGATGGAGAGCTTGTCGAGCGGAGCTGTCCCTTTGCTGAAAGGAGACCAGCATCATAGGGATGGAGGGCTTGCTAAGTGGAGCTGTCCCGGTGCTGAAAGGAGAACAGCATCATAGGGATTGAGGGCTTACTGAGCGGAGCTGTCCGGTGCTGAAATAGAGTCAAACTTACAGGCTCAGCATAAAGGTCTGTAACTTGACTCACTCACTCCAACATCTCAGTGATTAATAGACTGCTGGCTGACTGGAGGTTATTGTCATTAAGCCTTAAGGCAACAGAATATAATCAACTATCACTAGCCATTCCCCACCTGCAGAGTCTGGACCAGATATATGACCTTTTATGTAAGGCTGCCAAATAAACTAGCATTAAATTACAATACCTTGAGATGAGTGCAAAATTATTATAAAATAATTATTTATGGCCATAATCATATAACCTCAGTAAGGCCCATAATGCCACCTGCAAGTAACACTGGATAGCCCACTAGAAAGATATGGCAGACAATAATTAATGAAAAGACTATTAATAGCATCATATCAGTTAATTTAAAAGACTATTACTATCAGCATCTTATTAGTTAATGGAAAGACTATTACTATCAGCAGCTGCAGACCAATTGAAGAAAGGAATTAAAATAAAAATGTTACACCCTAAAAATAATACTTATGAAAGAGTAATTACAGTTTAAACCCAAACTGGGTATCACTAAAGATCTACATTTCACCTCACATCAGCATGCAAATTAGATACAGTCATCCCATAAACTCAGCAACAGCCTTTCAACCAACTGCAAGTTTCTTGACAAAACATTTTGTGACTACCAAATAGCTATAACTGAATGGGTTCTACTTCACTGAGCTAGCCCTAATACTGAAGAGCAACAATGGTCATTTGGTCATATGAGACTAATATTTCAGGTGTACACTTTCATTAATTGCATTAGATTACTAAAGTCGTACCGGTAAGCAAGAGTTATTTTGTGTCTTAATACTAATGGTACTTTGTGTTATTGTTAGTGATATGTGAGGGTATGAATGATAGGGAGGTTCTTACCAAGGAGTTCTTAGCATTATTAAGTGATCCTCGTAAAGGCATGGGTGGAGGCACTAGAAAAGAAGAGTAAAGTGATATCATTACCAATTATCCAAATACCCAAGGTTTTTAACAATTGGGAGTTAAAGCCAGGTTACATTGTTTTATTGTCAGTAAAACCACTGATTATCAGCAGACAGAGAAGCAGCCTATAGCAACCACCTATTTGCTGAATTTTCAGTTTTTGTAAAATGGTCCAGGACTGCCCAAGGGCGTTAAAGGCATCTGATTGGAGCATCTACTTTACCATGGCTTCTACCAACAATTTCCTTTAGTGTACAGGTAGAGCCTTTGAGACATATGGTATGCCTGGGTGATACTGACAGGATATGACCAAATCCAAAAGATGTGGCCACCCAATGAAAAATACCATGCAATGTGAAAGGGAACATTTGTCCTCCTTCACATCTGGTTCAGGTACCCCTTGGGCCCTTCAAACAAGGCTGGGCCTGGGAAATTAGTACCTAACCCTCCTCTCAATGCCCCTGTGTTTTGGTTTATTTCCAATCACTTTCTCCAACCACCTTCTCAAATGAGCCCTAAGATCCTGAAGAATACAGCAAGCAGTATGGGGTATAGAAAACCAGTCCATAAATTCTTCAGTGCATAGTCTGGTTCCCTATTGTATGCTGTTAGAATTATTATTATTATTATTATTATTATTATTATTATGGATTTTATTCATTTGTAAAAACTGAGTCCTGAAGTTTTTTGTTTTAAGAAAGTTGCGGAATTTCCTTGGTTTACTAGTGAACCGTGTGTTAAAACTGCTTTCATGTTCGGTTTGGGTGACTTCAGTTCAACCTTGTTTGAAGTTCTTTTCTATTGTTTCGCTTATGAAAACTATCACTGGCGTCTTCACTAGACCTTTGTATTGTGCCGTCTCCTCTTTACACACTATGCTATTAATATTAGCCCTGTACTTTCTGTTTTGTCACTGTCTCCTCCTTGTAGACTTTTACCTGAGAGCAACTCCTCTGTGTGAACAAATCCAGCATCGTTCCTGTCCTTCATATTCCAAACTAGTCACACCATTTATAACACTATATTTAACATTGTATCCTTGCTGGGTCATTGTGATTTACCCATTGTGGCTTAGTGCATTATGGGTCAGGTATATACAGTGTTTCTTTTTCCCTTGAGCCTGGGTTTTGATTTTTATCTATTATAAATTATTAAGCACTATTTAATCATAATCCTATCATATTTGCTACACAGCAAAAGTGCCTAACATAAACAACCCCCATTCCTCTTGTTTACTGTATGAAGCCAGGAGCTGAAAGCTGGGATCCGAGAATCCCTTGGGAGCCTTTAAGATACAAGGAACCAAGTAAGTATTGGATGCACTGTGACTGGTTCTAAATAAGTAACAAATGTGTTTCAGCTGAGTATGCTGTAGGTCAAAAGAAGGGGATCGGTATGAAATACCGGCGGCTAAATGGTTCAATTCCCGGTAGGAGAAGCCCGACAGTAGGAGACGCTGGCTGGTAAGTACCCTAACCCTCCCCTCTCTCCCCCTAACCCTCCCATAGAGGTGCCTAACCTAACCCCCCCTTCCTGCACCCTAAACCTAACCCTCCAGAGGGGGTGCCTAACCCTATCTCTCCCCCCTAGGGTTGCCTAACCCTAACACGCTACACTCCCTAAACCTAACCCTCTCCATGTGCAGCTAATGCTAGGGACGCCCCGGATTTACCTTGTTCGGGCTGTCGTCCTTCGGTGTTCCGGCATCGGGATTAAGATAGGCGTCGGTATTTCAATGCCTATCTTAAGTCCCCCGTTGGGCTTCTCCTGTTGGGATATAGACCGGCGGCATTTAGTCTGCCGGTCTATAGACTGCATTCCCAAAAAGCAGACCTGCTGTATGGCAATTGATTGTCTCTAATATCAGTATTGAGATAATGTGTTAATCCAGATAAGTGCAGAAAGAGATTTTATTGTTACCAGTTCCAAGTTAACCTTGGAACACAGCTTCTACACATTTCCCAATTACCTAACAGATATTTAAATCAGTAGGGGTTTAATCACCTCCAAACACCTCTGAAGAAGTTGTGGGTAAGGTACCTTATTGAATGTAGCCTTGGACCTGAAGATACCAACAACTATCTCCTAAGACTGGTTTATTTGCAGGGCCGGCCATTCCTCCCCGCCAGGTAGAGGCCAGTGGGCTAAATAGTCTTTTCTTACCTCTATGGTGGTTTCTCTTCAACAGGGAAACTATGAAGAATTTGAGCCTCCCTGGGCAGTCAGTGTCTTCAGTTGACAGACATTAGACATATAGGAGATCACATGGTCTGGAAGATGACTGTTTGCATAGCAATAGAACCAATATTGTCATCATACAACAGAGATTCAACCAGATAATACACTGTAAAAAAAAAGGTTTTGGTGCAGGGCAAAATGTTAATTTTCCTGATTAAATAATTTTATATGATTAAATGGTATTTGTTAATTTGGTATAACATTTGTATCAGTAATATATTTGTTGATGTGGAGTTTGTTTTTTTAATTGGTATCTTAATGCCTTTCCATCCTCACCACCATGTGTTTCTCTTGCCCATGTCTCTTTAGCCTCATTTCCTCTGTGTCTTTCTCACCATGATCGAAACCCCCTCCAGATCTGTTACTGCACCAGCCTCATCCCCCTGTGCCTCTCCAGCACTATTATGAACAGTTACTTATTTATTAACATTTACTTATATAGCACAGAATATTCCGTTGCACTATCCCTTGTACCTCTCCAGCACTGTCCTCTTCCATATCTCTGTAGAATCATTCTCCCCTATGTGTCTGCCACTCCAACACACCCTGTGTCTCAAAACCATTTCCCACTGAGGCTCTCCAGCCTGCCTGTGTCTCTTTTGTACCAGACCCCTGCATGATGCATCCCTCCGGTTCTAGCTCACACGTATTGTACCTTATCTCTGTCTTCTGGCTACTCCTCTTCATGGCTCCTCTGCTTAACGAGGCAGCATGACTTCATGATGCTGCACATGCTGCAATGCATTATTGTGCCGCCAATAGAAGATTCAGTAAATGGGCTCCCCAACCCCCTTCATGCCTGTGCCCTGCTGATTACTGCGGCCGGAACGGTAGTAAATTTGTATCTGGAACAAACTATACTGCAATACCAGAGATGCAAATACATTGATTTTTTTTTTGCATACAGGGTAAATACTAGCTGCTTTAGTGTTGGGAGTGATATGTGTGCAGGTGTAGATATTGCAGAGATATGTAGGCACACACCAACAGATTACTAAAACTATGAAGTGCCCAGTTACTTAACTAGTTGTGTTGGTTTACTGATAAATAGTAGGTAAACCCGTACTCACTGTTAGATACACACCGTTGATAGAGCGGAGCTTGAGCAATGTGTGGTTCTATTCAGCTCACAATCCGGTGAGTGTATCCTGTTTGTGGGTAGCAGTGCAGGATGCTGGAACAGCTTTATTACCAGATCTCTAATATGAGTTAAGCACGAGACCTCCCTCTCCCACCATGTCAATATACACAATAAAGAAAAGATGTCCCCTGCACATGCTCAGTAGTAATCACGGTGGCTGTCTTGGGACAGGGCATGAAGCCTCCCTGAAGAACAGGAAGACTGGATTCTGCGCAGTACCTCACTCATCTTTCAACATTTGCATGTAACCCACAATGCTGGACAACTTTATTTTACACTGAAATTTAGATTGTTTGGACAAACCTTGGAGAGAGTTAATGTGGAAAGAAATATAATATCAACCAATCAGCTCCTAACTGTCACTTTACATGCTATGTTTGAAAAATGAAAGTTAGGAGATGATACCCCTGTATACTGTATCTACCTCATCTGCAGTGCAACATGGTTTTTTGCCAAGGTGCAATGTTACTTTTTGCTTTGCTCCCAACTCCGAATAAGAGCCCTTTATGCATTACTCTGTCTGCATCCTCACCATTTATACCTTCTCATCCATACTTGAGCAGGGAGGTCAGCACCCTCCTTGAAAAGCAGCTTCTGCAGCTTCTCTGGTATTGTCATATGAGAGTCCCTATTTTCTGCCTTTATATTTTGAACAAGTAAAAGGTCTCTGTCCTCACCATTCCCCAAGGGCTGACCCAGGCACATGTAACGTGTAACCTCTCTGCTCCACTGTCTGCGTTTATAGCAAAATCAAGTTTATTTTAATGTGAGATGTTAGATAGTGATCAAACTGAAATAATAAAAATTATATATTGTTTTATTCTAGTTGTATAGAGCTGAATACCATGTTGACACTATATAAAAATAGGATAATAATAGTAATAACACCCAAACAATAAAAAGAAGAGGTTACTTCCCAATAAAGCTAATAAAAGCTGCAGAGCAGTTATGTCCAACTGAATTTGGATTGGTCTGTTATCCAGTGGCATCACAAAGGGGATGCAGGGGGTGTGGTCTGCACCCGGGTGTCACCTGCCGAGGGGTGATACCAAAGTGCCGTCTCCTTCTCAGTGACAGGAACCAGGTGCTGCACTGTAGTCCCCAGGGGCAGTCCGCATCTCTGGGACCCCAGTGACTAAAACGGGAGTTTGGGCCGCGAGGCCACGCCCTCTACCCGCAAGTCATGCCCCTTTTTACCGGCGCACGGCTTGGCCACGCGGACTACTACACTCTCCAGACTCTGGGCTTGATTCAGAGCCGGACGCTCTGACCAGAGCACTCGCTCTGAATCAGGGCCCTCCTACCTAAAAATGGAGCGGCCTCCTGGCCACTCGCATAGCTGTGGGTGACCACCCACAGCTTATGCGAGCGGCCAAAAAGATGGTCGCGATGGTCAAGACCATCGCGACCATCGGGCTTGCGATGAGACCCTGCGGTAGGGTCTCGCTGCCGCATGCCCAGGAGTGCTTTTGGCTCTATGAGAGCCAAAAGCACTCCCACTGACATCACTAGTGATGTCAGTGGGGCCGGTCCCAGACAGTAGGCGTCCCCATGGGAACGCCTTCATCTGGGCAGCAACGCCCCCGGCACGTCCACCAAAGGGGGCGTGCTGTCACTCACCATCGACAGCACGCCCCCTTTGGTGCGAGACCCATAGCGACAGCTTGGCTGTCGCTATGCGGGTCTCGCGCATGTGCATGACGGAGCTCCATCCGTCGTGCGCATGCACACTAGGGCACCATCGACCCACTTGCGAGTGCTCAGCGCTCGCGAGCGGGTCTGAATCAGGCCCTCTGTCCACACTGGGTGTCACCAAAGTGAGTGACACCACAGCTGTTATCTATTAGCAGTTCTTTTTTTTAGGCAGTGGGTAATGCAGTGAGAATGCACAATTGAAAATAGATGGAAAAAAATTATTTGTTCTATCCCTGATTGCCCCAAGTAGTCATGTCAATTGACATATCAACTTTAACACATACTGTCAGGTACCATAGGCTCAATCCAATAACTTGCATCTGCAAGTTATAAAACCCAGCTCCCATCAAAGCGACACCTCCACATATCTGTCCCACATAATTTACACATCCACATACCTGTCCCACATCATTTACACCTCTACATACCTGTCCCACATCATTTACACCACCACATACATGTCTCACATAATTTACATCTCCTTATATGTTATATGTCCCACATCATTTACACACCCACATGCCTGTCCCACATCATTTATACCTCCACGTACCTGTTCCACATAATTTACACCTCCACATACCTGTCCCATATCATTTGCACCTCCACATACCTGTCCTACATAATTTACACCTCCACATACCTGTCCTACATAATTTACACCTCCACATACCTGTCCCACATCATTTATAGCTCCACATACCTGTCCACATCATTTACACCTCCACATACATGTTTCACATAATTTACACCATATATCTGTATCACATAATTTACACACCCACATACTTGTTCCACATCATTTATACCTCCACATACCTTTCCCACATCATTTACACCTCCACATACCTTTCCCACATCATTTACACCTCCACATACCTGTCCCACATCATTTACATCTCCACATACCTGTCCCACATCATTTACATCTCCACATAACTGCCCCACATCATTTACATCTCCACATACCTGTCCCACATCATTTACATCTCCACATGCCTGTCCCACATCATTTAACCCTCCAGATACCTGTCCCACATCATTTACACCTCCACATACCTGTCCCACATCATTTACACCTGCACATGCTTGTCCCACATCATTTACACATTCACATACCTGTCACACATCATTTACTTCTCCACATACCTGTCCCACATCATTTAGACCTCCACCTACCTTTCCCAACATAATTTACACCTCTGTATACCTGTACCACATAATTTACACTTCTACATACCTGTTCCACATAATTTACATTTCTACATACCTGTCCCACATCATTTACATCTCCATATACCTGTCCCACATCACTTACAGCTCCATTTACCTATAAGTGAGTCAGAGCTACCCAAAGATGACTCCGATTGGTGATTAAATATTGACTAAATTTATATAAACATAATAATATAGTCAAATCTGTCGATTCCTAAATAAGAGATATACAGTACTGTGCAAAAAGTTTTAGGCAAGTGTGGAAAAAGTGCTGCAAAGAATGCTTTCAAAAATAGAAGTGTTAATAGTTTATTTTTATCACTTAACAAAATGCAAAGTGAATGAATAGAAGAGAAGTCTAAATCAAATCAATATTTGGTGTGACCTCCTTTTGCTTCAGAACAGCATCAATTCTTCTAGGTACACTTGCACACAGTTTTTGAAGGAACTCGGCAGGGAGGTTGTTCTAAAAATCTTGGAGAACTAACCATAGATCTTCTGTGGATGTAGGCTTGCTCAAATCCTACTGCCTCTTCACGTAATCCCAGACAGACTCGATTATGTTGAGATCAGGGCTCTGTGGTCCATATCATCACTTCCAGGACTCCTTGTTCTTCTTTACGCTGATGATAGTTCTTAATGACTTTGGCTGTATATTTGGGGCCATTGTCCTGCTGCAGAATAAATGTGGAGCCAATCAGATGCCTCCCTGATGGTATTGCATGATGATAAGTGCCTGCTTGTATTTCTCAGCATTGAGGACATCATTAATCCTAACCAAATCCCCAACTCCATTTACTGAAATGCAGCCCCAAACTTGCAAGGAACCTCCATCTTTGTAGCTGAGTTTGGCTGTTCCTCACCCAGTTTTAAGCCTCCTACACAGCTGTTTCTGTTTCAGTTAATTACTGTGATTTAACCTACTTATGAAAATGATGATCATTATCACCTGTTTGGTATGATTGGTTAATCATACACCTGACTATAATCCTACAAAATCCCTTACTTTGTGCAAGTGTACCTAGAAGAATTGATGCTGTTTTGAAGGCAAAGGGTGGTCACATCAAATATTGATTTGATTTAGATTTCTCTTCTGTTCATTCACTTTGCATTTTGTTAATTGATAAAGATAAACTAATACTTCTATTTTTGAAAATATTCTGACCTTGCAGCATTTTTTCCACACCTGCCTAAACCTTTGCACAGTACTCTATATCTACATTAAAACAATAAATGAATATTAAAAGGGACACAAAATGCTCATTAGCAAACAAATACATAAAGAACTAAAAAAGGAGGATGAACGTGCTGTAATACTTTTGAACATTAGCCATAAATTGGAATTGGATTGCAAATGGAATTCGCACTACAGTATGCGAGTACATCGTGAGAACAGCTCACAAGACCCAATGTGCACCCAATAAGATTGAGCCCTATATGTGAGTTTAAAAAAAAAGGTATTGCTATAAAAAGTGATTGATCCCTCATTCCTATTACATACTGCAAAACTCCATAAGTGCGAAGATTATTACCCAGCTCCCTGATAACACTATGTTTTCTGGTTTGAGGTTTTTCTGTGGCTGAATAAACTGCCTGTTCCCTCCAGTTCTATGTGAAAAATAATGACTAATATTGATTAATTCACAGAGAAGAAGAGATTGAAGATAGACAAAGATGGTTGCATTTCAAACCTATCTATGGCAACAATCTACTTTTCTAGATATTTGACTTCTGCCTCTGACGGGAATAGAATTGCTAGATAACATTTGTTGCGAGAACAGATGGGTAGATCAGATTTCAGAGCTTCAATACATGCAAATTATTTCACAATTTTTTTCATGATTTGCCCCAAATTTTGCAAACAAATAACATTCACAGGAGAATCTGGGAGACGTATCCCAGATCGCTGGAGCACCATTCTCCTACCATTATTTCCTATGGATGCTGGTCCTGCAGTAATAACAGAACCATCCCCCTCACTCCTCCACAGATCTCAGTGCCAGTCCTGCTTTTGGGATGTAGTCAGGAAGTCGACGGTCTAAATCCCGACCGCCGTCTTCCCGACTGTAAAACCCCGGCAAGGTACTAAAGAGGGACGTTGAAAACTCGGTGCCTGTAATTAGACCTATGTCGGTAGACCGATCCCTGGCATACCGAACGAAGGTAAGCCGGGTGCCGGGCGCGGACAGCCGCGGGGGGAAGGGTTAGGTTTTAGGGCTCCTGGGGGGAATTAGGTTTAGGCACCCCCCGGGGAGGTTTAGGCTAGGGGAAGAGGGGTTAGGGTTAGGCAACCCCAGTGGTAGATTAGGGTTAGACACCACCCGGAAGACTTAGGGTTAGGCTGCAGGCACTTGGGGGGTAGGTTAGGGTTATGGAACCCCTAAGGGAGGGTTAGGGTTAGGGGGTAGAATAGGGTTAGTCAATACTTACCTTTTGATGATCTGGATTTTCACCCCAGGCGGCTGGCGGTAATACTTACCACACCCCTGGTTTTACATTGAGTAGTGTATAAATATTTAATAAAACACTTCTCTACACAATGTAGTAATAAAAATTACCAAAAATAATTTAAAAAAAGCAGCAGAGAGACCATGAGCCTGACATCCTCCTTCTATAGTAATAATCAGACCCAGGCTGCTCAGTACATGTATGGTGCCTCTTTTGATATATTTTTTTTTTTGGGGGGGGAGGGGGTAACATACATCATGGTCTCTTTCCAGATGCTAGTTATCCAATGCTGAAATTCGCTGTTGCTCTTCCTACCCTTTGTAGGCAGTGGGGGCCGGGACATTTAACAAGATTAGGGTAGCATGGTAAAACACACTGAAGTGGGTCCTCTCCAGCACCGGGGCCCACTGTGTGTCTCAGTGGCCATGCCTATTTAAACCCTTGGGCCTTACTTGCTAACTTTCCCGGAAGGCCCAGGAGAGTCTCCTGAATTTGAGAGGGTTCTCCAAGCCCCACGACAGAGTTGTCCCGTCTTCCGGTGCCGTATATTTCCCGACTGAAGTGGCCAGCATGTGAGGAGGGATAAATGTGCTTGTCAATAATCAAAAGTGGCATTTTTGCAATTTATAAACATAAAAATGGTACCCCCAAAATGTGGCACTCAGCGCCCGTTCCTAACCTGCCCCACCCTAGTGACCCCTCTAGCACAGCTACAATATATTTTCATTTTTTCATTAATTATTTTTTTTCTGGCACATTATAGAGTCAGGGGCCACCCAGCATTATAAAAAACAAACATACAACAAACATTTTGCTGTGTCTGCAACTTGCAACATGATTTACACCTGGTCGATCTGTGTGTGCCTGGAGACTCCATGCTGTACTGACACATATAATGAGCCTGTTTGTCTTAGGAAAATAAAAAGTAATTATGTTAAAATTCCTTATTATTACATAAATACTCCAAGACCCTTATTTCCTACTTTTCACCTTTACTACATATATTATGGTGTGGAGATCTTTTCTTAAGTGGGCTCTTTCACTAATACCCCTTTTACACCAGAGCTAAAACCTAGGTTATTGCAGAGTTAACCCGGGTAGTTCCTTGATGTAAAAGAGGTCAGAGTTGGATTCCCGGGTCGAGAAACCCAGCAATCCAACCCAGGTTACTTAGAGGGTTTAACCAGGGATCAGCCCGTGAAACCCTGCAGTGTAAACAGCATGGGGACTTCCGGGCTTCTCGGTGCCTGGAGGTGATGTCATCTCCAAGCGCCGGGAGAAGTGATCCACTGCACCCGTGCGCAGTGTGAATGGCGCCGATACGGAAATACTCCGGATCGGCACCACTGTAGAAAAGGTATGTCCTGGGTCTGACCCGTTTTGGAACTGAAGGCATGATTCAGAGGCGCTTGCAAAAAGCGAGCACTCGCTCTGAATCAGGGCGGCCGCTTTTTTAATTAAAACCGGCATCCTGGCCGCTCACATAGCTGCGGATGGCCACCCACACCTTTTGTGAGCGGCCAGGTGATGGTCGCGATGGTCGCGACCATCGGGCTTGCGACGAGATCCTTGTGGTAGGGTCTCGTTCCCACAAGCCCCAGTGAGCTTCCTGCTCTAATAGAGCAGGAAGCTCAACTACTGACATCACGAGTGATGTCAGTAGTGCCGCCCCCAAATGGCAGGCGTGCCTTCGGTAACGCCTCCGTTTGTCCAGCCACCCCCCTTCCCCGCCTACAAAACGGGGCGAGCTGTCGATCAACATCGACAGCCGCCCCGCTTGTAGCAAGCCCCGGAGCGAGTGAATTTCTCTTCGTGCGCAATGGCCGAACATCAACCCACTTGTGAGCGGGTCTGAGTCAGGCCCTGAGTTCCAAAACTCGGGTCAGACCCAGGATTTAGGTCTAAAAGCAGTATTAGTGTATCCAGCATATCTCATTACATGGGGGGGGGGGTGCATGTCAATAGTAAAGGGCAGCCTGAATATCTCCCTAATGAATTTAAATACCTTACATTCAATGCAGAAAGCAGACTGACAGCAGCAGATGCTTATAAGGCACAACAAGTTAAATATTTAGGGGGTGTGTCTGTGTCTGTGGGTATACAGTATTTAGTTACAGTAAAGACAGATATATATATATATATATATATATATACATATATATACATATATGTATATATATATATATATATCTATCTATATATATATATATGTAGATATATATATATATATATTTATATAGAGAGCGGTATAGGAAAAGTATATCTATCTATCTACCTATCTATGTGTACAGACCCATATGCATATATACAACTGGCTGCTTTATTTCTACTGCGATAGCTGTGGAGAAAAGAAAAAAACAACAGCTGCTGTTTAGAGAGGGATTGGTCCTAGGTCCTAGGTTCTTATTCCTTTATATGCTATTTAGAGCTGGATTGATCCATGCAACAGCCAGCTGGGAAGCTACCGTCTCTTCCTCCTGCTTAATACTGAGCAAGGGCTGAAGCTGGCAGGTAGCAGAGAGAGAGAAGAGAGCGAGAGGGAAATAGAGAGAGTGAGAGAGAGAGAGAGGCAGAGACACAGAGCTGGGGGTGGAGAATGGAGGCAGCAGCGAGACAGCAGAGACTCTGAAACCACCGACCACACAGACATACACACTGAAAGTTAACACTGAGCAGATGAGAGTCATCCTTATCTAGTGGTGGCAGGATGCACGGGGTGGACATCTGAGCTGCCTGCTGGATCACCCATGCTCTGACCATTGCATTGCTGGGGAGCTGGATGCTGCTGGAGATTTGCTGCTATAGTGAGATTCCTGGAGACAGAGGTGTGCTGCCTGGTGGTGCCTGCAGCAGGAACAGACTTTTTTTTTTTTTTTTTTGCAATGTGCTGCTCCCCCCCAGATCACTGCTGTGGCCACACTGGGGCAGGGGGACACAGCTCAGCTTCCCATGAGTGGCCAATGACAGCTACATTCTGATCTGTCACTTAGGTTCTGGATTGTGCTTCTCCAAACCAGAGGATTAGGGATATTCTGCTGGAGGAGTGGTGGGGGGAAGACCATTGTGTGAAGCATCCTTACGTTCAAAGGGGGTCTTCCTGTGTTTGCTGCCTATGGCTGACTCCCGTCACTCATATAATCTGGGCTGCATGCACTCCTAGCTGCCAGTGCCTGCCTGGCCCTTATATGCACTATAGACAGACATATGGGAGACTGTGGACCGTATGGCTTGCTACTACCTTGTGATCAGCTCCACTCATCTCAGCAATGGGCACTTCCGAAGTATTAAAGGAGTTTTCAGGGGGCCCCTGCGCAAGACTGGGACCACCATACCGGTAACAGCATTCCCTACTGTATCCCCTTGTTGCTACTAGCGCTGCTACTGTATGTGTTACATTGTATCCTTGCCCTGCAGAGATTGCTTCTTCCTCTTCATCTGCAGCCAGGGTTGCTCAGGGTGGAGGTGTCAATTGTGCAAGCTTAAAAAGTTACCCCGACACCAGGGGGTAATTATGATTGCCCCCCTGTAGGCTGAATGCTATGTGTCATTAGCAGATTGTGTCCAGAATCTAAATTGCTCCTGTCTGTTATAGCTGGGCTCTATGGGGCATAGTGATGCTGGGTGTTGATGGAAGTTGCTTAGAAGAATCACTGACAATAGCCTCAGACAAAGGAAATTATATTGTAATACATATACCCAGAATAAAACTCTGAGCTGGGGATGGGGGTGGGATATGGGGAGGGGGTTCTCTGTCAGGATGCTCTTTTAAGAAAATTAAGAAAAAAAATCAATAGACATTGATATGACTGCTGTATTGATCTGCATTGAAACTTTCCAGCCAGGTACCTAGATGTCATTATTAATAGATACATGCCTGCACTCAGTAAGCCTTTGGCAGTGAATAGGGATACTTTGGAATGATAAGTATTTCATGCTAGATTGATTTAATGTATTTAATAAGTGTATGGGTTAAATATTGCTTCTAGCAGACTTATCATTATTGTGTGAAGCAGGAGACAAACTTTTGTGACTTGCAAGGATTATTTTATTATTACATTACTATATACCCAAGTGCTGGATATATTGTACAAAGTGCCAAATGATCATGTATGGATTTATGTCATGATATTATATTTTGTTACAGTGATTTCATCTGATACAGTATATACAATGGGGTGCATTGTCTGTCATATAAAGTGACATTAAACTTACTACTGAGATATAAACTCTCCCCACAGTAGGGTTCTGCTTTTGTCAAGTTATACAGTTTAGAATATGTCAATATTTTGGGTATTAATCACAAATGTACAATATAAGAATTAGATGAGTTAATTATTGCTGTATATTTCTACATGAAACAAATATCATTTTAAGTGCAAATGAATAGTTTATTATTGCATTATGTTTTTATTTGCTTTAAATGATCAATTCTATTTACAGAGACAAAAAAATAAGTGTTTGTTACGTGTGTTTTGCATATATTGTACTTTCTGAATTGTTTGGTTGTTTGCAGTACTTTACATTTCTGCTTTGTTTACAGTAAATCTCTGTGAATATGGAGTATTGTATAGTACATGTGGATTGTTTTTCTGCCAGTACTGAAACAACTTTTCATGTTACCTATAAAGCCACACAATCGTCTCACACCTTTACAATGTCATTTTTATAGCTACATCACAGATGCTTATTGGTCAACTCTGATTGCAACAGTCAACTCTTGGAAATATCTTTTCCTGCACTTAAAAGTTTTTCAATAACTTCTCAAACTGGCCTTAGGCACATTGTTAGAGGTGGGGAGAAGTTGCTTGATCTGTAGGCTTGGTGAAAGGGGTTATGAGAAAGGGCAGGATATACTATAAACTAATTTGTTTTCTGGTGTAATGTACAGTCAAGGGAAATATCACAGGTCAGATGTACACATGCAGTAAACCTAATGAAGAGAGTTACTGCTGCTGTTAATTTAATGAGGAGTTTAAAAGGTGATGCTGGCCCAAAGTATCTAGATCATTTTCTCTGTTTGCAAACATTCAGTAAAACACACATTACATATCTTCTGTAATAAGACGTGGGACAGGGACTTAAATAGAGGCCAAAACAGTCTAAGCAGTACCCATAAAATATGTCTTTAATCAGGAATATGTTACAGCTATTGCCACTGAGAACATATTTTCAATCAATTTATAATTACTATAGAGATGAAGTCTGTGGCAGGATAAAAATAAAAAGCATTCAGACTAGAGTTCCCTGGGGATTTCCCAATGAAATAGTTGATTATTGCACAAATAACTAGCTATAAACCTACGTGATGTTAAATTATGAATTTACAGCAAGCTCCAAATAATAATTCTGCAATCAATACTGTATGTGTTTGTGCGTTAGGGCTGAATGACACGACATCATCAAAGATTTCCTGCTTCGTTAAAGGTTAATACATTTCAGTGAACAGAATCATTATGGGTTTAAATGTAACCACTGACTACACAAGAAGTTCCAAAACCAATTTGTAATAAGATATGTTAATGTTTAAAGTGGAGAGAAGTGCAAATAACTATTATAAAGACTTTGCAGTCCTGTATGTGAAAAGCGCTTAAGGTGTGATTTTTATTTTATTTTTATTTTATTATAGCTGTATAAACGTGGAAAAAAATAATGGCCACTAGTGTTATATTTTCCAGCATTAAACAGAATTTCTGTTTTAATTAGTTGAAGTGCGTCTAAGCTAAAGAAGCTCATTCAATTTAGTGGAATTGCATTTGCCTAAAGTCCTTTCTACCCAAGGAATACTGCCTTTGATTTTAAAAATAAGCTCATGAAATTAGATATATTTAACACAGTTACTGTAGTTTCCATTGTGACCAGTAGGTAGCAGTGCTGAACCCTCATGTTCAGCCTAGCTATTGGATGCTGTAGGGATATTCCTTCCCACCTCCTCCTCATGGTGGATTTGTGTACATAAATGCGCCAATCTTGCGCCTGCTCTGACATGGAATGGAGCCCAGATGTGCACCTTGCCTGCTCACAGCGGAGATGCTTCACGATCGCACGCAACTCAGTTTTGCGGATGGATATTGAGAGTTTTTGCAATGCGCATGCTCCGTGGCTGAATATACCAGTAGGTAGCAAAGATCTATTGCACGCTTGCAGCCAACTTGTGTGCAAATCTACATCAGCCCATTCTCTGCAATCTGAGTGTAAAGGCGCTATATTAGCTATAGATCAGTCTACCAGAGTGTCTAGGATCGACCCTCTAATCATAGAAGGGATTCCTAGAGTAATGTTTTAACTGATTCCTTGACCCCTCTTGCCCCCCTCGTGGCCCGATCTTGCCCCAGACTCGCTGATTTTTTAACACAGCCCTATGAGGCTGCAAACGATGGTCATGGAGTCTGGTGCTTCTGTGAGTACGTCATATTGCTGCACAACCTCATGGTGACTCGCAGGGTGTTATCCAATCCCCTAAATTTGTAATATTAGAAAATGCTATTTCATATTGAATTGTGTAACTGTAGTTTGCAACTTGGTATTGTTCTAAATGCATTAACACACCAGAATGTTCTCACCACCTTGGCCTTTTTAGACAACATCAGTAATGCCGTTGGCCCTCGTAATATGAACTGTGGACCCCTTGAATTCATAGATTCACAGAAATGATTTTTGACAGATCATACTGTGCTCCTTTGATTCATCTGAAAGAAAAGTCCAACAAGTGGACTGTGGTTTTATGTCAGAGCAAGCTTTTAGTGGATTAGTGCTACCCTTCTGCCTGTTACAGCAATAATAAGAAACGTCGGTATTGAATTATTACTTTTCTTTCCAACACCTTGTGGCGTCCATGCTGCAAAGAATAGTCTGAGAACACATCTATATGAACCATATGACTTTTAAAAAGACAATTATTATTGACTGCTTGTCACCTAATGCCCTTTTCCTTAGGTAAACGTTGTGGTCAGCACACTACTTCTGATTGGTCAGCCTGAACAACCAATCATAACTCATTCCTCAAATAAATGGAGATCAACTTTAGAATTTAGAATGATCAATTTGTGGTTCTTGATTTCAGCAGCACCTGAAACCCGTCAATATGCCATACTTACTATTTATAGTTATTTTTATGGCTCATGCATTATTTCTTCCTTCAGTGCTCCGCTGATCACGGAGAGGTTAGAAAATAGGTAAATGTACAACTGTCCATTAGGCTGATTTAAAAGCCTTGTAGTTGTCAATACCCATTGAAGTAATGCACTGGTCACTTTTATTTATTCTCAATGCAGATTTTAAATTCCAGCCACTAATACTAATTAAGCCAGCTCCATTAATTTTTGACAAGTGACCGTATGAGATAATAATCACTAAATTGTGCTATGCTCAATGCAAAGAGAATGCTGAATTATAATTAGAAGGATCATGAGTTTAATAAGAAAGCCAAAAATATTGACTAAACCATTACTGAAATTCTTGGTGTAAAGCAAAGTTGCTTAGGCCGGGATGTTGAGCGGACTAACCATTTATTTTGAATATAGATTCTACTTGCAGAACTAATATACACAATTTTGCTGACTTTTATTTGTATTTTTACAGTATTTAAAATAAACACTTGAAAAGGCATAGCATTAGCATTCGGTATACAGAGCATAAAACTGAAGTGTGCGGCTTGTACAGTACGTTCCACTGAACAAGACAATTAGAATGAGATAAAGCAGCGGATTGTTAAAGGCTTCTTTGCTTTGTGGATCGGCGCGCAGCCATGACACTTGGAAAGTGGTGCAGGTGAATTGGAAGTTAAACTATAATTAGTCAAAGTTTATGCAATTCTCACATTTTGGGGCTAATGGTTTCTAGTGTTCATTCTAGCACCCTGCACCTGTTACACCCCGTGCAGTTCCTCTTTTCTGCCTGGGGTGTCACTCTTTCTGCTCTAGCACACTCTGGTCTGTAGCTCTGCAGTGTTTTGCATCAGCTGAGTGTGCTAGAAGCACCAGAACAGTTAGCAACGCCATTGGTAGAAAAGAGGAACTGCACAGGTTGTGACCGATGCAGGGTGCTACAATGAACATTAGTTTCTTTACTGCATATACTTGGTGTGCAGACTGTTGCAGCTCTTTATGCTTAGAGAGATGGAAGAGGCATTGTCCCAGTACAGCCAGGGTGCAAATGTGTCCAATGCAAAAGAGGCTGAAACGCATATATGTATCTAAGTAGGCGTAATTGTTGCAGCCAACTCCCCATTGATCCAAGATCTCTGCTAAAAAAATAAATAAATAAAAAGTAGATAATAATGAGCAAGTATCGCCATTGGTCGATCCAGCACTAGTTCTCAAAGCTTAGTGCTGGTTGCAGCATACGGTTCCCCTGAAATTGTCGCAACCAGCAACAGGCTATGCCAACCAGGACTGGTAGCACTATAGCAGGGAAACTGTCAGTATGGGGACCCCTAGCAAAAGTGCCAACCCCCATAGATAGTCTGCTGTATTCCCTAGGGGGACTGAGATCACAAAATTAATGCAGTCCTGCCCCATTGGAAAATCAGATCAATGCTGATTGCACCAGGCCTTTTCCCACATACCGGGGTATATACATTTCCACTGGTACACTACAGGTTCCTGCATTCCCCAGGAGCATTTAATTAGTTGGGCATGATGGCCCTTGCAGTGATAAAGTCAACAGCATACTCATGGCTCCAATGGCATACTGACACTTCAGCAACCACAAGTTCCAACATGCCTGGTATCCATGGTTTACAGGGACCTGTACTGTATGAAGGAGAAATTAATGGAAGAAAACGCAAACACTGAAGTAAATCATTTATTATAAACGAACATGAGAAATTAAGTAATAGTTCTTGTTTTTATCTATTGGTATTCCAGTTTTCTGCTTCACAGAATAGGGAGTATATTTACTAAAGTGCAAGTTTTTAGAAGTGGAGATGTTGCCCATAGTAACCAATCAGATTCTACTAATCATTTATTTAGCACCTTCGGGAAGATATTAGCTAGAATATGACAGGTTGCTATGGGCAACATCTCCACTTCTAAAAACCTGCACTTTAGTAAATATACCCCCTTAGGAATCATAGTTATATGGAAACTGGAAAGTAGGTATACTTTAAATTTCAAGACACTGGATGAAGATGACTCAGTGCCTCAGTATCTTTGGATGAATGTCTGACGTTTACTGACATTTAATGCTCTTAAAAATGAAATACCATTCTTATATCTAGGAACTGACCATAATGAATAATCATTTGTATAGATGCTGAAAACGTGGCAGTCCCTAACACAGCACAGTATTACTACATGATCTGCAATTAATTTGCAAACTATAGTACAAAGTATGTGTAAATGAAATGCATTGAATGAGGCTAAAGTCTTATTTCCATGCAGTAATCTACCTCTTGCAGCTCATCACCATCACAGTCTTCCAGTTTAAACTATTTTAATTCTCAGAAATTGAGCTACTATTAAAAAAAATGTGTGAATCATTCCAGGGTGAAACTTTGGAAGAAATCTAGCAGAAATTATGCACATCGGAGGCTATTAAGAACTTTGCGAGACATTTATAACCTGTTTCCAGAAAGCAAAAATAGAATGTAATATGTGCAAGGTGCAATAAAATGCAGGGAATGCAGAATTTTTACCAGCCACTCTGTGGATGAAATTACCCAGCAGATAGACTGTATTTCAGGTCTAAAATTACAGTAGTTCATGATATTAAATACTGGTAAACTCTCTCATGTGTGTGACTTAGCGGCATCCAATCTCAATATATATATATATATATATATATATATGTATATATATATATATAATTTATATACAGTTGCAATGGTTGTACATTTAATTTTTTTGGAGAAATGCACTTCTTGGGACTTTCACAATTTTTGTTTGTCTGTTCATTCTGGCATCACGCTAAAACTACTGGATGAATTTGGATTGAGTTTTGAATGTTGTATAGCTTAGTCACCTAGAAAGAGACTGAGGTATGTATTATCTCAATGTGACATCAGGGAGAAGAGCAATAAAGGACAAACCAGACACTTGAAACTCAGCGCATGCAGTGTGCAGGCTCCTCAAGCCAAATATGACTAGATGTATATAAATATAATTTTGTGGGGACAAATATTCTTTTAGGGACTGTTTATGAACTATGGAGACAAATTTTCTTTTATTGGGATTTGCACAAGTTCCTCAAATCCAAAATGACTATATGTATATAAATATATACAGTATATACAATGTAAACATATATTGCACACCCCGAATGCAAACAGATTATATATATATACACAGTATATATACTGTATATGTATGCATATAGAAATACACACACATATATATATATATCAAAATCTATTTTGCAGGAAAATTCAACTATATATTAAGCACTGACCAGGCAGCTTATCTTGACTCATGAGGTTCCAGTATACAGTACATGTCAATCCAGTAGATGGCACACCTAGACAAAAACTACATATCAGTCGCTGCTAATGTTGTTTGCAACCTTTCAGTGTTACTACAATATAAGATTTGTTTAACTAAAGTGAACTTAGACTGGACTGTGAGGTTGATTGCCCCTTGGATTGGATTGTATGGTTTACATAAAAAATAAAAAACTGTGGATTCTTGGCTATCGAGACAGCATTATTGTACCACTATAATAAACATATTATAGTGGTACAATAATACCATCTCAAAAGAGATCGAATCTGTCCAAGATTTCCTCCAAAACTATGCAAGCTAGAAAAAGGCGATTAGCTGAAAGTCAGCCTGAGCATGAGCAACAATTATAATAGCAAAAAGTGTTTCATATTACATGTAACTAAATAAAGTCCATAGCTTGATAAATAACCTAATACAGGGCACTTTATTATAAACACACGAATAATTATAATATATGCAATCTGAATCCCAAAGGACCCTGAACCAATTAGTGATAGCCATCTTCATCTAATTAAGTTATGCAAATCATGGGGTTAATCCTTTAATAATAGCCCACTGCCACTAATAATGTAATTAATAGACGTACTAATAACTAATGCATATACTTATGTACTAATTACTGTAGTGACTTGGCAGCTCCCAGTCCTTAGTATCGTTATTTCACATGTGTGTTTTAAAACAATCAGGGGTAACTCACATTACAAAAGGTCACCTCCGTTCCCCTAAACCATGGTTTAACCCAATGGTTCCCAAACTGCGTGCTGTGGCATCCTTTGGTGCCACAGGTTTGTGGTCCAGAACCAAATCAAATGATTTATGGTCAGTTTGATAGGCAAAACTAGTGCTGGTCACTGGCAATCATAAAATATGTGGACAAGCAGAAGCGCAACCCTGCCCTCCACTACATAACTAACATATAAGCACAATTTACCTAACTTTCATCATTTGTTTCCGAATTTCTCAAACTTATGGATTAGGGGTAGGGATGGCCATCGATCATTGATGATTCAAAATAATCGATGGTTTATGACCGATGTCAAATGTTTTTGACATCGATGGGAGAGAACCAGATGGCTTCCCTCCATCCAGGGACGTAACTAGAACTTTGTGTGCCCCATAGCAAAATTTTAAAAGGGCCCCCCCCTCCACAGGCACCGAGAGGTAAAAAAAAATATATGCCCCCACATGATAGGGGAAATAAATTTTTTAATCTTGAGAGGACTGAAATATTGCCCTAAAATATTTGAGTGCCACAATCATATGAGCACATGCTGAGCCCTGATTGGATCTGCTTAGCATTTATTCCCGACCCTCAAATAAGGATCAGTGACATTTGGTAGAGCCAGCCCGCAATTGTGGGCACAGATGTCGAACCTGCCTTCCGCATTATGGCATTGCTGGTGGTGACCCCAAACACACACGCACAAATACACCCACACATAGCATTCAGACATTGACACACACCAGTCACCCATTGTCCCTCATACACACACACCCCTCATACACATACATCAGTCACCCATTGTCCCTCATACACACATAGCAGTTACCCATTGCCTCAAACACAGCAGTCACTGTTTCTTACACAGTCCAGTCAGCCATTGTCTCACACACACATATAGCAGTCACCCATTGTCACACACACACACACACACCAGTCACCCATTGTCACACACATACACATATAGCAGTCACCCATTGTCACACACACACACACACACACCAGTCACCCATTGTCACACACACACACACCAGTCACCCATTGTCCCTCATACACACATAGCAGTTACCCATTGCCTCAAACACAGCAGTCACTGTTTCTTACACAGTCCAGTCAGCCATTGTCTCACACACACACATATAGCAGTCACCCATTGTCACACACACACACACCAGTCACCCACTGTCACACACATACACATATAGCAGTCACCCATTGTCTCACACACACACACACACACACCAGTCACCCATTGTCCCTCATACACACATAGCAGTCACCCATTGCCTCAAACACAGCAGTCACTGTTTCTTACACACTCCAGTTAGCCATTGTCACACACACAGATAGCAGTCACCCATTGTCACACACACACATATAGCAGTCACCCATTGTCACACACACACACACACACATATAGCAGTCACCCATTGTCACACACATAAACATATAGCAGTCAGCCATTGTCACACACATACATAGCAGTCACCCATTGTCACACACACACATAGTCACCCATTGTCACACACACACATATAGCAGTCACACACACACATAGCAGTCACCCATTGTCATACACACACACACACACATATAGCAGTCACCCATTGTCACACACATAAACATATAGCAGTCAGCCATTGTCACACACATACATAGCAGTCACCCATTGTCACACACACACATAGTCACGCATTGTCACACACACACATATAGCAGTCAAACACACACATAGCAGTCACCCATTGTCATACACACACATCTAGCAATCACCCATTGTCACACACACACACATATAGCAATCACCCATTGTCACATACATATATAGCAGTCAGCCATTGTCATACACACACATATAGCAGTGACACACACACACATAGCAGTCAGCCATTGTCATACACACACATAGCAGTCACACACACATATAGTCACCCATTGTCATACATACACATATAGCAGTCACACACACATACAGTAGCAGTCAGCCATTGTCACCAGGGCCATAGCTAGGGTAGTGCGGCCGGTGCCATCGCACAGGGCACCACAGGTCAGGGGGCGCTGTTTGGGCCTGTCACATTTCTGTTTATTATCATTCTCACTTATAACTTCCTCTTATTTCATCCCCAGCATCTCCTGGCCTCCCCTATCTATTCCCTGGCCCTTCCCCATGAGGTAATTCTTTTTTTTTGGGTGCATTCTGTCCCTTTGAAAAATGAGGGGGGCACCAATGCACTTTCTGGCACAGGGCACCAAAAAGTCTAGTTACGGCTCTGATTGTCACACACACACACATATAGCAGTCAGCCATTGTCACACAAACACACATATAGCAGTCACACACACATAGCAGTCAGCCATTGTCACACACACACACACACACACACATATAGCAGTCACACACACATAGCAGTCAGCCATTGTCACACACACACATATAGCAGTCAGCCATTGTCACACACACACATATAGCAGTCAGCCATTGTCACACACACACATATAGCAGTCACCCATTGTCACACACATACACATATAGCAGTCAGCCATTGTCACACACATACACACATAGCAGTCAGCCATTGTCACACACACACATATAGCAGTCACCCATTGTCACACACATACACATATAGCAGTTACACACACATAGCAGTCAGCCATTGTCACACACACACATATAGCAGTCACACACACATATAGCAGTCAGCCATTGTCACACACACACACATATAGCAGTCAGCCATTGTCACACACACACATATAGCAGTCACACACACATAGCAGTCAGCCATTGTCACACACACACACATATAGCAGTTACACACACATAGCAGTCAGCCATTGTCACACACACACATATAGCAGTCACACACACATATAGCAGTCAGCCATTGTCAAACACACATAATGCACCTACCCCAGTGCTCTCACCTAGCATGCTTTGTGCAGCTGGCTGTGATGGTCCCTGTTCACTTCTATTTTTAACTTGGTTCAGTCTAGGACCGACGCTGTGTCCGTCTCCCAGTCAAGAGATGCAGAGCAGAAGGTAAGGGGAGGAGCAGAGGTGAAGTCAGAGGGCGGATCATAGCCTCATGGGATTTGTAGTTAATCTTCAACTGACTCTTATATTGAGAAACTTAATCTTCAATCAAACCTTATAAATCATTATATATAATTAAGTATTTATATGCTTGTGTTTTCATCTGTGATATTTAATTTTTGTATTTGATTTCCTGACTGAGTGGTTTTCAATCTGATACATTTAAGGGGCCACAGGGGCCCTCTAATCTTCAAAGGTGCCACACATTATATTTATTCAAAATAATAAGTTAAAGCAATATATGTAACCAAGCACCTATAGATAATAATATATCAGCAGTCATTTGAAACTAGTGTTACAAGCTATAGCAAAGAATTCTGACAATAAAGCTGGCAGTTGTTGGGGGCGACAGGTCCAGGCCCATCACAATGGGCAATCTTATTTGATCATTGTACAGTATGTTTTTTCTTTATTAGTGATAAATGAAATAATTACATTTAAAAAAGAAAAACAACCTTTTGTCTGTAACTATTCAGCCTCATTGACCAGAGTAAAGCTATAGATATCTCTGGGGTGATCATTAGCCCTGTTCTCAAACTTTGTGTTTCTTTTGTGAGCTTCTTTAAAGGGAAGTGACAAATATCTTGCTCATGATGTGTACTAGATATATGCAACTTTGTACATGGATTTTTGTTTGGTGATGGATGTATTACAGATTTATGGAGCATACACACGGTCAGATTTGTCAGATGTGTCAGATGAACGATTGAACGATTTGAACATTTGAACGATCTGAACGATTTGATGAACGATTTGACCAACGATTTGAACGATTTGAACTATGAGCGATTTTTTACTGCATTAAAATTAATGGAATCATCCAAGTCTGACTGCAAACACATCAGATGTCAGATATCGTTATCTGACCATCGGGAACGCACATCGTTCATCGTTCAAACATGTCAGATATGTCAGATTTCCTTCAGATGTTAATGATTGAACGATTTTTAAAATCGTTATCGTTCAGACCTGAAGAAAAATCTGACAGTGTGTATGCACCATTATATTTGCATTTGCAATGTATAAAATATTTGATACATTGAGAGTCTGGATTTTTTTTTCTCCCAGGGAGTTGGGAGCAAAGCAAAAAAAAATGCAAGTAACTTTGTATCTGGCACAAACCATGTTGCAATGCGAGGGGTGCAAATTCATTTATTTTATTTTGCATGCAGGGCAAATACTGACTGTTTTTACATGTAGCCCATACATGCTGGACAGCTTTATTTTTTCACTGTCATTTAGAATTGAGTGTGGACACGCCCCTCCCAAGTCCTAAATCTAAATCTCTCTGAACATTTTATATTTGCCCCATCTGCAGTGCAACATGGATTTACCACGGTGCAAAGTTTTTTTTTTTTTTTTTTTGCTTTCCTCCCAACTTCCAGTCCCAGTATGTGGTCCCACTGTCATTGTAAGATAAAGAGGCCAGAATATTTATGGTAAGGAGGGATGCCCAAAATAAGCGAGCACCCCTTACCAGGGACTATCACCATGATGAGGATCTTTAAAGCACAGCTCGGTTCTGGGTTCCAAGGTAATGATAAAGATTCAATATCAGAGCCACCAAGACATATGGCAGGCTCCAGTGATTGAAGAGGTGTGGACTCATCTGAGATCCCGTACACAATAAAAGTGGCTCCCATGATCATACTGCGCGACCATAGGGTTATTCAGAAGGTCAATTTTTGACAGTTGTTTGGAGCCGCCGGTGGGTGTCTCAATATAAGTCCTGGCGGATGTAACATTTGCATATTTTCGCACTAGCGTCCATCTTTCAATCAGGACTTGAGTTCTTTGTCATCCAATCACAGTGATTGGCCAGATTCTCCAGTGTTTGTATATAAATTTACACATTTCTGATGAATTATGACCGTTTTGCAAAATAATGAAGCAGTGATCTTTGTAATTTATCCCAATTTCAAAATCGCCCATATCCATATGTACTGTCATTTTAATCTATTTATGCAGAATATATTGTAGCCTCAGTTTATGGACATATATAAAAGATAGGAATAGTTTAGATACAGTAAAAATCACATATGCCCCCTTTGTGCAGAATACATTGTAACTATTCAGTTAGTGGATTCTAAGTTACCTCATTTGATACGTTGCAAAACATTTACAGTATACCCTAAATCCTCATACTCGTTTTCTAATGCCTTCATTTTATACCAATTGTATCAAAGGTTTTGTCAAGCTCTCAGCTTTGCCCTTTGATATATGTTCTGTCAGCAGTAAACTGGCAAAAAAATTCTGAAACAATTGAGCAGTTTATTACTCGTGCAGATTTTTTCCCCAAGGGCTTTGTGCTTAGCAATCCCTGTGGATGAGTTTGAGGAAAGGTATTCTGAGTGCTCAGAATCCTGGCACTCAGAATACCGATGCTGGCAACCCGGCAGCAGGGCCGTAGCTAGGGTAGTGCGGCTGGTGCCATTGCACAGGGCACCACAGGTCAGGGGGCGCTGTTTGGGCCTGTTAAATTTTTGTTTATTATAATTCTTGCTTGTAGCTTCCTCTTATTTCATCCCCAGCATCTCCTGGCCTCTCCTATCTCTTTCCTGGCCCTTCCCTATGAAGCCATGTCCCTTTTTTGGGTGCATTATGTCCCTTTGAAAAATGAGAGGGGGCGCCAATGCTCTTTCTGGCACAGGGCACTAAAAAGTCTAGTCACGGCTCTGCCCGACAGGGTGAGGATACCGACACCTGCTGATAAGTATCGTAATCCGACACCTAAACCTAACCCTCCCCAAAGCCTATACCTAACTCTCCCCCCTGCAAACTAAATCTAACACTCCTCCACTGCAACCTAAACCTAACTCTCCCCCCCAGCAGCCTAAACCTAACCCTCCCCCTAGTGTTTAACCCAAACCCCTAACCCTAATACTTACAGTTGGGATGTCAGCAGTCCGAATGCCGGCATCAGGATTCTGATTGGTGCCGGGATTCCAGCTCCATCATTCTGAGTGCCGATAGCCACGATACTAACTACATCCTGGTGGCCACCAACAATATCTGGTAACCTCTCACGGTACAAGTTGTGTCGCAAAGGTAACTATGACCTTGTTATCATGGAGGGAGGGAGGGTCAGGGGCAATAGGGGAAGGTCTCCAATGAGAACAAATCATTGGAGCTGAATCTGACTGGTACGCAAGTAGAAAGTGGATGTTTTTTAAGGATTTCAGCATAACGCGCATGTGCAAAAGAAAAACATCGTCCACTGCACATGTTCCTGATCAGACTTACACTAACTGACAGAGATGGCTCCTGCCAACGGATTGATCTGTCAGATGGCGGTCCACACTTTTGTGAAATGGTCGTATCTACTGTAAGTGGTAACTGGTCGGCAACCATGCAATCGCAAGGAACAGCCCCGCTTAATGAGAGTCTCCTGGGCGGGTTCTTCCAACTTCCATTCATGACTTGGACACAGACACAATGTTTGTTCTAATCTTTTGCATAGAGCATGGGCCTGATGCAAGTCCAGATAGTTATGATGACGGTTGCGTCCGCAGACAGATACCCAGTGGGATGGACAGACTTCCACTTCCAGTCACACAGATTTTCTGTACACTTCAGCAGATGCTTGAAATTTAGCATATGAAAGTGAGTACCATGTTGTGGCTGTACAGGAAATCGACTAAAGAGACATTTTGTGAGCTGAAATTCAATATGGAAAAAAAATACTTTTAATAATGGGAATTACGTCTGTGGGCAGTATTCAATTAGTTTCGCACCCGCGGAAATGTTTCATCAGCCCCACTTTTCGCAGACATCGCGTGTTTTGGATGCGGAAACTTTTCATGCGCATCCCCGCTTTCCAGCGTATTCAATTCCAAAACAGGCGAAAACGGCAAGTGGCAAATCTAGAACAGGTGGAAAGTACTGTCAGACAGGGGGTCATCAGCCTTACTCCAAAAAGATGCACTAACATTGGGGATCAATGTAGAAGTGTTCCAATAGCTCTAATAAAACTATTTGGGGTACTGAAGTTGTCTAAAATCCTTGCTATTAGCATCCTTGCAAAACTGGTGAAGAATGGCATTAAGCAGTATTTTTGGGTGAAAATAAGTAGTCCCATCACATTTGGGGTACTTGAAAGTGGGCACTAGCATATTTTAATGCCTCTAAAGTGAAGTTTTAAAAAATTTAAATTCCTCCATCATACTAGCACCTGCAATCCCCAAAACACTTGATCCCTCCTTAGAGCACCCCCAGAAGCTTGTTTCGCTAATTTTTGAAGTTATCCCCCCACTTTTCTCATTTTAGCCCTCAATTTCAAAGGCGTTTTTTCTAGGGGGATTCTGGAATTTTTGTAATCTTTTTTTTGGGTGATTTGTTCTTTGAGGGGGGGGTGTTCCTAGGGTTCTGAGTGGTTTCCCAACATCTGTGCCCCAAAATATAGATTTTACACTATTTTTTCTCCTGCTATTCTGTGGAGAAAAAGTATCACCTATTTCAGTGCCTTGACTTTCCGCATAGGCGAAAACAGAATGGAATTGAATACAGAGTAAAACAAAGGCTAAAAACCACGCTAAAACGGATTTTCGCTTCTTATTGAATACGGCCTTATAAGTCCTATTCTAAAATGAAATAATATGTCGAAGATCTTCACAAAGTCATTGAAGCTGGGTCATTGTCAGAGGGGAGTTAGATGCACCCATATTTTTGGTCACCAATAATTATAAGTTATACATAGCGCACACATATTCCACAGCGCTGTACAGAGAATGTTTTAGTCAGTCTCTGCCCCAGTGGAGCTCACAATCTATTTTCCTTATCACATAGAAATGCATACACACTAGGGTTATTTTTTTTTTTGTCAGGAGCCACTTATCCTATCTGTATGTTTTTTGATTGTGGCAGGAAACCGGAGCAAACTCAGGGAGTACATACAAACTCCACATACGGTCAGGAACTGTACTCTTTACTTCAGGACTGTGGGACAGTAATGCTTTCCACAACCCCAGCTGTGCTGCCCATTCCTGTCTACATTTTTAGAGTTCTCTGAACGTTCTTCACTGTAATAATCACATATCTCTTCATTATTGCTGACAACTCCAATAGGACAAATAAATCTATAAATACAAATCTCCATTGCATGAGTTGTAATTTCTTAGAAACACATTTATTTGGCAGCTTTGTAAACCAATGGGCAGCATTGCTATGGTACCTCGCGGTGCTGGTGTCATGGGTTCAATAACAGCCAAGGCCCTCTCTCTCTGGAGTTTGAATGTTCTCCTCTTGTTTGCATTAGTTATCTTGCTTCTTACCACAGTCTAAAAACACAAAGGTAGGTTTATTGGCTGCTGTTGGACCTTAGTGTGTGTGTTCGGTAGAGAATTTAGGGGGAGATGTATCAAATCTTGGAGATAAAGTACCAACCAATTAGCTTCTAAGGGCCCTATTTATAACAAGCCACATCTCAGATGCAGATGTGATGTGATAATAAGGATGTATCAAATATCTCATGCAGGGACAGAGCTTGCGAGAAAGCTTTGTCCCTGCGAATCCTCTTTGCACACTGTAAAGGGTATTTTATACAAAAAATACCCGGACAGTGTGACCAGCAGGCAGGCTCAGCAGCCACGAGCAGTCTCCAACTGCAGCTCAGCACACGCTGTGTGCTGGGCTGCTGTGAGGGGCGGAGCGGCGCCGGACACGGGCCCCCGCCGGGCTCCTCAGGAAGCCTGGGCCCGGGTAATCTGTACCCGCTCCCCCCCCTCTCGGCGCCCCTGTGTGTGTGTATATGTGTATATATATATATATATATGTCCATGGTGAAAGGCCACTGAAGTGGCAATGCACAGAGCGTCACTCCAGGAATAGCAGAGAAAGTAGTTTAATTCAACGTTTCGAGGCTATTACAGCCCTGTCGTCAGGAATACATAACAAACACATAACATTAAAAGCACTTACCTATATACCCCACCCGCTGTGTGATCGTGTGCAGTCGCATCTCAGCCGCGTTCACGTGACAGGAGGGCGCGGGTCGCGCCGAAAGTGTCGTCATCCGGCTCACCTCCGGTGGTTGCTATGCAAAACCTAAGACACTTCTTAGAAGCGTCTTAGGTTGGCATAGCAACCACCGGAGGTGAGCCGGGTGACATCACTTTTGGCGCGACCCGCGACCTCTGGCCACCCAAACAGCGCAGTGTATTGAATAGCTGCGGGAGCTCCCTCCTGCGACTATTCTACATTGCACTGAACTGAGGGCCTGATTCAGAGCCGGACGCTATTTGCGAACGGTCGTTCAGAAAAAGGGGCCGGCTATTTAAATTGAGCGCTCGCTCTTTGCGGTCTGTTGACGCCTCTATGTCTGAGCGAGTGAACGAAATATGCACTCGCTATTTTGTAAAGATGCCCCCTGGCCGCTCGCATTCCTACGTCATCTCCGCTATTTATTGGATTAACCGAGTACATTGGATTGGATTTTTCTACCGCAATCATGCGAACAGTTCAGGCTAAGAAACAATCAAGTGACGTGGTCGATGACGCTGCTTTGTTAATTATGCACACCCTTAAAATGCCCATTTTGACCTTTTGGCACACCTGCGTTCGGATCTCCACTCCCCGTTTTCAAGCACCTTCCCCTGTTACCACCCACAAACGCCTCATCCTGTCTCTCAAATTAGCAGGCACTCACTATTTTGCTACCACACAATTTCCAACTGCAATGACTGGTTCGCGCATGCGTATTACAACCCATACGCATGCGCAGTTGTGCGAACATCGCTCGGAGCGAACGAGCAGCCGTTTACGAGCGGCTCTGAATCAGGCCCTGAATTCCCCCCTATAACTATTAATAAGATAAGGTAATTTTATATATAGAGAGATAGAGATGTCACATACATGACATCACTAAGTGACCCATGTGCTCTTTAATAGAGATATTTTCAGATTTACGTCATCACCATGTGCCATATTAACAAGAAGTTTTTCTTGTGCAGACTCTCGCATTACACTATTGATATAAGTGAAAAGGGAAGAGAGATTGAGGTTTTTAAAGGTAGGGGCTAGTCACACCACACAGGACAGGCCACATCCCTGTGCAGACAACACTCCACAATACTGGTTACACCCCCACATCACTAGTCACAGGGGTTGGGTATGATTACCCAGCAGTTCGGGATGCCTGCTGTCAAAATGCCGACAGCGGTATCCCGATGCTCAGAATTCCGACGGGGGTCAGGTAAGTATACAAACCCTCCCCCCTTCTGTTCCTAACCCTCCCTTCTTGCACCCTAACAGTTAGTACCTAACCTTAACCTTCCCCCCTTGGTGCCTAAACCGAACCTTCCCCCTTTAGTGCCGGGATTTCAAAAGACGGAATTCCGGCCATCTGTATTTTGACTACATCCCCCAACAGCAGTGCTGAACACACCTCTTTCGGCGGCACACAATAGGCCCTTCATAAATTTCAGCTCCAGGCCCTTGTGGATCTTAATCTGGCACTGGCCGGCGCACATCTCTACCTTTAATACATTTATGTGATACTAAAATAATGTGAAAAGGGTGCGAAAATACCCCTTTTCACATTTTTTTTAATAAACCAAATATTGATAAATAGGGCCCTAACTGTCACTTTAAAGGCTGTTTGAAAGTGAGTTAGGAGCTGACTGATTGGTACTTTGTTCCTCTCCACATTATCTCTCTCCAAGGTTTGATACATCTCCCCCTTAGACTGTAAGCTCCAATGGGACAAGGACTGATGTGAATGACTGAATATTCTCTGTGTTTGATAGCAGCATAATATGATGGCAATGAGTAATTAATACTGTGTGCACAGAACATTACCAAAGCATTCTATTGATTGTCGATGACGGCTTATGGATACGTATTAATATAAAACAAGCTTTTCTTGACAAAGTTATAAGCACAAAATTCCGTAAATCGCAGATACAACAAGCTTTTATTATATTTATTTAAATAGCACCAGCATACAGGATGTCGTAGTGCTTTACATTTGGGAAGAAACACAATAATAAAACAAGAGTGGATATTATTTAACAGACGCAGACATAAGGGGGTCCCACTCGCAAGTTTACAATCTATAGGACAACAGGAGTATGTTACATGAGGATTGCCAGAGACTACATGTTGTTGCTACCAGGTTTCAATGGAAAAAAATAATTTAGTAGGGCTCCATGATTCATATTTGGAGACTTGTTAATACTTTTGGGAGATGTTATCCATATGGATTCAAAAGGAAGACAATGTGGAAGAAATGGGGGTGGGATTATCTCAGTTTAAGCCAGGGGCATATTTTTGATGCCCCACATCTTACCCCTGAAAACTATAATTTCTTATAGCTGCAAATCGTGGCAGCAACAAATTATTTTTCATTGGAATGTAGAAAAAATGTCTTGCAGGAATGTAGCCTCTGACACGGTTCGGACCTGGCACTCCTTGTGCACCTGCACGGCCATCGGAACGCACATGTGCATGTGTCAGTCAACAGAGAGGGGTCATTCAGATTCCTCTGCCAAACAATTTGCACAAATGTAGCCATAGGCAAAGATGGTGTCAGCTATAGGGGCTAATCTTTTGAAAGCTATGCTTTGTGAATTCATTCAGAGAGACCACAGCAGATATCTGCAATATCTGCTGTGGTACCCCCTTCATAAGAGAGTTGATTAAACAGTAATTAGACTGCCTCCGTTTTTCTGTACCATAGCTAAACGTGGCAACCCTGTGCTGGTTATTGTGAAGCGGTTGGACTTCCGTAGCCTCCACCTTTCATCATGGTGGATGAGGAAGACGTGTCTGTGAGATTACGTTAGAGATGTGTGATTGAATTTTGTGTTAAGCTTGGAAAAAGCGGAAATGAAACTCATGGAATGTTATGGGAAGCATATGGTGGAGAAACAATTAGCCGTGCTGCAGTATTTCCGTGGTGGAAGCACTTCAAAGAGGGTAATACACGAGTTACTGACAAAGCGCGTTCTGGGAGAGCGTTGTGGGTATCCATCGCCGGCCACCTGCTTCTCCTCCCCGGGCCTCCCCCGGGAGGAAGTATAAAAAGTAGGCAAGTATGCCCCTTATCTCTCTCCCTTCTGCTATCTTCATGCAGTTTATTCCCTGTAATTAAGCACACAGCCAATCATGTAGCCATTATCCTGCTTATTCATCTCCCCAGTATTTCTTCCATGGTTGGAGAGTGATGATGTCATCACTGTGTTCCACACACCCAGCCTGGCCTCAGGGAGATTGCTAGACTCTTCAGTGAGTCAGGGAGATCACCACTATTTCAGGGAGTCTCCCTGACATTCAGGGAGGGATAGCAAGGTGACATACAATTAGCCTTGCTGGTAATTGTCCGCAGCCACCAATTCAAATAGTGGGGACTGCACGTTATTTCCCAGAGATGGACTTTTCCTCGCCGCTTCAGGAGAGATTCTTGTTGAATCTCGCACCATGGATCCGCAATTCCTGGTATTGCACTCCCCATCCTGCCTACTTCATTGGGAACTGGGAGGGACGAGGGGAGGGCTGCCAACTCTTCTGGAAGGGGGGTCCAGGGGGACTTCATAAATAATCGTGAGGAGAGTAGGTAAGGTTAAGTGGAGAGATCTGTTTGGGTCGGTTTTTGCACAATGAATCGCCTTGCAATAGGACCGAATTGACCATTGGGAACTCACGCCATCTGAAAAAAGGCCTAATATGCATCTGAAACGTCAAACCAGTATGTATTTCAGCTGAGGATATATTAAAGAATATTTTATACTGCTGCCAATGGTGAGTTTCCTCTCTCTCTCTTTCTCTCTGTATTTGATTTATTGGGCTTGGAGCGTTCCTGTGTCTCTAATGTCATTCGGATTGCACCCCAACTGCTGATGTATGGGCCGTGATAGACACAGTGTACTGTATGCATGCTGTGCACATGTTCTCTACATGAGAACACTTTGTTCATGGCACTATACGTGGCATAACATATATATTCTCTAAATTAAAAAAAAATAAATAAATAAAAAAAAAATATATATATATATATATATATATACAGTCAGGTGCATAAATATTGGGACATTGACAGAATTTTCATATTTTGGCCTCTATTCACCACCACAATGGCTTTGAAATGAAACAAACAAGATGTGCTTTAACTGCAGACTTTCAGATTTAATTTGAGGGTAATTACATCCAAATCAGGTGAACGGTGTAGGAATTACAACAGTTTCTATATGTGTCTCCCACTTTTTAAGGGGCCAAAAGTAATGGGACTATCAACTCAAAAGCTATTTCATGGACAGGTGTGGGCTATTCCCTCGTTATTTCATTATCAATTAAGCAGGTAAAAGGTCTGGAGTTGATTCTAGGTGTGACATTTGCATTTGGAATCAGTTGCTGTCGACTCGCAATATGAGATCCAAAGAGCTGTCACTATCAGTGAAGCAAGCCATCATTAGGCTGAAAAATCAAAACAAACCCATCAGAGAGATAGCAAAAACATTAGGTGTGGCCAAATCAACTGTTTGGAACATTCTTAAAAAGAAAGAAAGCACCGGAGAGCTCAGCAACACCAAAAGACCCGGAAGACCACGGAAAACAACTGTGGTGAAAAAAAAACCCTTCACAACAGTTGGCCAAATCAAGAACACTCTCCAGGAGGCAGGTGTATATGTGTCAAAGTCAACAATCAAGAGAAGACTTCACAAGAGTGAATATAAAGGGTGATGTAAACCATTGGTGAGCCACAAAAACAGGAAGACCAGATTAGAGTTTGCCAAACAACATCTAAAAAAGCCATTACAGTTCTGGAACAACATCCTATGGACAGATGAGACAAAGATCAATTTGTACCAGAGTGATGGGAAGAGAAGAGTATAGAGAAGGAAAGGAACTGCTCATGATCCAAAACATACCACCTCATCAGTGAAGCATGGTGGTGGTAGTGTCATGGCGTGGGCATGTATGGCTGCCAATGGAACTGGTTCCCTTGTATTTATTGATGATGTGACTGCTGACAAAAGCAGCAGAATGAATTCTGAAGTGTTTCAGGCAATATTATATGCTCATATTCAGTCAAATGCTTCAGAACTCATTGGATGGCGCTTCACAGTGCAGATGGACAATGACCCGAAGCATACTGCAAAGCAACCAAAGAGTTTTTTAAGGCTAAAAAGTGGAATGTTATGCAATGGCCAAGTCAATCCCTTGACCTGAATCCGATTGAGCATGCATTTCACTTGATGAAGACAAAACTGAAGGGAAAATGCCCCAAGAACAAGCAGGAACTGAAGACATTTGCAGTAGATGCCTGGCAGAGCATCACCAGGGATGAAACCCAGCGTCTGGTGATGTCTATGCATTCCAGACTTCAGGCTGTAATTGCCTGCAAAGGATTTTCAACAAAGTATTAAAAAGTGAAAGTTAGATTTAGGATTGTTTAGTTTGTCCCATTACTTTTGGCCCCTTAAAAAGTGGGAGGCACATATAGAAACCGTTGTAATTCCTACACCGTTCACCTGATTTGGATGTAATTACCCTCAAATTAAATCTGAAAGTCTGCAGTTAAAGCACATCTTGTTTGTTTCATTTCAAAGCCATTGTGGTGGTGACTAGAGGCCAAAATATGAAAATTCTGTCAATGTCCCAATATTTATGGACCTGACTGTATATATATGTTCTATAAATTAAAATTTTAAAATTGGATTCTTTAATGACTTCCTGAATATATGAGATACAGACATTTCGTTAAATGATTGATTAAACTTAAAAATAAATTATACTGCAATACTTTGTGGCTGTGAACATATAGGTCAGCTGGCAAAACATAGGAATATTGGCAGCTGCAAGTGACAGAATTGTCCATCCTAAAAAGCAGTTGAAATGCAATGTGTGAAATCCTATTACCGAAATAAGAGTAAAATAGAGGGGGGGGGAAATGCCGCGCCAGCACTTATTCTAATTGGAAATAGTATAAATTGTGCTGATGCAGCGGATTATTGTTAAAGGTCTAAAAATGTGATATTGCAGCTCTAGCTCGTTGGTATAAAGAGAGCATTAATGTTTTTGGGTGCTGTGAATGGAGACTGAAGGAAAGCCGATTGAGGAGAAAGGTGTGATAGGGCTGCACGCAAGAGTTACAGCTGCGAGACTCGGTCTTATACATTTTGAAGTCTGATCATGAGATGTAATTAAACCTACAGTAATCCTCCTATCTTAAATTGCTTGGCAGATGGCAATTTGGTGGACAGATGGACCTGGGCTGAATCCTCATTCGCGGTTCGTGTGTAACTGATACGCAATAAGGGCACGAGGAATCTACAAGCCTGTCAATATGATTTTCATTTTAAATTGCATTGAAACAGAAAAGGAAAATGGAATGATCTTATTGATTAGCTCTTAGAAAAGGAACTCACTGTATGGGGAAACAAGTGATACATCCAGTCTGTTTGACGTCTACGCTGCTTTCATACTGTATCTGCCAATTTTTCCTAAGACTCCATAATATCCTGTTACCTCTACAAGGCATGCTTTCTATTGATACAGAACACATTAAGCTTCATCAGATGTCAATAATGAGCCAGGAGCCCCTTTGCTGGGCATCTTCATATATATAGTAATCCCGACAAACAAAACATCAGTGTAAATATACTGGATGGTGCTATGCAGATGAAGTGCACTTTATTACACGTTCTGCTGTCGTAAACTGTCATAGCTAAAACCCGCTCATTAGTGTGTGTAAGATATAATAATGATATATCCAATAAAGCCTGCTCCATCTGTATATTAAATGAAAGAACATATTAGTAACATTACAAGTATGAGTTATGCACTCTTTCACTTTGACATTCTTTCAGAGACAACTTGTTTATAATTATAAATCAAGTGTAGTGGAGTATTTCCACCCTGCTTTATCACAAATTAACTCTCATATTTAAATAAAAAATAATAATAATACTAATAATAATAATTGTCTTATGGGTTTTCGCCCTGAAATGCATTTTGTGCTGTTACCGTTTCATCTGTCACCTTATTTTACTTTACTGTCATGATTCTGGTAATAACATAAGAGGAAGGAGACAGATCTAGTAGGTATTCTGGTATTTAGAAGGATGGCTGAATCTTTAGAGCAAAATTTGCTAAGCGGCAGGTTCTAAACCACAGCAGTTTGGTGGTGGTTTGGTGGCGGTTTTGCTATACGCAGATTTGCTAAGGCCAAAACACTGCAAAACCACTATAAAAGCGCCGTCAAAACAAATTTTAGAAAAGAATAGAAAAGGGCTGCCATTTAGAAACCGCCGCCAAACCCCCCGGGGTTTAGAACCCGCCGTCAAACCGCCACCAAACCACCGGGGATTAGAACCCACCGCTTAGTAAATTTTGCCATGTCATCCATACAGTATATCATTTGTGCCCTCAGTAAAACGCTGTGGGTGCTCACATGCTTTTGAAAATGATCTTTACTGTGTTACCTGAAAATTATTTTGTTGAATTTCATATTGAGGGTGCAATTGACAAGATTAATTTAGCATTTTGCTTGTGATTATTTTACCTTCACTGACTGTTATACATTCCATCAACACTACACTGGCCATTATGCTGTACATTCCATCAACACTACACTGTCCATTATACATTCCATCAACACTACACTGTCCATTATACATTCCATCAACACTACACTGTCCATTATACTGCACATTCCATCAACACTACACATTCCATCAACACTACACTGTCCATTATACTGCACATTCCATCAACACTACACTGTCCATTATACATTCCATCAACACTACACTGTCCATTATACATTCCATCAATACTACACTGTCCATTATACATTCCATCAACACTACACTGTCCATTATACATTCCATCAACACTACACTGTCCATTATACATTCCATGAACACTACACTGACCATTATACATTTCATCAACACTGTACTGTCCATTATACATTCCATCAACACTACACTGTCCATTATACATTCCATGAACACTACACTGACCATTATACATTCCATCAACACTACACTGTCCATTATACATTCCATCAACACTACCATGCCCATTATACATTCCATCAACACTACACTGTCCATTATACATTCCATCAACACTACACTGTCCATTATACATTCCATGAACACTACACTGACCATTATACATTCCATCAACACTGTACTGTCCATGAAACATTCCTTGAACATTACTCTGTCCATTATACATTCCATCAACACTACACTGTCCATTATACATTCCATCAACACTACACTGTCCATTATACATTCCATGAACACTACACTGACCATTATACATTCCATCAACACTGTACTGTCCATGAAACATTCCTTGAACATTACTCTGTCCATTATGCATTCCATGAACACTACACTGACCATTATACATTCCATCAACACTACACTGTCCATTATGCATTCCATGAACACTACACTGTCCATTATACATTCCATCAACACTACACTGTCCATTATACATTCCAGGATCATTACACTGACCATTATACATTCCATCAACACTACACTGTCTATTTTACATTCCATAAAGACTCCACTGGCCATCATGCATTCCATCAAAACTTTGCTGACCATTATATATTACATGAACACTACACTGTCCATTATACATGACATGACTGACCATTATACATTCCATGAACACTACACTGTCCATTTTACATTCAATCAAGACTTTGCTGACCGTTATATATTTCATAAACACTTCACTATCCGTTATATATTCCATCATCACTTTACTGTCTATAATACATTCCATCAACACTTTACTGTCCATTATATATTTCATTAACACTTTACCTTCCATTATACATTCCATCAACACTTTACTGTCCATTATATATTCCATCAACACTTTAATGTCCATTACACATTCCAGCAATTTATCGCTATCCATTATACATTCCATCAACACTTTACTGTCCATTATACATTCCATCACCTCACTGTCTCTTATACATTCCTTCAACACTTCACTGTCCAGTATACATTCCTTTGTTTCAACACTTTACTGTACATTATCACTGTCCATTATACAGGGTGTTCCATAAGTGTGAAAACACCCTTGTAAAAATTAAATATTTAAGGAAATATTAATCCAGTGTCTACACATATGATATGAGTATGTGACCAGTAAGGCGGCCATCTTGGATGCAACTTTAATTTTTTTAATTGGAAAGGTAGTCATGTGACATATCAAACAGATGCAGAATTTCATAAGAAAAAAACAATGGTAATTATTATTTATTGCATGTAAACTCTAGCACATTGAGGGTTTGTACTGTATGTATACACATAATGATAGATAGATAGATAGACAGACAGACAGATAGATAGATAGGTAGATAGATAGATAGATAGATAGATAGATAGATAGATAGATAGATAGTCTGCGTAATACAGAGAGAGGGGATATGGCTCTGATTCATTATTTATTAACTGTTTGCCACGAGTACTGTCATTGCTTCCACAATAATACAGATAATTTTTCTTTATTTGACACTGTGCTAGTGATATTAAAGAGTGGGACAGGTTTAAGTAAACTATTAAATCAAATCTCAATTAAGTAATTAAACTGAAGATTGAATCCAGAAAAAGCTTCTCCAGGTGACAGCTTGCACTAAAGGGGATCAAATGACTTTTCATGATGATAAAAACGTCTTTAAATTTCAAAGCAATCATTTTACTGCTCAATGCTGTAATAGCGCAGGATCTACTGCTTGTGAGTGGTGCATACGGTGAAATATATGAATGGATAATGTAGAATGTAGATAGTAGCAGCCGGCTCATGGTCTCTACAGTAACTGAGATGAGCAAACCTTTGGTGGTTCTGTCCGTGGGACGGTTTGCAGTTTCCATCCAGTACTTTGGTGTTTGATGAATTGATTCAAAAACTCAGGTCAGGCAAACATCGATTCCTTGAATGAATCTATAGTAGCGCAGCATTGCCACCGTTCCTGAGACACTGGGGCCATGTTCTCTGCATACAGGATCGCAGACACTGAAGGAAACAACCCCCGAAACTGTCCGGAACACATCTTTACCTCCCACAGAACATTGCTTCCTGTCAATCACTTGTGATTAAATCCTCACTGCAACTGTAAATACAATTCAATCCCTGTTGAATCAATCGCATTGCGGCTGTGATGCACGCCCAGACCACCGTTAATAGCTCAACTGCTTGAATTTAGGAATAGCGTACAACTCTGAATCAAGAAAAGTGTCTGTCAGACCGAGAGACATTTTATCTGACAGCCTGATGCCCATCAGATATCGTGGCCATACATTGAGATATTTCACAGTGTATGGCTCAGGATATCTGCTTTCCTCACATGGGGGAGTGCCTAACCCTAACCCCCTACCCTAACCCTCCCCCTAACCCCACTACTTACCATCAGGATGCTGGCACCGGGTTTCTGACAGGTGTCGGGATCCCGGCTCCAGGATTCTGACAGGTGTCGGGATTTCTGTTACCGGAATTCTATACCACTTTCCGGGATTATGACCGATTCCCGCATAGGATCTTCACGACCTGGTAATGGCTAGATTGACCTTAAAAAAGATCGTCATGTACACCTGCTTAACTTCTGAAAAACAATAAAAACTATTTTATTTTTTAGGTGGCCATTATTTGATTTCCTTTCTCTTTTTTCTCTCTCGATTTATTGGCACCAAAGAGTTTTTCCATCCACTGGATAGATCCACCTCCTCTGCAAGTGAAGATGTGCCTGACATGTCTACTTCTTACTTGCGAGCAATCCCGAGATCCGCTGCGGTGCGGATTTGAGCGCATCCCCGAATCATGCCCTTAACGTGTCCAGGAAATTGAATATGTACTAGGTGTCCCTGTGTAGTTATCTCGCCAGGCTTTCTCTGTTTGTGGGACTGTTTTGCACACCATTCTTTTCATCTCCTAGTAAGTAATCCAGTATTGAATGCTGGATTAGATCAACTAGTTTTTCTACTTGTTCTGTTCACATTGGGAAACTAATCCAGCATTACATATGGATTAGTTTTCCGTTTCCTTCACATATACTGTTTGACTCCAGGATTTATCTCTGGCTAAGTAAAGAATCAGTCGTTAAATTGATTCTCTGTCCCCAAAACAGTATTTATCTAACACTTCAAAAATAGGAATAAGCCTTCTCTGTAAACTGTTATCTTAACATTTATTTATGCTCATAGCCTATGTTTAGTAAAAATGCAGCTATGAGGGTTATATACTATATAAGACACAAGTGGAATATGTAATAACTCCTCTGTACGATACTTGCATGATTGATGATAAGTGCTGTCTTCACTGCTGAGTTCATAAAGAACACTTGTGCATTATAAGGAAAATGATACATTTTATAATATGCATTGTGAATCAAGTGGCTCTGTCAAATCAAAACGAAACACAGGGGTCTATTTACTAAGCAGTGTTAGGAGACAGAGTGCAAAGTGATAAGAAAGTGATAAGGTGCCAGCCAATCAGCTCCCAACTGTCATCTCACAGGCTGTGTGAAAAATGACAGTTGGGAGCTGATTAGTAAATAGACCCCTATATCTGTAAACAACCATGGGACCAGAGTCAGGACCCCCAGTGGCCAAAGTAACATGAACCGTGGAAGACTATGCGCTTAGCAGCATCAGGGAATCCTTGAAACCTTGGTTAATATTTGGGTCTGTGAGGCAGTGTGGTGAGGAGGTGCATTGAGGCAACTGGGAAGCCACAGACTGAGAGCAGTGACAGCTGTTACATCCGTGAGAACATACCTCCCAACATCTTGAATGTTGAAATCGGGATCCTGTGTGTGTCCGAAAAAAGGGCATGGCTTCTCAGGGAGAGGCGTGGTCTCATGACAACCCCCACTTTCATCACTCTGGGGGTGGGCATGCTCAGCACTCCTGGAGATGCTGGGTTGCCCCCAGGGCTCTCCCCTCACTGAGAACAGATGCCATGCAAATGCGCACAATATATATTCACTGACTGCTCTGCCATGCTATGCAGAGTAGAGATGACAGGGCTCCGCCCAACTTACCCCCACCGCGGGACACTGCAGTCCGCGGGAGGGACGGCAGGACAGTCCATGAAAAGTGGGACTGTCCCGCTGAAAGCGGGACAGTAGGGAGTTGTGGTGAGAGTATGTCTGTATGTATGACACCACACTCCAGCGGCAATTTCCGTTTAGTATCACTGTATATAAATGTAAATGCCACTGGTATTTATCAATACTTACCCCTCCGGCGAGATCCAGCAAAGTCCTCCTCATGAGCGGGGTCCTCCACTCACCTGCTGGCAGCCTAACTCTGCTACCTAAACGTGGGATTTTTGTGCAATAACAGTTGTTTCCGCCTTAAACCGCATGGTATCTACAACAACTTTGGTAAGATCGGAGCTGGAGATTGGCCTGAAAAGGCTGGGACTCCTTAATATATATCACTATAAGACCACGTATTTTTCTACCTACGTCTCTGACAGATAGGTATTGGATGGAGCTGGGTCCTCCAACAGCACAGAGTAGTGATGCGAGGCATCTATCACAGTAATGGGGCAATATTGGGGCATTAAATACACTTCTATATTAGGCGCAGTTCATAGCAATGGATCAAATTATATATGGATGAACGGCACGATTAGGTCAAAGTTACATTGAGCGCTCAGGTAATTCGCACTTTTATTCAGCAGCGTTGTAGAATTGAGAGGGCAGGGTTATGGGTGCGCGAGCCAGAGGGTACCTCGCTTCAGTGGTTGCACCGCCAGTGTAGCCGAACGATGCTCCATCTGCACATCCAATTTGTTATAAACATAAACAGAATGTGATTATATCTTTTATGTTTCATTAACAAAAATAACATCTAAAGCGCACAGTTTATTAAAAAGTAACAGCTGTCGATTCTGTGAATTTGCTATAATTTTTCTATAAGTTAATTGAAACTAACCATGCCATACATACAGTACAGTAGGTCATACAGGCTTAATTAAGTACAGGACCACCAATGATTTTCTTATTGCCTGGAAAAAAAAGACAAGACAAAATGCAGAATAAAAGACATTATAAGCACTGCATTCGCCAAGTGATTTGAAATATATTTATAATTTGTTTGCAAGTACGGTATGATATTTAAGTTTAGTATAGTGCTATGATTTACAAAGCTTTAATTTGGTACATTTTTATCAAGTATAGTATTAACTTTTGCATCAAGTTTATTTTTTTCACAGTGCATCACCTTGACACGATTAGGTGTGACTTGCCATTGAAACAGTGTAGAAACACCGGCAGCGGCACCGCAATTTGCCCCCCTCGCGGCCCGATCTCGCCCCGGACTCACCGATTTTTGTATGTAGCCCAATAGGATATAACATATAGCCACACTTACTCATCCTGTGAGGTTAATAGGATTGACCCCTATTGAAGGTTGCCATTTTGTGGGATAATACAATATTCACGAGAATGTAGCCAGATCTGTAGGAACCAACTAATTGGCAGGATACAGCCTCATTAATGAACCCACAAAATGGCTGCCTTCATGCCTCACTAATGTTTATTTAAAGCAAGGATTTGGGGGCCAGATTTACCAAAGCATGGAGATAGACTAATGGTAGGGATATAAAGTAGGAACCAATCAGCTTCTGTCATTTTACTGGCTGTGTTTGAAAAATGACAGGAGCTGATTGGATGATACTGTATAGCTCTCCAAGATTTGATAAATCTCCTCCTTAATTTTAGATTGCCTATGAATTCTAAAAGAATGGTTTTCTTCAGATCTTTACATTCATAAAAATAACAGTGACACATATACATTGATGTTTAAATCAGTCCCCCAGAAACCCCACAGAATTATATCCAAGGACAGAAATCTTGATTTGCATAAATATAAAACACATGTTGATTTTTCACACGGATTATGCTTTCTGCCTCCGCTTGATTCATTGTAGTACAGGGACGTCCATCTCATACTTTAAGGACTGCCAGAGTTTATCGATTTCTGTGATTAGCAGGCAATGGATAAATTACCTTCTCTGTATGCAGAGCCAGCTCTCAGCATCAAGGAGCCCAGTGTGAGCCGTGACAACACACAGACCCACCAAAAACACTAAAATGGTGTTTAGCTTGTCCATACCTTGGAGAGATGGGTTACAGGAAAACCGGATATTTTCTCATCCTCTCCTGAAGGCCGACCTCATCTTGTTTCCTGCCAATGTATATAAGTGGGAGTTTTACAGAAGTGCATGTTTTTGGTGGCTTTATGTGCAGTTTGTAAACCGTGAGTTTTCCGAAAGTCAGAACTGACATCAAATCACATTATTTCAAAGTGTCTCCATCTTGATTTTTAGTTTTTTAAATATTGTACATGTATCAAGCCATGGTTTTTCTGTACGTCAACCTGCTAGGACAAAAAATAAAAAGTTTTTTAGACGTGGTACTGATAGGTGAGATTGCTCAGTCTGCATGCTGTTAAACTATGCGGCCTTTCAAAAAAGAAAAAGAAAGATAAGTATTGAGTCAACACTGACTCATTAATTATGGGACAATAATTATTTATTAAGCAGCCACTATTATTATGCTAATGAAGAGCCAACATACTGTAAGTGTATAATTTTCTCATACCCCCCCAACCATCCGCCTAAAGCAGGACAATCCCATTGTCCCACCATAGGGTCGCAGTGTTGGGTAGAGCACTCTCTCGCCTGCTGCTTTGCATAACAGAGCAGCAAGTGAATAGATTCAGCACTAATGCGCACACTTTCTGCACACTGCAGAGCGAACTTGGGGGCAGCCCCCAAAGCGATGTAAGCAGGGGCATTCCATAAGGCCACGCCCCTTCCCATGAGACCACACCCCCTTTTTGAACATGCACACATTTTATTTTATATATTTTTATTTTAGACTCCCATACGTTGGGATGTATGTTATATTATGATGAGGCCAATATAAATGTGTTCATTTATAATAGTGCACTATAACTGTATTATTTTATAACTGGGGAAATTCTATTTTGATTTATAATGGGGATAATAAGAATTTTTCTGTGCAACACACCGACAAGTGATCCACCTCCAAACAGACTCATATGGTGTAACTTTGGTGCTGATTATGCAGTCCAACAATAAATGTAAATATGTAAAATTAAAACCCCTTGCGCTGTCCATAAAACAATAACAACTTTAATTATATGTATGCTCCACCCATCAATATGCATATCCTGTTCTATAAAATTTAATATTTTTTGGGGGGGCGGATCTGATGTATCTTCTTTAGTGCATACGCATGGTCAGATAAAAAGGATGATACAAACAATAACAATATTGTTTATCGTTTGATCGTTTATATCGTCCTTTTTTTTGCCCCCTCCAACATCCAAACGATGGTCAATGCGCGGGCACGGATGGTCGATATAGATATTGACCATCGCCCGTGCATTCAGGCCAACCTAGTCGATATCGATATATAGTAGTTCCCAGGGTTGGTGCATGTGCTGGATGTTCTATAACGATCATCCAGCACATGCAGGTCGACCAGACAACGATATCTGATCGTTGTCTGATCTCACCGTGTGTATGCTTCATTAGAGCAAGGATTACTATCTGAATGACTGCCCAGGATTAATAGCACTTAGTTGCTATCCACTGAAAATCGACCATCGTTTGGCTGTTGGAGGGGGTTATACAGTATATAAGAAAAGTAATGTATTTCAGATTTCAGTGTATTCTCCTTTATATTTCTCTGGTCCTGTATAGATATAAATATGTACAGCTTTGCTAATGCTGGAGTAAATAACTGGAACATTAGGTTGCATAGAGCTGTGAATGAAACAGCGTGGTATCTCTATCTGACAGAGATAAATTATTTAGACAATATTGTCCTTTAGGGGACCTATTAGAGATGAGAAAAGATATTGTACTGCTTCCCCCAGTGATACATTTTTGATCTTTAAAAACAATGCCTGTGGTTTTAGTTGTTCCGGGTTTTTGTTTACGCTGTTGCATTCGACTCAGACCCAGGCCTAGTGTAACTCTTAGCTGTAATCAAATAAAGGTTTCACCTTTTTATTAAAATAAAGCTTGGTTTAGCCTAGTATATGAGGTAGTATTATTGACAAGAGTGTCCCCTCTGATTGGTTGGTACTATATCTCCATCCACTGTATCTCTCTCCAAGGCTTAGTGCATAGACCTCATAGGGAAAAATTTATAAAGTGATTTAAAGAGTGGAGAAGTTGTCCATAGCAATTATCAAGTACAGTCTATAAAATGATAGGTAGAAGCTGATTGGTTGCTCTGGGTGACTTCACTGCTCCATTCTTTAGAAGCTTTATACATTTCCCCTATGCTATATCAATAGAATCAATCTAAAAATCGCGATGCTGCTGCAGCAATATTCTTACCTGTCCCCTGGTGTCTCTTGCTCCATTGCGCAACTGTTGACCCTTTTCAATTTTTTTTTTTTTTACTGCGAAGGCGCAAACTTTCCCTAACTCCACAACAGTGTGTGTGCTAAACATATTATTGATCTCAGAAACATTGATATAATTTTGTTGATCATGCTCTGCATTAAACGCAGACATGGCGATCCCTACTCACTGGTCTGTTACTTCTGCTCCTTTTTACATTAAACATCTGCCTCCTGTAGACTTCTGTCACTGAACCCATTATAACCTGTGGCAATACAACAAATAATGGTTTATCTACTATGACTGAAGATCAGATGCAGGTGAATTATCAATATTAATCTTGTTTAATTGCATTTGTACGTCGTCCTACGTTAGACGATAATATACAGTACGCGATATGCATGGGTTACTGTGGCACAACATGTTTTCTTGCATTGTTTTTTCCTTTGTAAACACAGATGACAAAGCCTCCTCTAATTAATTTTCCTAGTTCATCTGTTAATGGTTCAATGCTATCAGCCTCTGGTTTTTTTGTTATTTATACGTTTAAAAAAAGGTGTTTGACTTGCATTCCCAGTTAACTTTTTCAGTTTGTGTCTTTTCTTAATTTTTTTACTTTATTTTTAATTAATTACATCTCTTTTTAGCCACTACTTTTAGGTCTTTATCATCAAGCAGGGAAAATAGTATGAGAAATACTAACGTGCCTTTTTTAACTCCATTATGTATTCCTACACTTAAAACGCATTTCGCTTTTAGCATTATAATATATATTGCTGCTTGTGCGCTTTAGCACAAGATAAATAGGTCATGCTGAGTTCTAAAATTGTATAAGGTGTGTTGAAATTATGAAACAAGGAAGGGACCCGTAAGAAACCATTTATCCTATATTTAATGTGCTACGTCAACATTAGTTAGCGGTTGAAAAGCAAAATAGTGAATAGGTGTGGATGAGCCTTTAGCAACTTTTTTCTTTACAACTTTTTTATTTAGCCCCATCATTAATATCTCTCTGTTTGTTCCCAGAATAGGCAGCACGGTATTGCTTACTATGTAGAAGCTTGGGGCTGTTCATCAGCACGCATATAGAACTGGTGAATGACAGCCGGTATTGTACTACTACCTCACTACTTTCCAGGGCGCATTACTTCTAATTTAATTTTTAAATCCGAAATTTTTTTATTTATTTTTTGAATAATTCCAAATGAATAAGAATTGATATGCAGTAGAGGTCAATGCGGATTTTTAGATAGTTTAGGAAGCACACAAACATATTATTTAGCTTAATTTTGCAGATTTCAGGACTATCCATGTATAATACATATTTTAACATATTTTATTCTAATCTACTAGAAATAATTTGTGCAAATTGTTAACATGTTGGTAAAGTTTCTGGAATAAAATTTCAAGACACCACAATTTGTAAAACTAGCTTTAAGTTATTAAACTGTCCAGGAATGACTCACTAGGAAGAAATTCTGTAATACCAGTGAAGGTTATCTCGACATGATCCTGTGTTAACTGTCATTCAATCCGTGGCAGCTAATGCTAAGATCAGGGACAGATACGTACCCCTTAGGAGTAGCTAATCCGCGTGCTTCTTTTGTGTTTCAGTATAGTCAGATTTCCAAGTAATGGAATTTAGAGATAAGCGACAAAGAGCTAGGTGTATTTCTCCCAAGACGGTGTCCTTTTGTTCTGGACGAAATGAAGCCTACTGTACGATTATAAAACCATTTAGTAATAAAGGTTTATTCAGAAAGGCCAAACTTTTGTATACTTGATAGGAAAGAACCAAAATATCACATATAGCAGGATTATTTGTATTGATTTAAAGAACTGAGATATAGGGGTCTATTTACTAAGCCTTGAATGGATATAAAGTAGACAGAGATAAAACGCCAACCTACCAGCTCCTAACTGTCATTTTTCTAACACAGCCTGTGACATGGCAGTTAGGAACTGTAGCTGGTTGGTTGGTACTTTCTCTATACTCTTTATCTCCTTCCAAGGCTTAGTAAATAGACACCTTAGTAGTTCATTAGTCATGGTGAAATGATTTACAAGTGTTTGTATTACTGGATACCCTAAAGCTTAGCGTACTAACCTCGGTAACCTCTTATTGTGACATCTTTATTATTTCATGCTTTCACTCTTATTGGCTAGAACAGTGGTTCTCAAACTCGGTCCTCAGGACCCCACACAGTTCACTTTTTGCAGGTCACCCAGCAGGTGCACAGGTGTATTCATTACTCACTGACACATTTTAAAAGATCTACAGGTGCAGCTAATAATTTCACTAGTAATTATGTGAGGAGACCTGCAAAACATGCACTGTTTGGGGTCCTGAGGACCGAGTTTGAGAACCTGTTGGCTAGAAGAATGTTGACGACTCCATCCCTTGATATGTACTGTTTCAAGAAACTCTCAGGTCCCATCAAGGTAATTAGCACTTGTTTGGGCCTGTGACATGACCCTCTCCTACCTATTGGCTAAACCACAAGTCCTATTCAGTAAGGCAAAACTAGCAAACATTACCTGTAAGTCTCCAGGTAGCCAAATTCAGAGGTTCCTGTAAGTCATATTAATACTTCTAAGAGGCAACAAGGGACATAAATATAGATAAATATTCCCATGATTTTACTTCCATCTGGTTTTTATGCACGGTTGGTATAGTAACAGTTAGCTGAGGTGTGCCTTATGTGTGTGTGTTTACACAAAGACATGGAAGCCAATATTGGAAGATAAAAAATGACAGCTAATTTATTGATAAACCAAGAACTGTATGGTGGCATAGAAAGGAGTACTCCCAACAATGCAAACCCAACGACAACGATGGTTTTGCAGTCTGTTTACGGCCTATGGATGCCCTTAACACCATAATTAGGGAATCCATCTCAACCATCCACTATAACTAATCAACTCGGAAAGGTGGATTTGCTGCATCCATGAAGGTGGTCCAGAATTCACAATTTCCATGAAGGTCAGTGCACCCAACAAACCAACTGCACCCGGGCTAATATTTTCCCACCAAAATAGCTAACAACTACAAACTGCAAAGAGATATTGGGGACTTTTCTTCAGAAAAAGAGGCCTTGAGCCCTAAAGCTGGAATCTTAAATAACATTAACAAACCACAACCCTAACACTAGCTATTCGTAAAAGAATAACAAGTAACCACTACTCAATCCAGCATTCAGCCTGCTTGTGGTTTAAGCCCCTCCAGGCTTATGGCAGCTCTGTTATTCTATTCCTTGGTTTCTTTACCTCATTGTTGTTTGTTGATTCCATCGACTAGCATGGATATGAGAGCTATGTCAATGTCAGCCCACATACATGCCCTAGCCATTCAAGAGCTGGTAATAAAATTTACATTGTATGAAACACTTACAGTATCTAGATTGGTTGGGATCTAGCTTCTGCATTACCATGTTTCACCACCGTGTTGTTTACTGTGCTGTTTTGCCGCCTGCTGCAAAAATGTGTTGCTCTATGGGGGCGATTCAATTCAGTGCGATGCAGAATAGCCCCGGGAGGGAGCTCTCGGAGCTATTCAATTCACCACGCTGTTTGCCTGGTCGGGAATTGGTTGTTGGAGAATACCTGTTCTCGTAACTTAACCTGGGTGAACCAGCATTCTCGGACTAAAGTGCCGGCCTGCAGCTGTTAGCGCCACGCTAAGCAGGAAAATAGCCACGATGCCGGAACTTTAGTTGGATTTCTCCTCGCACCCTCATGGGGGTGCGAAAGGAAATCCTTTTAGTCGCCCTAACAGCGCGGTGAATGAAATAGCTTCGTGAGCACCCTCCCGGGGCTGTTCAGCGTCGCGCTGAATTGAATTGCCCCCTGTGTTTGTTCTCCAGTTCAGTAAAGTGTTTGTCAGCTTGCATGTCAGATCTCCTGGTCTCCATGTCTGTTTGCATGAATGAGCACACACTCAGACAGTGCAGGTCGCAGCTTCAGATGTCACGTACATGTATTATACACAGGCATGACGTAAACTTTGGGAGCCCAATAGCAAACTTTTGAAGGGCATCCCAATTCTTCTTGGTAGCCACAGCCTTCCTCCACTCCCATCACTGACATTATCGAGCCACCTGCCACATCCTCTTCCTATGCTGCTGTAGAAGTCATTTCCTGCTCAAAGAAAGAGAGAATAGCAAAGTTTCCTCCCCACACCAGAGTTTTTTTGGTCTCCGGGCACACTGAATTCTGGGTTTTAAATCCCCTGTAGCTTCAGCGATACTACAGAAAGGAGCATGTTAAGCTCTCTACAGACATAGCAGGAGGGAGCAGGGCCCCATAGAAAAGCACAGGTGTCAGCTATTAGAGGACCCTCAGCTGTTGGACCGCAATGTAGCTGCTACCACAGCAACTCCAGGATTGTGCCCTTGACTATACACCTACAATTTAGGAAGATTTTAACTATGCAGCACACTTGCCTACTCCCCGGAAGTTGTGGGAGGCTCACAATTTTTTGGGTAACCCCCCGTACCTCTGGAAGAGTAGGCACTTCTGCCACATCCTGCCCCCTTCCTAGCAAAAAGTCTGGCCCACACCCCCATCGCCGCCCACCTGCTTCTCCTCCCTGGGCGGAAAAATAAAAAGTAGGCAAATATGCTATGCAATGGCAAAGTTATTAGCATTACTGCCTTACAACACTGAGGCCATGGGTTAGATTCCAAATAGGGATTTTCTGTGTGGAGTTTGTATGTTCTCCAAGTGCTGCCATGGGTTTCCTCCTGGTACTCCAGTAGCCTCCTGCAAACCAAAACACACTGGTAGCTTAATTGGCTTCTGCCGAAAATTAAACGTAGTGTAAATGTGTGTCCATGTGATAGGGAATATGGATTGTAAGCTCCAATGGGGCAGGGACTGATGTGAATGAATAGCCCGGCACATCTGATCATGTTTATGCCTGATATTTAAAAGGGAATTGCTTTTACAGGTAAGAGACAGCTAGCAAAAGCATTTCCCATTTAAATATTGGGCATAAACACGATGAGAAGCACCAGGTTTTACAACCCAACGCTTCGTAAATAAACCCCAATGTCTGTATTAGACAAGGGCTTTTAATTAGCTGCTAACAGACAGCTGTGTTGTCCTTTCTGTTATATGTTGTTATTTTGCTGTTTAGAATTAGACTAGACGAGCAGGATTTAATGAAATCGTTTTTTCTCTTCTGTTTGGATTTTAATGTGTCTGCTTATGGAATAATTTGTTGTTTAAAATATTCTTTCCCACTAAAACAATAGCTGAGCTTTTATAGCAACAGTGTAATATATTGTCATTAATTAAACGTAATAAAGTCTGCTTAGGAAAAGCAATGACTTTTGTTACTAGCAGTACAAAAGTGCAAAGGTGCGTGTTCCCTGCAATTCAAATGTGACAGTTTAAAAAACCTCAGACAATGACAATAATTTGTAGACATCTGGACCTATTCTGCTATCAGCGTACACATTAGTCATTTCATTTTGAACTGCTCATGCCAGAAAAAAATAAAATGTAAAAAAATATATAATAATAATAATAATAATAATAATAATAATCATCAAAATACTACTGCTACTACTATTACTACTACTAATAATAATAGTAACTACATTAAAGAGTACAATTATTAGACTAGTCCCAAATGTTTCACAGAATGTAGAGAATCTTTTGTAAATGCATAAGGACATTATCACTCAAAGGTCATAGTGTATACCAATGGTCTCCAACGTTAATTGAGTTGTGAGCTACTTTAGAAAAATGAAACCTCCTAAAGATCTACTAAAACTGTACAAAAGAATATCTGGCTAATAACTGAACAATTGAAGGTAATTTAATGAAAATTAAAAAAAAAAATGTTTCATAGAAAATAAAAATGCATTTAATTATTACAGTGATATTGTTGTAGTTTGTAAATAAAATTTTACACACAGACACATTTTACTGTTATTACCGGCTCAAAGGAGGTAAGTGCAGTAGAGGAGCAGAAGATATAGGCAGGGCTGCTGTGTGATTTTTTTCGGCAGGGCTGGGCGGGAGTCACTTGCTCTGCCGTAGTGTAGACGCCATGGGTGGAACCATGGAGAAGCAGGTCAGATGATTGCTGTAGAGGCTGTGGTAATCGCCTGACGTGCTTCCCTCTAGCTCCACCCATGGCGTCAATGCCACAGGGGAGCATACGTCAGAGGTCACTTCCTCCTAGTTGACTTGGCAGTACTGCAGCTAGGTGAGCTACCAAAATTAAGACCGCGAGCTACCGGTTGCTCGCGAGCTACTGGTTGGAGACCACTGGTGTAGACTATTGTTTAACTACACTTCATATTTTAACAGTATACCTAGCCGGAAGTCTTATATTGGGACTAAAATGCCTTATATACAAGAAAAACAAATATACTGTATAAAGTCATATTTATTATGCTGGTGCATAGACCAGTGATTCACTATAATAGTGCAATGTAATCTAAATATACAGTTGTAAATAAGTAAGCTGTTTTATGTACTGTTTCGTTAAAGCTCTCTTTGGATCAAAATTTTGTGCTCTTAGCGTTGTAACTATATGAATAAAAAAATTCTACAAGTGCAGCGCTGACCCCATATTTTTTTTAACTATTTTATACATAAAAAATATAAATACATGTGGTGGCAGACTGCGTTCTAATGTGCAAAATTGTATATTATTTAAGACACATTTTTAGTTCCTTCACAGCTTCTATTGATTGGAGACGGTGATGGGTCTTATGAGTGTGATGCACCCTATGAACCACATTACTCTTAAAAACATATATGTTTTGCTTTAAAGTAAACATACTTAAATATGATTATATGTTCAAAGTATACAGTATATGCCAAACCACCTAAATTACTATTTTTAAGGTGGGTCATCCTGTTCCTTTTGATCCCTCCTCACACCTCCCCAAGAGACTATGGGGGAGATGTATCAAAGCTTGGAGAGAAAGTATCAATCAATCAGCTCCTAACTGTAATTTTACAGGCTGTGTTTGAAAAATGACAGTTGGAAGCTGATTGGTTGGTACTTTATTTCTCTCCCCTTTATCTCTCTTCAAGCTTTGATACATATCCCCCTAACACTGTCTTGGAGGATTTATGGGGAGATGTATCAAACCTTCCGAAGTGTAAAGGTGGAGACGTTGCCCATAGCAACCAATCAGCTTCTAGCTATCGTCACCTTTACTCTTCAGAAGGTTTGAAGTTCTAGCTCCTTTGAAGTTGGAGACGTTGCCCATAGCAACCAATCAGCTTCTAGCTATCGTCACCTTTACTCTTCAGAAGGTTTGAAGTTCTAGCTCCTTTGAAGTTCTAGCTTTTATTTACAAAGTTGAACTGGCGTGGCTCACAGGGAGCGGGGGGGATAAAATGTAGTTGGGTGGATACTGCCAAAACTGTTGTTGCAAGCTCATTACAATAGACCTTATAATGAATGCTTAATAACAATATACTTTCTTGTTTAGTCACTGTAAAGAGCACTACTGAATTATACAAGGAAAGGAATAATGAAGACAGTGTTAAGAAAGTCAGGGTTGACTTTTCTGTTATCACAATTCATTCATACTTGTTGACTTTTTGGCTGCTCACTCCGCTGGGGCAGCCAAGTTGGCACTGCGAGGGATGGGGGTGTGGCACAGTGGCGGTGGATAGGTCTGGGGCGTATCATTATAGTCTTGCCTCCGCTATACAATGACGTGATTATTGGCATTGTGAAGTAGGGGCTGGAATGACGCGATTCAACACAAATTGCATCATTGGCCCCGTGTACCGCCCACTTCACTCGGGAAGTGAGCAGCCACGGCCGGGTGGTTCTAGCCTCAGGGAGGCTTGCCCACCTTTCCGGATGGCTGGGAGCAGCAATTGATTTATTGAGAGTCTCCTGATCCTGTCGGGAGGTTATGTATGAATTCATTGAATTTCAGTGCTCAAAGTAATACACAAAGTTATAGAATAATGTTTGTCTGGGAATACCTGTGCCAAGCATAATAGATCCCATACCTGTATTACTAGCATGATAATAATATCTATAATTCACGTATACACAAACAGAATGTGTGTCCATCCAACTGAAAACATTCTACAAACATGCTCATGCTTAATGATGCTAGTGGGAAAAACAAGATCTACATTTCTCACGGGGGAGATGTACTAAGCCTTGAAAAATGATAAAGTGGAGAGTGATCAAGTACCAACCGATCAGCTCCTAACTGTCACTATACAGGCTATGTTTGAAAAATGTCAGTTAGGAGCTGATTGGTTGGTACTTTATTTCTCTCCACTTCATCACTTTTCAAGGCTTAGTACATCTCCCCCTACAATGATGTCTGGAATAAATACAAAAGATTTTCCCTGTCATTGAATTTGTGAATTAAGGACAAATAAGATCTTTTTTTTCTAGTATTGAATTGGCATAATTATGTTGTTAATGCCTGTTTTATTTTCCGCATAATAAGATGGTAATTCCTTTGCATTTTGTATGTGATTATGACCATACACTGAGAACATGCTGTGCTGGGCCTATGATCAGGTAATTTTAAAATTAGGGTTCTGTACAGCAAGTTAATAAAATAGATAATACAATTTAATTACCGTCATCCAAAGCAACTGGGGATAAATATGTTTAAAGAATACATGTAGGAGATTAGGAGATTAGTTTGCATGAATAAGCAGTCAAAATGGCAAATGTATAATTACCAGAAGCTGAGCATTCTCTATCAGCTTTTTAATAGTGTATAGAATAATTTCCTAGTTAGTTAACAACTACTTATTATACCTTTCTTGTATTTCGTTACAGCAAAAAAAAAAAAAAAAATCTCTGTCCATTTTGTAATCTCGCTTCATTTTAAAGTCGTCGACAGAATTAATTCAACTTTAATTATCCTCACTATTTTCTTTTGTTATGAACTGAATCATTGGACTGTAAGAGCAGACGGAAGGGAAAGAGGGGATGGCGGGAAATCTCTTGTTATGAGTCTACGCTGTGGGGACTGAGAATGGTTTTCAATTTAAATGAACAGTTTTGTATCATTTGCATGTTGAGCACTGGCGAAAATATGGTATTTTACATATATTTGCATGTTTGCTTCATTTCTTGTTAGAGATGTGCCCCGACCCCAATTTTTTGGTTTAGGTTTTGGATCCAGATTCATCTTCATGTTTTGTTTTTGCAAAACCACTCTCACGTGTTTTGGTTTTGGATCTGTATTTTAAAAAAATAAAAAAAAAACAGCTAAAATGACATAATTTTGACCTGTTAGCATGCAATCCAAAACATGAGTTCCGAATCGTAGGGAACTCAATTCGACTTGGTACCCCAAAGTGATTACGAACTTTGTTCGACTCGGAACCCCTAAATTCGTTTGTTGTCGTTTCTCAGAGAACGGGACCTGCACATCTCTATTTCTTGATATCTCTTTCAAATTCCATGTACTCTATAACCACATCCCCCGCAATTTTGGATAACGTAAATGTATTGGACTTCCCCCAATGGTTATTTCAATGTCAATGCTTATACTCGCCACATGATTAATTTCACCAGGGGCTTTGAAGACCGAAAGCACTGTGCACATAAATACACTAAAAAAAATCATTGAAGAGTTCAAGGAGGGGAGAGGGGGGTGCAGGCGCCGGAATGATTTTATGTTGCACCCTCCAACATAAAATCATTCCAACGCCCCTGTCCTCACTGTAGAAGCAAATAGTGACGTATCTGTCACATTGGCTGCTTGTCAATAAAGTTTTAAGAAAAAAATTATAGATTACACAAAAAAGTACTTGTTCTGCACTAGCATAAAAAAGCAGACTGAATATTATTATTATTATTATTATTATTATTATTACTATTATTATTATTATTGTTATGTTAATTTGGTGTTATTATTATTATTATTATTATTTTTATGTCATTTGGTGCTGTATTATTATGAATAATACTATTTGCGTTCTTATAACATTTATTCTTATTTTTATTATTATTATTATTATTATTTATTGGTATTGTAACTTAAATGCAGTTTTTTTTAAATATCTTTTATTGTTTTTAGCAATTGTACATATAGATTTTTAATAAAAGAAAAGTGTAAGTGAATTGTCTGAAATTGCTGCGCTATAAATCTTTTCTACTAAATTTCTTTGTTCTAGTTTTATTGTTTAAACACTCACTCTTCCAGCCCTTGGTTCCTAGCTTGAGCAATTCCTAGTCTGACAGCTGTGAAAATCTGCAACACTGAAAAGAATTGGATGCTCAGAGCTGTACTGTAATTTACCTTTTACAATGCCAGTACCAAAGCTGATTTTCACTCATCCTTAGCCTTGTATAATCCTCAGTAAACTATCTTACTTAACTGAAGTTTCAGCTACTGTATTTCTGTCCAATTGCTTGTATGCCTCTATACTGTAAGGCAGTGGTTCCTAAATTAGCGCCCTGGCACCCTGGGGTGCCTCGGGACACTTGCAGGGGTACCTCAGGTTGGTGGTCCAGCACCAAATCAAATTATTTATGGTCAACATTATGTAAATATGGGGAGGCAATCGGGAAGCCGACTGCCTAAATACCGGCAGCCGGCTTCCTGACTGTCTTATCCCGGCAAGGGTGAAATGCCGGGCATCTAGATGTAGACGCCCGCATTTCCCCGACGCCGGGAGACCGGCGCCCGGCATCACGATCGTAGCGGACAGCCGCGGGGGGGAGGGTTAGGTTTAGGGCTCCCGGGGGGGACTTAGGGTTAGGCACCCCCCCGGGAGGGTTAGGGTTAGGCTAGGTGGAGGGAGGGTTAGGGTTAGGCACCCCTGGGGGGGAATTAGGGTTAGGCACCCCCCCGGGAGACTTAGGTTTAGGCAGCGGGGAAGGGGGTGGTTAGGGTTAGGCACTTAGAGGGGGGATTAGGGTTAGGCACTTGGGGGGGAAGTTAGGGTTAGGCACCCCTAAGGAGGGTTAGGGTTATGGGGGTTAGGTTAGGTTAGTGGATACTCACCTATCCACGATCGGGATTTCCAGCGCTGTCGGGCTTCCGCTACGTCGCACTCTGCTCCATGCGGCCGGCGGTATTTCATACCAATCCCTAAATATGTGGACAAACAGAAGTGCAAACCTGTCCACCACCACCACATAACTGAACCTAAAGGCGGGTATCCACTAAACGAAAGTGAAAAGACGGAACGATAATGATATCGTTATCGTTCAGTCGTTCACTACACTGCAGGGTGCCCACACTGAACGATATGTCGTTCAGTGCAGGCACAATCAATCATCTGCAAACATGCTAAACCTGACGATATCGTCAGGTTGACAAGCATGTTTGAACGATGATAGATGTCTAAAAGATGTCAAAAAGACCGAATTTTCAAACGATGTTCAAACAATTATCGAACTATTTTATCATTATTGTTCAATCGTTCAACTTTATCGTCTAGTGGATACCCCCCTTTAGGATGACAGGTAAGCACAATTTACTTAACTTTACTGCATTTTTATCTGAATCTCTCAATAACAAACTTAAACTTAGGGGTGCCGTGAGAACTACTGCTATTTATAACACAACTTTAGACCACCCGCAAAAACAATTCACAGGATACTTTTAAGAGTTCATGTACTGCACTTCTAAAGTACTACATTTTAATTCACATAAATGACACATGCAAGATATATTATTCCAGTGTTTGCGTAAAGCTATATTCTACATCTTTAGGACCATGGCCCTCATTCAGAGCCGCTCGTAAGCGGCCGCTCGTTCGTTCTGACCGATGTTCGCACATCTGCGCATGCGTACGGATTTTAATACGCATGCGCGAACCGGTCAGTGCGGCCGAAAATCATTTGTTCGCTATATAGCGAATGCCTGCTATTTTGAGTGACAGAAGGAGGCGTATGTGGGTGGTAACAGGGGAAGGTGCTTGAAAACGGGGGTGTGGAATTCGAACGCAGGCGTGCTTAAAGGTCAAAACGGGCGTTTTAAGGAAGTGCATAATTAATACAGCAGCGTCATTGACCACGTCACTTGTTTTTTTTTTAATCAGAACTGCTCGCAAAATAGCGGTTGAAAAAACCAGCCACAAGAATAGCGAGCAGTTCATACGCTGTTCGATGTACTCGATTAATCTAATAAATAGCGGACATGACGTATGGTGCGAGCGGCAAGGGGGCGTATTTTTCAAAATTACAACCGCAAGTTTTGCTCGCTCGTTCAGACTTAGAGGCGTGAACAGACCGCAATAGCGAACGGTTCATTTGAATAGCCACCCCTTGTTTTAGAACGAACGACCGCAAATAGCGAGCGGCTCTGAATGAGGGCCCATGTTCTAACTGAACCTGACATTTCAGTCAGTTAAGCTGCTGTGATTTGGTCCTGCACATGTGTATGCATACCTCCCAACCGTCCTGATTTTTTGTAGATGCTGCACCCTTGGCGCAACATCATGTGTTCAGGGGGTGGGACCAGCACAGGTCGCACTGCCGCCCTGTACGGCACTGTTCAAACCCAAGAAAACTAGTCAGATGTCCAGTTAAATTATAGATATCTCAAGCTACATTCATTTTGTCTGGACACTACAGCTTTTATACTAATAGACAAGTTTGTTACTATATAATGGTGCAATATTTATTTATTTTATTTATTAACAGTTTCTTATATAGCGCAACATATTCCGTTGCACTTCACAATTGGAAACATTAATAGAAAAACACTGGGTAATAACAGACAGACATAGATGTAGGAAGGCCCTGCTCGCAAGCTTACAATCTATAGGGAAATAGGCATTGATACACAAGGATAGGTGCTATACTATATAATGCATTTTTGTCCAGCCAGATAGCGGAGGTTCTTGGTGGGCTGTATGATCCAGTCACACAGGAATGTTGGCCAAAATATTTCACTTTCTCTTTCTTCATAAGTAAAATTTTTTGCAGTGACTAACAGCAGTCACAGATACTGTGGCCATGCTCCTACTGGCAGCGAAATCTGTACCTGCCCATCAACCTGGAACAAGTCCCGCCCATTGGGTGAGCCCTGCACATCTGGTACAAGCCAGGTCCAGACTAGGAGAGCAGTGGGTGAGCAGCCGAGGACAGCTTCACTCTAGATGAGCAAGAGGCACTGTTGTGCACTTTTTGTACCCTCTGCATGATTCTCTCCAACTTCTCACCCATCAAACTGCACTCCTTCATGATATGTATTATTATGTGGTGTGGTCACTACCTTAGCAGTGTGACGTCATAGCCTGAAAAGCAATGAAAAAATATAGTCTCGGGATCTACAACATGCAAACTTTTATAGAAAATTAGAAATTACTTTTTAATTTCATGATACTACCGCAAACAACTTCAAGGCCCTTGAAGTGACTAAATGTTACTGAATCTTGAACCACATTGATCATTCAAGAATTTCTTGGTCTGCAGCCCCAAGATTATTTGTGCCCAAGACAGCTGCCTTTCCTGCCTACTCTTTGTTACATCCCAGCTGTACAGCCATTAAAAATAGACCCATTAAGGAAACTGATGTCATTATGGTGTCATCAAGCTTCTATATTAAGGATTCCTTGGGGGAAACAGAATCAATTGTAATGAATTTGAAGTACGATCATTAAAGTGGCATGACCTATTGACTGTAACGTGTCTGATTCGTATAGCTGCACGGGAATGATTGGCTTTCAATTGCGTGAATCAAAATAGTTTTAAACTACAGGTATTCACATTTTAAGTACAGTTTCAATTATATTCATTGGAAGAACAGATGTTAAGATTTTGGGCCTGATTCAGACCCACTCGCGAGCGGCTGTCCGCTCGCAAGTGGGTCGATGTTATGCACTGAGCATGCGCACGATGGAGGGAGCTCCGTCGTGCGCATGCGCCAGACGCGACGAGCGAAGGAAAGTCCTTCGCTCGTTGTGTCTGATCAAAGGGGGCGTGCTGTCGATGTTGATTGACAGCACGCCCCCTTTGGTGGGCGTGCCTCCCTGACGGGGGCGTTCCCACGGGAACGCCTCCCATCAGAAGCCGGCCCACTGACATCACTAGTGATGTCAGTGGGAGTGATTTTGGCTCTGATAGAGCCAAAATCACTTCGGAGCTTGCGGTTGAAAACCTCAACCGCAGGCTCCGGCTCGCAGTTTCGATGGTCGCGATGGTCATGACCATCGCGGCCATCAAAATGCACGCTCGTATAGGCTGTGGGTGGTGACCCACAGCTATACAAGCGTCCAGGAGGACGCTCCATTTTCATGGAGGGCGGCCCTCATTCAGAGCGTGCGCCCTGCTCAGAGCGTACGGCTCTGAATGAGGGCCTTTATTTGATCTATGTAGAAACAGCATGTGGATTATCAATAGTTTTTTTTTTTTTTCAGAAACAAAAATCACAAATTTTCAAAAAGATTTTTATAGTATCAGGGCTGCCTAACAAGGGCGTACTGCAAGCTGGTAACCCCCTCTCTATGCACACCAAAGCAGCCCCCAGGCTGCCTGTAATATTGATTAGAATGAGAATGAGAACAGTTAAAGTTATGTTAAAGGTAATTTTTTTAAAAACTTGAGTTATTAAAATTACCATTCCTATAAATAGCTTTATCTAGAGTATTTATCCATTATATTATAAAATATCTGTCCCTGACATGCATAATCAAGTGTAGACATTTGCATGCACCCACCCCCATTTACAGCAGCAGTTCTCCCATACCACTAGTTATTCATACTTCACAAACCACCACATCCCTGATGAAGTCCCACCGAGTGGTATTAAACGCATTGAATTTGACAGAGCAGCACCACTGTCAACCCATAGATCTCCACATATTCATCCTACCATTCCAGAGCAGTAGGGAGTCCTCCCCAACACCCTGTAGCTAATTGAACAACCACCAACCGTGTTCCTAGCAACAGGGAGAAGCCCAGTTCCAGCAGCGAGTGAATTCATTTAACTAATCTTATTACAGCAAAGCCTGTAGTGACAGCCCTCAAGTTTAGCACTAACCTCTCCTAATATCTACATCAGCATACGTTATCACTGCTAGCAAAGCAAACAGAGCTTAAAATTAAAACTAATTACTAGGGCTATCAACAATACATGTAATACATGAGCCTTAATGCCACTACATTAACCAAACACTACATTGCTTGAATAGAGTTTAGCCAATCATTTAATGCTGTCTTCTTCTCACTAATCACCATGTCAGGCTGTGCTGGGGACCAATGCTGGGTTGCTCTGTTTCTGATAAATTATGATGGAATCCAGAGACAGTGAAGTAGGGCACAAATACTCTTCTTGCCAAACAGTCATTGACTCCACTGACACAATTATGAGGTAATGGAGAGACACAGAGGAAAGAGACATGGGTGCAGGAGAGGGAGAGAAATGCAGTAGAAGCGGGGTAAGGACAAAGGTCAGAGAAACAGGTGGGAAATGGGAAGAAATAGAGTTGAGATAGGACAGGGTAGAGAAATAGACAGATGGGGGGGGGGGAATGAAACATATAATGGAGGAGAAGAAAAAAACACAAATGCCAGTTACAACAGGCATCACTATGCGAATAACGGGATCGTAATACTAGTATAATATATAAAAATATAAAAAATATTTTTTTTGCTACATACTGTATATGGTTGATAACTTTTCACTACTGCCCATCTATAAAATAGAATACCTCTTGATTTCAAGGGCTTTCATTACTAAAATTAAGAACTGGAGCCACCAAAAAACTGTAAGTTTATGGTCTCAGTTTTTTAGTCTTACATGAAGTTTGTTGAGGCCATAACATCGTTACTTCTAAATAAATCAAAATACTTATTGAAGTACAGTATATTCCTAAAACCATATGCATTCTGGAAAAACAATGTATCAGACTTAATGAGGCTTTATACTTTCAGACTTGTACATACTCACCCAGGGGTGGACCGACCCGATTATATGAGGTAAGCACCGCATCTCTCCCCCCACCCCCCACCTGCTCACCAGAGCGGGTCGGTGGCAGGGTGGAGAGGGAGCCTCACCAGAGAGGGCAGTTCCGGCCTGGTGGCTCCATGCAGTGAGCATGGCACCCTCTGATGGCTGGTGCCCTACGTGCCTGTGCAACTTTTACTAAATATATAGAACCTGATTCTGAGTTGGACGTAAAGTGCCGGCATATGCGGACATCTGCGGCTGTCTGATTTACTACCTTATAATAATACAAGTATCAGTCCATCTATGCAAGTATCATATTCATACCTATGCATGCTCTTCTCACAGTTTTCCCGGCCAAAGCTTTAACTGTCATCATTAATCTCGCCATGTGCACCCATCCCATGTTGTGTGCAAAAGATCCATAGAAAAAAGACATCCCTTCTCTATACACACACCTTAAAGGAGCCCGGAGAAAGCTATCAGTGGATAGTTGAAACAGCTGCCGGGCACTTGCCATGGTATCTTAAACCCTGCTGTTCATTCAATAAATCTTTCTACATGTTTATTCTTACAAGTGAATGCTGGTCTCTGCTTTGTCCAGGTGGATGGTGTAAGTGTTGATATACCAAGTATGACTTATGGACCCTGCACCTTGTATTTTGGATTTAAATTAGTGCTGCCTCTCATTAACGATTTGCATTCTGATTATACAAATACATGGCTGAAAAGCACAGAAGAAAGACATAAATAAAATGCAATGTAAAAGTAAAAGTCACAGACTGGTATGTACAAACTGTTAAATTAACATCTGAAGGAGGGAAATCCTGCAACACACCCACTGGCGTTCTATTTCTGTGTTTGACATGGATTTTTCACACACATTAGAGTAAGTCTGAGCAGATGTAAAGAAGAAAATCATTGTATCATTATGGTCAGTGTCATAAGGGTGTGTACACCCCCTACGTTAGCACCAATGTCTCCCTAAATATATAAAAGTTTAAAAATTGCATCATGTTGGGGGGAAAACAGAAATACAATTTAATATTTATGATTTATGGCTGACCACGGGTGCCACAAGAGTGTGGGGGGGAGTGGCTACTTATTACCTGGGCCTGGGTTTGCTGGAAAAGCCCAGCAGGGACCTGGTTCCGCCGCTTCCCCTTCCCGTCAGTAGCAGCAGCCAGAGTATGCTGGGATGCAGTGAGTACAGGGAGACTACTGCCACCGCTGGGAGCAACAGTATTCTCATCTGCCAGCACCAGACAGAAGGGGGAGGGATTGCACTGATCGTGAGCCCCCTTGGATCTGCCACAGGATGAGTTGCAAAACAGTGCTTTCCCCTGTGGAGTGTGCAGCGTCGATATTAGCTTTATTTTATTTGTTTTGTTGGCATGGGGCATGGCCACACCTCCTTACATTCGGCCACACCCTTGCAATTCACCGGTCACAGTCAGGCTCTCTACAGCCCTGTGGCCCACTGTGTGGCCAACTGATAGACGGTCATCATCATGCTCTCATGATGATGGGCCTATTCTTAGGTAGATGTCTGGAGCTGTAGTCCCATCCGCCCCAATGTTAGTCTGGCCCTGCTCGTCAATACAGTTGGGTCTGATCTGGTAACACCTAGACATTCAGTATAAATGACCGGCAATCGTGCCGATGTTCAGGGCGATTTGCCTTCACCCTGGACATCGCATGATTGCCGGTACACACTTGAAAGATTTAATGAAAGACGGAACAATCACTGTTCCGTTCTTCATTAACTTGTGCAGGCTCACATGCGATATCGTATGATTGACTGTGCAGCACAGCCAATCACACGATACTGCATGTGACCGCGGGTACGCTCAAATTGGGCATACACACTGCACGATATGCCCGATTTGTCCTTCCGATTTGGCTAAATCGGCCAAATCTGGCGATATCGTACAGTTGTGTATGCACCTAAAGGTGCATACACACGGTCAGATTTTTCCTTCAGATCTGAACGATAACGATCTAAAAATCATTCAGTCGTTCATATCTGAAGGAAAATCTGACATATCTGACATGCCTGAACGATGGACGACGAACGATGCGCGTTCCCGTTTGTCAGATAATGATATCTGACATCTGATGTGTTTGCAGTCAGACTTGGACGATTCAATTCATTTTAATGCAGTCAAAAATCGTTCAATCGTTCAAATCGTTCAAAACTTTGGTAAAATCATTCAAATCGTTCAAATCGTTCAATCGTTCATCTGACAAATCTGACAAATCTGACCGTGAGTATGCTCCTTAAGCGCCCTACAGTAAATCTTACTGGCAATACATATCAGATCTGAAAATCACACAAGAATGTAACTAGTCTGTGCTGTATCGTGTGATGCCACAGGAGCTTACATTTTATATTGCTAATTCAACAAATGCATTACTTGTTTCTGAATAGGTGGGACAGGGACGATGTGTGAACGACTGTACAGTATAGTCTAATTAATGGGTTATAGCTGTATATACATATAGCTGCAAGAACGCAGTAAGCATAGACTGGAATGTCAGTCTTTGACAATGTGCTTCAGTAAATGGATTTCGGTTAACATAAAAGTCAGGAGTAATAATAATATGAGCATTGTGATTGAAATGTAAATGTAAATGCTTCATCCAGTGATCATCTATTGGTGAGTGATTTATTAAACTGACTGGACTCACAATCAATACTTTTCATCCAGATTCAGTAAGAACCCTCCGAAGATATTTTAAATGACAATATGACATGTTGATGATTAAATTGAACTGATGGCTACGCTGTGTGTGCACGTGTGCGTATATATATATATAGTTGTACACACACACAAAGTGTATATCCAACCATATCTAACCATTATGCAGTCTGTTGATCTATCATCTCAACATTGTTAACTAATATTTGTATATTAAACATACATTGGCTATTTTCCTAGAACATCCATTAATCGGTCTACTGTATCTATCTATCTATCTATCTATCTATCTATCTATCTATCTATCTATCTATCTATCTATCTATCTATCTCATAACTATCTATCTCATATCTACCTATCTATCTATCTATCTATCTATCTATCTCATAACTATCTATCTCATATCTACCTATCTATCTATCTATCTATCTATCTATCTATCTATCTATCTATCTATCACTATCTGTCTATCTCATATCTATCTATCTATCTATCTATCTATCTATCTATCTCATATCTATCTATCTATTTATCTATCTCATATCTATCTATCTATCTCATATCTATCTATCTATCTATCTATCTATCTATCTATCTATCTATCTATCTATCTATCTATCTCATATCTATCTGATAATAATATTTGTATAATAATTATTTTTGACAACTGAACAAACTGTTTATGCATCTTCTCAGTCCCATCAAACCCCTGATATAATGGTAGCCACCGTTACTGATCCCATGGGGATACGTTTAATATCCCGACAGCGGGTATTCCGGCGGTCAGGATGCCGACGCCGGAATCCAACACTTATCTGAATCACGCGTCGGCATCCTGACCACTGGAATCCCGAAGAAAGTAGCAGGGCTGGGGGGGAGGTTATGGTTAGGTTAGGCACTGAGGGGGGAGGGTTAGGTTTAGGCACCGGGGAGGGAGGGTTAGGTTTAGGCATTAGGGGGGGAGGTTAGGTTTAGGCTCTGGGAGGGAGGGTTAGGGTAGGGATAGGGGTTAGGCTAGGATACTTGCCTATCAGCCATTGGGATAGTAACCTAGTCAGTATGCCGGCGTCGGGATCCTGAACGCCGGCATCCCATACCCAACCCATGTCCTATGGCATTTGGGCCTCAATCATCTGTGAACTGCTTTCACGCTGTCCGGATCAGTGAGGAGCTTAGGCAGAATGTCAGAGCGTTTGTACTACTCCTCAAACCAGGTAATGTGACCTGTAGCAAAGCAGGCATTAAGGAGAAAAGGAAATAGACAGAACCCTGCCCACAGCAGAGGCTGATATGAGATCGCCTCCAAAAGCCCTGGCATAAATTTATGTGAAACTAAAATAATGTGAAACGGGTGTGAAAACACATTATTTTAATAGAAGAAGATTGATAAATATGCCCCAATGTATGGATGTATCTTACTGTAGGGTTAGATTTACTGACCTGCCATTTGTCAAAGTTATCGGTGATCAATGACTTTTACGGATGGATTTAAAGAATTAACAGAAATGCTGGTTTAGTATGTATTTTGGTTGCAGTTTAAAGTCCATCAATCAAAACTAAGGATCATCGGTGGCTTTGACAAAACATAGATAAATAACTCTATTCCATAGTGTCTCTGTGTTGGCCTTTTGATGTATCTCTCCTTCTTTCTATTAGGTCTATTCATTTTCACTTTATTTCTACAAAAAATTTACATTTTCCCCTGCTTTTGTAGAAATTAAGTGCGCGGTCCATTCATGAAAAAGGTAATGCAGTAGATATCACAGATACCTCCTGCTTACCTTTCGCTTGCAAAGTGGCCCGCTGTCCCCATACACTAGTATCACAGATATCTCCTGCTTACCTTTCACTTGTGATGTGGCCCGCTGTCCCCATACACTAGTATCACAGATACTTCCTGCTTACCTTTCACTTCCGATGTGGCCCGCTGTCCCCGTACACTAGTATCACAGATACCTCCTGCTTACCTTTCTCTTCTGATGTGGCCTGCTGTCCCCATACACTAGTATCACAGATACCTCCTGCTTACCTTTCACTTGTGATGTTGCCCGCTGTCCCCATACACTAGTATCACAGATACCTCCTGCTTACCTTTCACTTCTGATGTGGCACGCTGTCCCCATACACTAGTATCACAGATATCTCCTGCTTACGTTTCACTTGCAATGTGGCCCGCTGTCCCCATACGCTAGTATCACAGATATCTCCTGCTTACCTTTCACTTCCGATGTGGCCCGCTGTCCCCATACACTAGTATCACAGATATCTCCTGCTTACCTTTCACTTGTGATGTGGCCCGCTGTCCCCATACACTAGTATCACAGATATCTCCTGCTTACCTTTCACTTGTGATGTGGCCCGCTGTCCCCATACACTAGTATCACAGATATGTCCTACTTACCTTCCTCTTGCAGAATGGCCTGCTGTCCCCATACACTAGTATCACAGATATCTCCTGCTTACCTTTCACTTGCAATGTGGCCCGCTGTCCCCATACACTAGTATCACAGATATCTCCTGCTTACCTTTCACTTCCGATGTGGCCTGCTGTCCCCATACACTAGTGTCACAGATATCTCCTACTTATCTTCCTTTTGTGGAATGGCCTGCTGTCCCCATACACTAGTATCACAGATATCTCCTGCTTATCTTTCACTTCCGATGTGGCCTGCTGTCCCCATACACTAGTATCACAGATATCTCCTACTTATCCTCCTTTTGTGGAATGGCCTGCTGTCCCCATACACTAGTATCACAGATATCTCCTGCTTACCTTTCACTTCCGATGTGGCCCGCTGTCCCCATACACTAGTATCACAGATATCTTCTACTTATCTTCCTTTTGTGGAAGGCCTGCTGTCCCCATACAATAGTATCACAGATATCTCCTGCTTACCTTTCACTTGCAATGTGGCCCGCTGTCCCCATACACTAGTATCACAGATACCTCCTGCTTACTTTTCACTTCCGATGTGGCCTGCTGTCCCCATACAGTAGTATCACAGATATCTCCTGCTTACCTTTCACTTCCGATGTGGCCCGCTGTCCCCATACACTAGTATCACAGATATCTCCTGCTTACCTTTCACTTCCGATGTAGCCCGCTATCCCCATACACTAGTATCACAGATATCTCCTGCTTACCTTTCACTTCCGATGTGGCCCGCTGTCCCCATACACTAGTATCACAGATACCTCCTGCTTACCTTTCACTTCCTATGTGTCCCGCTGTCCCTATACACTAGTATCACAGATATCTCCTGCTCACCTTTCACTTCCGATGTGTCCCGCTGTCCCCATACACTAGTATCACAGATACCTCCTGCTTACCTTTCACTTCCGATGTGGCCCGCTGTCCCCATTCACTAGTATCACAGATACCTCCTGCTTACCTTTCACTTCCGATGTGGCCCGCTGTCCCCATACACTTGTATCACAGATACCTCCTGCTTACCTTTCACTTCCGATGTGGCCCGCTGTCCCCATACACTTGTATCACAGATACCTCCTGCTTACCTTTCACTTTCGATGTGGCACGCTGTCCCCATACACTAGTATCACAGATATCTCCTGCTTACCTTTCACTTCCGATGTGGCACGCTGTTCCCATACACTAGTATCACAGATACCGCCTGCTTACCTTTCACTTTCGATGTGGCCCGCTATCCCCATACACTAGTATCACAGATATCTCCTGCTTACCTTTCACTTCCGATGTGGCCCGCTGTCCCCATACACTAGAAGGTGGACAGAAATTCATCAAGCTCCGAAAATACAATATTTTCGGAGCTTGACTGCGGGAGCATTCGCCATCTTCAAATGGCGTTTGCTCCCGCTCGCAGCACACACCCTGCTCTTTCCCTATAGGAAGGAGCCCCCCGGTTGCAAAGAGAGATCCTTTTGGATCCCTCGGCCCCTGTCCGTCTCCTTCCGCCAGACGTCGGGGCTTTGTGCACCTGCGTGATCTCTAGTTGCACTGCTCCGAAAGGATAAGTGAAGCCGATTGGGGAGACAGCTGGTTTTCGGATCAGCTGTCTCTGCACCGGAGCAAAGTTGAATTGCTCTGGCGCTCGCCACGAGTTAGTATGTTAATATTGAGCGGACCCTGATAATTAACATAATGAATAGACCCCTATATATGTGTCTTCTTTCTCATTTCAGTCATTTGATTATATTTTCTCCAATTTCCACAACTAGTTTGGGAGGAGATGTATCAAGCCTTGGAGAGAGATAAAGTGGAGAAATTGCCCAAAGCCACCAATCAGCTTCTGTCATTTTAAAGGCTGTGCTAGATAAATGCCAGTTACAGTAAAAGCTGATTGGTTGCATTGGACAACTTCTCTACTCTTTTTCTCTCCAAGTCTTGATACATCTCCCCCTATAACTGTTTCAACATTTCCAATCCTAAAAGGAACTTTTATTTCTACCTATTGACCTCAGAATAATAAAAAAAAAAAATACCGTAAATATACAGTATTTCTGTTGCTTTTTTTTTTTATATATATATTTCTGTAGCTGACATTGTTACATTACATTGTTTTTAAATGTCACCTCTCTGTTCCAGCCCACACTTTTTTTCTGACATTAATTTCATAACACAAGTTTTAAAGTTTTTTTTTTTTTTTGGAATGTGGTATACATGAATACCTTTTATTCTCATTGTTTTCATTATGCAAATATTTACTTGTGATTAGAGTATACACCCACACTCACTCTATGTTAAATGGCGTGTGGAATAATGACTATCTGCCTTACAGATGCTTTAATATTTCAATAGTTTAGTTTGATAATTTCATTTCCCCATGTACAGTAGCCACATATAAAGCAAATTTAAAATGCTATTAGTTCTTACCTGCTTGATAATAGCAGTGCTCATACTGATCAGTACTGTGGATCGATGGAACTTGATCTATGTACCAGGACTTCATTTCCATTGAATTATGGTTATATGAGGTCATGTGGTCACTCTAATCAATGACTGGTCTTGGGATACTCACACTCAGTAAGATATTCAGCTATATTCATACAGAAGTCCAAATGCAAAACATTATTAGACCAACCCTCGCTTGGTGGACAGTACAACAGACTGGGTTATTCAAACAGAGAAAACAAAACATAATTGATGAATTTTTACTAAATATTTGCTAAATGTCTTATAAGTTTTAAAAGCCAAAATCTTCACTTTAGCTATAGCATGGGCATTGATCATACAGGATGAAGAGCTCCCATTTGATGACTAGTCACCTTTAATCCATCAAAAGCATGCGTATGCAGGTTACTAATTCACGCAAATTAGCAGGATTTATGAGATTAGCTACATGTGTTAGTTTTATTTTTTGGGGGTAGGTTTTACATCAAGATATCTATATAAAAATGATGGGACTATACAGGAAAACACCCATTTTACATTTTCATTGATTTAACAGGAGCGTACACTGGGCCTGATTCAGAGCCGCTCGTAAGCGGCCGCTCGTTCGCTCCGAGCGATGTTCGCACAACTGCGCATGCGTATGTATGGGTTGTAATACGCATGCGTGAACCAGTCATTGCGGTCAGAAATTGTGTGCTCGCAAAATAGCGAATGTCTGCTATTTTGAGTGACAGGATGAGGCGTTTGTGGGTGGTAACAGAGGAAGGTGCTTGAAAATGGGGAGTGGAGATCCGAACGCAGGCGTGCCAAACGGTCAAAACGGGCGTTTTAAGGGTGTGCATAATTAACAAAGCAGCGTCATCGACCACGTCACTTGGTTGTCTTTTAGCCTGAACTGCTCGCATAATTGCGGTAGGAAAATCCAACCACAAGCACTACGAGCAGTTCATACACCTTTTGATGTCCTCAATTAATCTAATAAATAGCGGAGATGACGTAGGATGCGAGCGGCCAGGGGGCGTTTTTTTAAAAATAGCGAGCGCATGTTTCGTTCGCTCGTTCAGACATAGAGGCGTCAACAGATCGCAAAGAGCGAGCGCTCTATTTAAATATCCGGCCCCTTTTTCAGAACGAACGAGCGCAAATAGCGTCCGGGTCTGAATCAGACCCACTATTTGCATGGCCGCCTCATCCCCTAATGTGTTTACAATAAGAGGGGCAGTAGCTCTGCTTTTACACCACATTTTAAAATACAAAAATGTCCCAAATTATCTACATCCTGTATTTTGAACTATAATGTAATTGTATTCTGCTGCACATGTTCGGCATACAGTAGTAGTGTGTGTTGCAAAAGTTTGTACTGTAAAGCTTTACTCAAATTATTTGAGTATATATGATGTATTGCTTTGGTGTCAATGTATCGTTTATTTTTACTGTGTTAGTTTTGTTGTCATTTTTACTGTTTTTAGTGTCATACTCTTTTTTTTTCCCCTCATTTTATACCTACCTGGGTTTGATACATTTTCAAAAAAGAGAGGCAAACAGGTATAATATTCAATAATAATTATTTTGGGTAAATTATTTTTATTTTTTGCAAGTGAACTACTCTAATTTGGTTTCATTAACTGTTTTAAACATAAAAATGTATGCATAGTATATTCACATTTCAATCAGTCAGTTATTTGATATTATTTATATAGCACACGAGCTGTTGCGTCTGGTATTGCCTGGGCTTTGTTTCTCTATTTTTACTGTCTCTCATTATCCGCGTTAATGTCCTTGTCTCTCTAATTACTTGAGTTAAGGTCTTGGCCTCTCTCATTACCTGCGCTAAGGACTTAGACTCTCTTATTGGGATGCAGTCAGGAAGCCGACGGTCGAAATGCCGACCACCGGCTTCCCGACTGTCTAATCCCTTCATGGGTCTAATGACAGGCGGGAGCCCAACGCCCAGCATACCGATTGAAGGTAAGCCGGGCGCAGGGCACGGACAGCCGCAGGGAGGAGGGTTAGGTTAGGGTTCCCGAGGGGGACTTAGGGTTAGGCACCCCCCGGCAGGATTACGGTTAGGCTAGGGTAAGGAGGGGTTAGGGTTAGGCTCCCCCGGGGACAGGTTAGAGTTAGGCACCCCCCTGGAGACTTAGGTATAGGCTGCGGGGAAGGGGGGGATAAGTTTAGGCACTTGGGGGGGGAGGTTAGGGTTAGGCATCCCAAAGGGAGGTTAGGGTTAGGGGGGGGGTTAGGTTAGTAATAGTTTAAACACTTACCTGTTGGGATCTTTACTGCCGGTTTTCTGGCGTCGGGATTTGAACCATGCGTCCGGCGGTATTTCATACCGATCCCCTCTTATTACCTGTACTAAGGACTAGGGCTCTCTTATTACCCGCACTAAGTACTCAGCCACTGTCATTACTTATGCTAATTATTTGCGCTCTCTTATTACTCAAGCTGAAGTCTTGGTCTCTCTCATTACCTGTGCTAACGACTCGGCCAATCTCATTACCTGCGCTAAGGACTTGGCCTTTCTCATTACCTGCGCTAAGGAATCGGTCTCTCTCATTACCTGCACTAAGGACTCCGTATCTCTCATTACCTGCGCTAAGGAATCGGTCTCTCTCATTACCTGCACTAAGGACTCCGTATCTCTCATTACCTGCACTAAGGACTCCGTCTCCCTCATTACCTGCGCTAAGGACTCCGTCTCTCTCATTACCTACACTAAGGACTTGGCCTCTCTCATTACCTAACGATAAGGACTCAGTCTTTATCGTTACCAGCGCTAAGGATTCAGTCTCTCTCATTACCTGCACTAAGAACTCGGTCTCTCTCGTTAACTGCACTAAGGACTCGGCCTCTCTCATTACCTGCGCTAAGAACTCGGTCTCTCTCGTTACCTGCACTAAGGACTCGGCCTCTCTCATTAAATGCGTTAAGGACTCCGTGTCCCTCAATACCTGTGCTAGGCCAATCTCATTACCTACGCTAAGGACTCGGTCTGTCGAATTACCTGCACTAAGGACCTGGTCTCTCTCATTACCTGCGCTAAGCACTCGGTCTCTCTCTTTACCTAACTAAGGACTCTGCCTTTCTCATTACCTGGGCTAAGGACTCAGTTTCTATTGTTACCTGCGCTATGGACTCGGTCTCTCTCATTACCTGCGCTAAGGTCTCGGCCAATCTCATTACCTGGGCTAAGGACTTACCTGCACTAAGGACTCGGTCTCTCTCGTTACCTGCACTAAGGACTCGGTCTCTCTCATCACCTGCGTTAAGGACTCCGTCTCTCTCATTACCTGCGCTAAGGACTCCGTCTCTCTCATTACCTGCGCTAAGGACTCCGTCTCTCTCATTACCTGCGCTAAGGACTCAGCCAATCTCATTACTTGTGCTAAGAACTCGGTCTCTCTCATTACCCGCACTAAGGACTGATGTGTCTTTGTATCCTTATATTTGTTTTTTTGCCTTTATGCCCCTCCATCCTTATCTTTCAATCTCTTGTCTCCTTATATTGTCTTTTATTCTTTATTCTTTCCCACTACTTGTTGCTCTTTGCCCTAAGACATTCTGTCAGTCTCTGTGTAATCCTCTCACTCTGCTCTTTATTGCACTATCCTTCACTGGCTCCTTCAGTTACTGCCTGTCAGCTTTTTCCCTTTTCTCTTCCTCTCATGTCTTCCCCTTCTATTTACCGCATCCACTGCTCTTTTCTGTTTGGTTACGCACCGTTTTATGCTTTCCAATCTCTTTATGATGTCATTTCACTCTCCTCAGCCACTTTACTCCGTTCTCTTATCACCCTTCATCATTTGCCATTTGTTGCTTTCTGCCTCTTAAATGTCGGCTGCAATTTCTTTTAATCATTTTCCTTTTGACTCTTCTCTTAAAACTCTGTCCCAGGGAGCGTGGATAGAATTTCCCACAGCATCCTGGCTCTTGTGCTCTGGACTGTTAGGCTTTGCTCTCCTGTGGTGGTATCGCTGTGACTTTGAGGTATCGGGAATGATAAAAGACATTTATTAGTACTCCTGCGCTCTGTGGACGAATCCTTCCTGCTGACATGGCGAACAGCTTTTTCTTTTTCTACAGTTGCACAGTGACAGTGGTGACCATGTAGCACACTTTTCTACCCTCTCGGAATATTCAGTAGACTCCAGAATATCAGGAGGTTCTCCCAAACATCTGGATAGGTAGACAAGTCTCCGGGAGGCTGGCTGCTTTCGCCCAGTGCTGCCAACTTCCAGAGTGAAGTGAGCAACAGGGGCGATTTGTGCTGAATCGCTCATTGTGGACCCACCCCCTACTTTACAAGATGATGCAATCGCTGTGTCTCCCTTCCATTGCCACCACCCATTTGACTGTATCTATGCTGTGTGCCATTCTTGTTAGACCTCACGTGAATGCATGTGCCACCATGATTACACAATTTTTGTCCCCAGGAGAAATATAGTAGATACAATTTAAAATCTAGTAACAGTGATACTAAGAGAACATTACATGTCCAATGTCTGAAGGTGTCAACGCTAGCTGGAGATACAGTATGTAAAGGGATTCGCCAGCCTGATAACCTTATGTAACCAGAGAGGCCAGGGGGCAATGTGTGTTACCCCAGCTTGGAGGGAGAGATGAGAGAGGTGTGTGAAATGTTATGTACCTTAGTTCCAGATATGGCAAGTTAAATTAATAACTTGATGAACAAGTGCCAGAAGGAACTGCTTTTTCCAAATAAACCCAGTAATGAGGGTAGTGAGGCCACTTCACCTATTGAAGATCCTAGTTCTGGCCATCTCAAAGTATGCCTAGGGGCAAACTAAGAGACTGCTTGGCTAAGGTAGGAGTCCAGTGGCCCCATAGTACAATCTTATATATGTGGTTAGTGGTTACTCGATCCCCATTTGTGGTTGGCTGTCTTACAGTAGCTTCATGAAGATCGATCTTGGGACTTTATCTATTCATACAAACTAAGGAGACCATTTATGGAGCTGATATAGAATGGCATTGTCACTCTTACTGGCATTCTTCAAAATAAGTATATGAGTATTGGCAGTAAGTTTAAGTCGATCTTAACTATTCTTCCCAACCACAGGTCCGGCATTATGGAATCAAGGATCTGATGGTATTGTTGCTCTCCTTAAATTGGTGAATTATAATTGTTGGTTAGCTACATTACCAGATATTTTACCTTATTGGCCCTCCAGGAAAATTTGGATTTGTATTTTAAAAGTTCCAGATGAGATGATGATACGTAGAGTGGGACAGCTTCTGTCTTAAAGTAATTGATTTTGAAGCCAGATATAGCCCTTTATGGTATAAGCATTTTGAACAGGATGGGAAGTGATGTATGGGGGAGATGACAAAGTGAGCAAGACATCATCGGTATGCAAACAGATTTTGTAATCTCCTGAGACTACCATAATTGCTCATTGAGTGGTGGATGTCTGATGCCAGGAGCTAGATAATCAGTGCAAAGGTCAATGGTGAGAGTGGATTCTCTCTAGGGTACACAATCTAATAAGATCCCAGTTACTGAAACCCTAGCAGAAGGATTGCTTCTGAGAAATCTACTTCCAATCCCAAGTTGTTGGCGATGCTGGAGCACAAAGATCCAGCCAAATGCTTTCTCAGTGTCCAGAGAAAGTAAAAAGTAAAACAGAAATACAGGAATTATGTTGGAAGTAGAGATGTGCGCCAACCCCCGTGTTTCGGTTTTGGATCCGGATTCATCTTTGTGTTTTGGTTCTACAAAACCATCTTCACATGTTTTGGTTTTATATCTGTATTTTAAAAAAAAAAAAACAGGTAAAAAGATATAATGTTAACCTGTTTACATACAATCCAAAACCCGAGTTCGGTTTTTAAATCTGAGTTCCAAACCGCGGGAAGATCCGAACCGGGATTTGGTCCGACTCGGTACTACAAAATGATTCCGAATTCGGACTCGGTTCGACTCGTGACACCTAAATTCGTTTGCTGGGAACCATACTCACACATCTCTAGTTGGAAGTAATGTAATTTTTTCATAGAATTTCTGCTCAACTGGTATTCTCTTTTCTAGACTTTCATTGACATTTGAAACTACAGCAGATTCTTCATAGATATCTTTTTGTTTTCTTTTTAAGAAAAGGATTCACAGTATGAATCTTCTAAAGAGACCTAGCTAGTCGAAAACATGCCTTGGTGATATCTGATCTCCTACGGGACAGCCTGCCCTCTAGAATTGTTATTACATTGTACTTTCTGAGTAACAAACCACATATTTGTACCTATTTATATTAATTGACACAAAGTCTAATTTTTTATTCTTGTTCTTAAAGACGTTTCCTGGTTTGTTATATATTTTAGTGAATTCAGTGATTGTCCGCTTGCAGCGGTTGGGCGCTGAGCTGCTTCTAAGTAGCCCTGCACTTACCTATTACTCAAACCTAGTTGAAAAGAAATGTGCCTCCAGTTACAGGTTGAAGAGAAGAAAGGTTAATCATGAATTGTTTAGAGGATTCTGTTGGAAAACCTTGCCAGTTTTACTTATTTATTTGCTTCCCAGTGTTGCAAAGTATACCAGTAAATATCTCATAATCTGTCAATGTTATTTTTTTATTATTTTATTCCTCAATATGGTATAACTGGAATACAGTACAGAGAAAAGCGAGTATATTTACTTTATCTTCGCCAGCCAATTGGAGAAGGAGTAGGTGTGTAGCTGTAAGCCAACCAGCTCAGAGACATGTTTATCAATCACATTCATGTTGAAATTAGAATTCTAGCCATTCTAAATATACTAAAAACATTTTTAAAATTAAAACATTGACAGATTTTGAGATCTTAGAGATCACAAGACTGCAGGCCAAGCGATTCTCTGCAAGTTGTGGAACAGGCTTCTAATTCATGTAATTTTCTTACTGTAGTGGCACATTATCTCTTATGATCTGTCAAAAGTCTAGGGGGCACAAATAAATTTGTGAGTCTCCCAAACATTTCAGGAGAGTAGGCTAGCATGCTTATAATTCACACGTCTTAATCAAAACACAAACACCACAAGGACACACAAGCATCTGTTATACTTAGAAAAACTTTATTCACAGACATAAACTGCTACAAAGTAATATGCACATTACATAAGTGTTTTTGTTTATTTTTGTCCCTGGTATTTACTTTTTACTTATTTTACCTTTTTATAAATTTTTTTAAATGCATTTTTCTTACATTTTAACTCATAAATAATAGAAGTCTGACATTAGAAACTATTGTTTCCAGTGTTACATATCCAATGGATTTTACTTGTGTTATCAGGGTCAGACTGGCCCACAGGTGTACAGGGAGAATCCCTGTTGGGTCCCACTGCCTGAGGGCCTCATAACCTCCTCTATAGGACAGTTACTTGGTGGAGCAGGATCAATGATAAACGTGGATGTTTAATTTGTTTCTATGTAACCTACATCAAAATACCCCTCCATCAAAGTGCAGGGTCCTGATACATCACTGCCCCCTCCTTTATAAAGGGAACCTGTTCTTTTAATGTCATATCTAATGGTTGGCCAACTCCATCTGTGGTGGCTGGCCACACCTCCTTTGGTAGATAGCTGCACCTCTTAAGTTTGGGCCCCTACCAATTAAGTCTCTGGTGGGCCCATCATGCCCCAGTCCAACAATATGTGTTACCTGTGTTGAAGAGATCAGGGAGGTCTACCTGCTTTCCCGGGAGTTAGGAAGAACTTCCCAAAATGAAGGGGTTTCCCGGACATTCCTGGAATGTAGACAAGTGTGATCTATACCCATCATGATGCATATATATTGAGCTTTAAAACATAAAAAAGTAATAAATTCCACATCAAATGTATTTCTGCTACATATGCTGATATACTAGTGTTTTTATTAGCATTAAGTAAATGCCAGTGGAATGAGGCCCAAACTAGTGATGGCCATAATAGCAACCAGTTTTATATGATACTGACTTGTATACTGTTTCAATAAGGCACCCAAGGGGTGTCCACAAGTGGCATGCAAGAACCCCTTCCTTGCTTATGTTTCTTATAGGTGTTCATGTCAAGGCGACATATGCAATAGCCCAATATCGCTGCCTATATCACATGGTACTGCATACATCCTAACCACTGGCTTCTCTATAATGGGTGCAGAGTGTGCAGTGCACATGGGCCCCTGAGTCAAGGGTTCATGGGCCCCTGAAACACCCTGCAACCAATGAATATACTTGCCTTGTGGCTGCCATTTAGGAAATCTCAAAGAAAATTGTGCCAATGTCATTTTCATGGAGGTATGCGCATGTGCAGTAGGGAGATCGTCAGGAAAAGTGGTTTTGGTGCCATTTGCACAGAGATAGGCACGTGTGCAATAGGCTGTGCTGGCACAAGAAGAGGGTTCCACACAAAGATTGCACATGGTCCACTCCTCTCATAAGACACCCCTGTTCCCAACATTGGGAGATTGCAAAATCGAGATTGATCCTAGCATGGTAATCTGGGGACATGACCATTGTGGCAACAACCGGGGACCTTTCTGTATTTTTGATTTTACACAAGAACTTTTTTTAAAGATGTGCAACGTGGAAACACTTCATGGTATGCAGCAGTGACAAAGCTCCCAACACATGAGTCCTAATTATGGGACAGTCCCATAAAATCTAGGATGTCTTGCCAAAATCTAGACAGTTGGGAGGCATTGCTACTGTCTAGATACACCTTGGTGCACTACAATTCTCATCATGCCATGTTTATTTACTACTGTTCAAAATAATCCACATCAATAATTTTTTTTCAAGGATAAGTCTTTATGAAACTGTCCCTGGACTTTGTGAACTGAAAATTGGATAAAAATAAAAATATCTAGTAGAGTTAAATTCCTTTATTGCTGTGTGATAGTAATTCTGGTAGACGGCAGTCTCCTTTCCCCGAATGACATTGAATTACTGAGAAGCCATGCCACTAGTTTCATATTTAACTTGTCCCAGAGGGATGCAAGGGCCGACACAGTATGCGGATAAATGCAATAACTTTTTTTTTTCTGTTGTGTAAGGGAAAAAGAACAAGTCTATTCCCATTTTCCACTCATTCAATATAATTACGTCCTTGCCTTTTACATTGGAAACTAAAGGTTGGGTTAAACCCCGAAGCCTGAAAAAGGGCCAATATGGATTTATTAATATAATATATGCATATGGTATTTTTATTTTGCACTCTTGTGCATTTTCTATATTGTTGTTGTTGTTTTATTCAGCATTTGTCATATATCTGCATGAAATGTATATGGATCAGCCAAGTGCCTGCTATAAACGAAGGAAACAAATCTCAAAATATGTATGAGAACAAATAGCGGATGGCCGCGTGCTGCATAATGTAGATTAGAAGCGAGGGGACCTTATATTTTGAAGTTAAATGGAGCTATTGCTGCATGTTTTACAACTTCTGCACAGCAAACTCCCTGATTTCAGCGGAGCTGAATGGAAAATAGTAATCAGAGGGTTTCAAAGAAGAAACCATTCTCTTTAAATTAATCATTTTTTGTGTGTGTGGGCAGATGACAGGCTGTTACTAGTTGCCAGACATTTTATATTCATGCAGCTGATTAAACAGAGAAAATTTTAATGCCTGTGGAACGATAATAATGTGCTCTGAGGCATTGTTTATTCAACACATTTTACATTCATTATTAATTTAATTTCTGTATTCCCCGTGCTGAGTTAGCGCAAATATAGGCATAGCCGGATATATTGGATGTTAAAAAAAAAATAAAAAATAATAAAAAAATAAAATTTATAAGTTCTACTTTACTAAAAGGCCGCAGGTGCTGTGTGGTTATGACATGGTAATAACCAGAACTAAATTAAAACTGCCAAAATGCCTCATATTGCTCCAGTGAATTATTGGTGAAAAGCTTTGCAAATTATAACATAAAAACAAAACATAACCATTCCAAGACGAAAAGATGAAAGCACTCAAGCTGCCTCTTAAAGGAGCTATATACCCATGTGTTCTCCAAAGCACTTGGGGAGATCCTGCAGCTGTTATGCGAGAAGTGCTGACTGCACAGGTGTTAAATCAATTTAAAGGAAGTGCTGGAACGTGTTCAGCAGAATGAAGATTTATAGCAGTTCATGACTGCTCAGAGGAAGGTGAAGCAGAATGAGGTTTGGTCATTGATACTGTGCATGTGTTATATTGCAGATATAAAATAAAATGTATTTTTTAATTATGAGATTTTTCTTTTTAATTAAAGTTAGACATAAGGCTTCCAGTTTCATATTTCAGGAATTTTTGAGAGCAGAGTTAGGCAACCTGTGCTTACCCAGCTCTGGTGGAGAATTGCACTATGCTCTCCCAACTATAGGGACTTGTAGTCAGTTGTATCACTAGGGGGGTGCGGGTTATGTGGTACGCACCAGGTGGCACCATCTGAGGTGATGACACCAAAATAGCAGAGCTGCTCTGCTATTTTGGTGTAACCTCCTTGGATGGTGTCAACAAGTAGTCATGCATACACACCCACTTCCAGGCAAGCATTTGCTGGCGATGTCTGCAGCTTTTTGGAAGTTACAACATTCTGAAGCATTATAGGCATTATAAGCATTAGGGGTAAAAATTAAGGATGTGCAGGCTCGGATTAGTTCACATTTTCCCGCCAAGTTTGGATTTTTCCCGCCAAAAATCGGGTCTCAGAAAGAGGCAAAATGTCATCTTTCATGGACAAACATCATCTTTCATGGACTTTTGTCCAGAAATGATGATGTTTGTCCATGAAAGATGATGTTTTGGTTCTTCTGAGACCCGATTTTTGGCGGGAAAAATCTGAATTTGGCGGAAAAATGCAAACTAATCCGAGCCTGCACATCTCTAGGAAAAATACAATTAAGTTCTATGGGAACATGTATCTAGTGCCTGCTAAAATACTCTAGTTATCATGAGTGTTTTTTTGTGTGCCAATTAGTAAACTCAGCTAAGATGTCTGCCTGTAACAGTGGAAATAGAGAGTTATTAATCCCTACAGCAAACTGGATGTCATAGACCAGGGGTTCCCAAACTTTTTTGAATCACGGAGCCCTAGTGCATCAGCATTATTAAGTCAAAGGTTTGTTATTGAGAAATTCAGAAAAAAATGTAGTGAAGTAATACAGTGAAATAAATTGTGCTCTCCTGCCATCCTTAGGTTTGGTTATATAGTGGTGGACAGGTTTGTGCTTCTGTTTGTGCACATATTTACATTACATTGACCATAAAGAATTTGATTTGGTGCTGGACCACCAACCTGAGGCACCCCTGCAAGTGTCCCGAGGCACCCAAGGGTGCCGCTGCGCACAGTTTGGGAACCACTGTCATAGACACTAACAATATGCTGAATGCTTAGTGGACTGTCACAACTAGGTCTCATCTAAGACTGCTGTAACTCTTAGCAGTATGTGGAAAAGAATAAATCAAAAATTAACCACATGGTATGTCTTAGAGGCCTATTCATGATGTTAATTATTGGGGTCCGAACAGACCCCGATAATTAACATTCTAACGCCGCGCATTCTGGAGCAATTAATCATTGCTCAGGTACGGTGACAGCTGATGCAAAATCAGCTGCTCCCGCGAGCGGCTTCACTGCTACTTTTTGGAGTAATGAATCTCTTCACTGCTCCTTTTGGAGCAGTGATGGCAGTGCGCATGCGCGACCTACAGGTCACGCATGTGCACAAGAGCTCCAAAGTCAGGTGGAAAGAGCCATAGGGAAGGAGCGGGTTGTGATCCATAAGCGGGAGCATTCACCATCTGAAGATGGCGAATGCTCCCGCAGTAAAGCTCCAAAAATATTGTATTTTCAGAGCTTGATGAATTCTGTCCCCATACTAGTGTATGGGGACAGCGGGCCATTCCACAAAAGGTAGGTCGGTAGGAGATATCTGTGATACTAGTATATGGGGATAGAGGGCCATTCCACAAAAGGTAGGTCGGTAGGAGATATCGGTGATACTAGTGTATGGGGATAGAGGGCCATTCCACAAAAGGTAGGTCGGTAGGAGATATCTGTGATACTAGTGTATGGGGATAGAGGGCCATTCCACAAAAGGTAGGTCGGTAGGAGATATCTGTGATACTAGTATATGGGGATAGAGGGCCATTTCACAAAAGGTAGGTCGGTAGGAGATATCTGTGATTCTAGTGTATGGGGATAGAGGGCCATTCCACAAAAGGTAGGTCGGTAGGAGATATCTGTGATACTAGTGTATGGGGACAGTGGGCCATTCCACAAAAGGTAGGTCGGTAGGAGATATCTGTGATACTAGTGTATGGGGACAGCAGGCCATTCCGCAAGAGGAAGGTAAGTAGGAGATATCTGTGATACTAGTGTATGAGGACAGCGGGCCATTCCGCAAGAGGAAGGTAAGTAGGAGATATCTGTGATACTAGTGTATGGGGACAGCGGGCTATTCCACAAAAGAAAGGTAAGTAGGAGATATCTGTGATATCTCCTGCTTTACCTTCTTGATGAATGGCCCGAACACTTAATTTTTACAATTGCAGGTGAAAATGTTCATTTTCACCTACTTTTGTAAATATTAAGTGATGATGAATAGGCCCCTAAAAATGAATAAAACCTCCCTTTCCTATCATACAATTAGTATTACCTTCGCTACCACCTCCACTAAGATTTTATTCAAGGGTTCGACCTTAGGGAGTTACTCACTTCTAACACTGCTTCACCATAAACATTGACACTTTACTTAAAGCTGTAGTAACGGTATTTGCTTTAAAATGTACTGTAGCATTAGAAAATACCAAGCTATCTTTATACATGATATTATAAGAGCATGGACTCAGGACATTATTAAATTTATGATTTAATATGGCAAAATATCCACAATGTTTACATACAAAATCAGTAAATATAAAATGACAAAATCATTTAGCGGCCCTATGTATTAATAATTGCGGCACTGCCGTGATTATTAACGTTCCATCTCGCGGAGAATATTTTAATTTTTAATGAAAATATCCGGGTACGTACTACTGGGAACTCGCAGGGACAGCGGTTGCGGTAACCACTGTCACCGCGAGTTATATCCCCAACATTTTGCAGAAGTCTTTCACAGAAGTGAAAAACTTCCCCGGGGGAAGCTGACACTGCATGAGCACAACGTCAGCTTCCGGGACTGGCCAGGGGCTGCGAGAGAGAGATCGAAAGATCTCTCTCCTTCCCCAGGAGCCTCTATAGACAAAGACTGAAGATGGTATAAACTACCGGGGATAAACTCCAAAAAGCTTAGCTTTTTGGAGTTTAGTACATAGGGCAGTGGCAAACACAGGATTTCTAGACGGGTGTTTCCAAATGCATGATTTTAGAGTGAGTTTGGCCAGTCCATGAAGAGGGCATAATTACCACTTATCCAGCTGTAATATGCATGATACAAAGTGTATTGTGTGTCATAATTCCAGCATATACAGGACCAGCGATCACAGTAAGCCATTAGATGCGGCAGTAGGGCCATCCTGTCTTAGCTGAATGTTTTTAGTTTAGATGTGGGAACCATTCTAGACTATTGGAGCAACTCTGGGAGTCTGGGAGAGCAGCAGAAGAACCTAGCACTGCCCTGGACATATATGTAAATATTGGGCTGTTTAGCAGTGCATCCCTAACAGTGCATGTTTTCCAAATCCCCTAATAACTGATACATGTTAAAAGATCCACAGGTGGTGCTATTTATTTCATTTATGATACTGAGAAGAACATGCAGCACTAGTAAAATTCCATTATATTACTATTTCTATTATGGTCATGGTGTGGGCTGGGGAGGGGGGTTTCCAGGCTGATGGAAACCCCCCCTCCCCCCTGGGTTTGCCTATATAGGATGCAGATCGTAGTACCCATTGATAATAATAGGGATAATAATGGGGACTGCAATCTGAAGTGCTAATTAGCACTTTGCCGGAGATTTCTGTGAAATCTCCTGCATTGTGCTTTTTAGTACATAGGATCGATACATAAAATTATGTGGAAACTGCAGTTCCTGCATAATTTATTTTATGTCAAGAATGGTTTGATACATATGCCCCTTAGAATGTAAGCTCCAACAGGGCAGGGACTGATAAGGATACTATTTTCTGTACAACAATGCATAAAACTGCTGGTGTTATATAAATACACAATTATGAATATATACAAACACACTGGGTAAAGCATGCTAATATCATTCCATACAGATAATGAAAATACATACATTTATACAAATAATATGTAGAGATGTAAGCTGCTACTACCAATTATTTTTATGTCACAATATTGTTGTGTGATATATTGCCAAAAACATTAAAATGACATAAAGCAAACAAAAGAAACAAACAAATGAAGAGTGGTCCGGGAGATCGTCGTGTTTCCAGGAGCCTGAAGCCACACAGAAGAATGATTTCCAACACGGTTTAGACAGGGCGATTTCTCGGTCCTTATTCACTCTGCCAGCTTGTATTACTGTTATTTGCTTTCTTCTCATGCTTCAGCATTTCTTTGTCTTAATAATTAAAGGTGAATTATCCTTGGCAATAGGGTACAATGCAAATGCCAGCTACCTTTAATTTTACTTGACAGCTGGCATACGCTTATAACGTTTATGAGAATTGAACTGCCCTCCAAACAGATTTTTTAGGCATTCTGTAACATTTGTTTTTGTAGAAATGAATGGCAGTCTGATGGTGGTGGGGTTCAAAAAATACGTATTTATAGAGCACAAAGTAAAGTACTTTTCTAGGCTGTCATGCACATTTCACTTATAAAATCTTTGGGTTCTGTTCTTTATATGGTCAGTGACGTATAGAAAAAAAAACATAATTTTATTTGTTTTATATCTGTATAACAAACTCCAAGTTTTAGTGCTTTTCCCGCTATTGTCTTTACTCGGTTTAACTCGTGGTTTAAACGTAGACACACAGTGAGATTCACATTCAGCATATTCATATCTGATCTAGAAGATAGGTTCAAAACTGGCTTGAATGGTATCCCCATTGTCATGTGTGAAGACATTGTCGTTCACAGAAAGCTATGACCACAGAAATCTTTCTTCACCTTTTGCCAGATTAGCCAGAACATTATGGGAAAACCCAAAACACTGTGACTGTTGACAATTTATTTTCACTGGGGGGACAAAATGTGTTCCCAGCACCCCCAAAAAATGCCAAACAGATAAATTCCCTCGATCGGACAACTGTATAATGTACTTTACTAATTATCGCTGCAAATACTACTTGTTGTAAAAAGGCACTTAATCCATTTCTAAATTCTGTTAGTGAATTTTCCATTACCACCTCCTATAGTAAAAAATTCCACGATGTAAGAACCCGAACAGTAAAGAACCATTTCTTATGCTGAAGTTGACACCTTCTTTCCTCCATTTACGACTGATGACCCTATGGAATGTTCTTTGGTACTAAAAGTTAATTACATTTACCTTTGTATTGATTTTAGATAAATGTACAGGGGTGTCGACTTTCAGCCAGGTCGACAAGGCAGAGGGCATGACGGTGACAATGGTGGGCGGTGCGTGGGCGTGGCGGTGCGATCGTGTCATCGCAGCCCCAATTTCCAACATTGTAGAACAGGATGTGGGGCTCCTGCTTTACAATGTCGCATCATCGCACCCCTCCGGACTGCCCGCTTTTGTCAGGTAAGTGCGGGGGGAAGTGGTGGGGCTACGAGGGGTGACGGCCTGTCTGGGAGACTTGCCTTCTCCTGTGGGGGGTCGTGAGTGCCATCAAATTTTCAGGAGCCTCCCGGCCATTGCAAGTATGTCAATTTATATATATTAATTAGATTTTAAAAAAAGACATGCGTTGCTATAGAGCAGGAGTTCTCAACTCCAGTCCTCGCAAACCACCAACAGGTCATGTTGTGTGGATTTCTTTAATCATATACATACAGGTGAGTTACTCTATTTTGTTGGATCAGTTATTATCCCACCTACATCCACAGACAAATATCCTTAAAACATGACCTGTTGAGAAAACATGAGGGTTGACGTTGGGAGCCACTGTTATAAAGGAAGGCAAATGAACCACCTATTGACCCATTTGTTTCCCACTGTACACAAAGCTAGTTACAGCCTTCAGTTTTGTTACTCTGACATGGTTATGAGGAGATATGTTTAGAAGCATGACACAAGACCACACAAATACATAGCAACCACAAATCGAAGGCCAACAACATTGGTCCCATTAATTATGCAGCAGTTGCCCAACAATGTAAGGTCCATAGATCATTACCGTTATTTCAGAATGATAATTTAGTTCAGGTTTCCAAACATGCAGTCATCAGCTCTGTAACAGCTCTATAAACTAAAACATGATGTTACACTAACACTTCCTGTAAACCGTTTTCTTTGCTTTGCATTAATTTTAATGTTACCTACCGCGTTCCTGAGCATCCAGTACAATATGTGGATGCTCTAAGGAAAGGCTCATTAAGTGCGTGGTACACTATGCTGCAACATAGGCTTTGGGGACACATTTTGAAACTTCTCTTAAAAGTTAGAACAAAGTACAAGGCTTTGTTTCTAACAAGCTTTGTTTTTGATGCCCATGTGTATTGCGTATAATGTTTCTTTAAAGCGTTTATATATTTTGCAAACCTTGAAATGAATGAATATTATATAGGTTTATGGAGATGAATATAGATATAACAGACATAATTTGACAATCTGATAAGGAACAGCTTGCTAACGAATGCAATATGCTTTTCTCCTGATGTAATAGTAATGAGGAAGTACCCAGTGGCACAGAACAAGTTGTGAGAACCCATCTCACTTGGAGCAATGAGAATGTTTTTGTGCAAGGTTAGGGGACAAATACAGAAATGTTTATAGTGTATTATTGTGTGTCTCCAGTTCAAGATGTGTCAACCAATAGGCCAGTTATTACCAGTACATGGCCATCATTTTCTATTATGTTTAGCGGGAAGTGTATCAAACCTTTGAAAGAGGGAAAAAGTGGACAAGTGGTGAAGTTGCCCATAGCAACCAATTTAGCTAATATGTATCAAGTACATTCAATAAAGTGATAGCTACAATATAAGCTGATTGGTTGCTATGTATTTATAAAGTTTGATGCATTTACCCCTTAGTGAGGAAAACAATCATCCTATGACACATTGGGGCAGATGTATGAAGCTCTGAAAAGTGATAAAGTGGAGCGTGATAAACGACCAACCAATCAGCTCCCAACTGTCATGTTGCAGGCTGTGTTTGAAAAATGACAGTTAGGAGCTGATTGGTTGGTCGTTTATCACTCTCCACTTTATCACTTCCCAGAGGTTCATACATCTGCACCATTGTTTGTCAAAAACAGGTAATTAATGAAGTGTAGATAGTAAAGGGGTTATTGTGTGTTGGAAAACTAAATATAACAGTACCCTCCATAGCAAACAATTAGGTCTCCCCAGAATTTTCCCGTTATCTGAAGCGGCATGTTGGATTGTGCTGCAGGCCACTAATTTCCTTTGAAGCAACGCATTACAAACTGCCCAAAAGCATTTCAATACAATTCGTAATGTTGGGTCGGTGGTGGTGGGAGGGGGGGTGTCATAATCACTACTAGGAAAACTATTAAGGTGCATCACAATACTGAACCCACAGTGGAAGCCATCTGTTTGCTATATGGTATATTGTATTGGGGAGCAGTTGTGTAAAGTGAAAACCTCTATAAGAAATCATTGAGTTACACTTAAATCCAGGTTAGACAGGAAATGATCAGTATAACTTCTATTTATTACATTTTTCATCTATTTCATTATAACACTCAGTGATTCCATCCTGTACTTGCAATCATCCTCATCCTCCTCTACCGGATCTTAAAAAACATGTACTGCACATCGAGAGCATCAAAACTGCATGTCGTAAGGATCACAAGGCTGCAGGGGAGGTGCGTGTGAATGAATCACTAATGGATCACAAGGCATGGCGATACGGTGGCATACTCCCCTTTACTTTATGCCAATAATTATCCCCACCCACGGAGAAGCAAAATAAGTTATACATGTATTATATAAAATACAATGTTCTATATGGCGTAATATTGATTGGGGGCACTATTGTGTGGCATAACATGGCATAGGAAAGCAAGAAGTTCGGAGGATTGATAGGCGATATTGGATTATGGGGATATTGGGTAGAACATTATATGGGGGAGATTGGGGGGAACGTTATGATGAGCGGGGGATTGATTACATAAAAATAGTGCTAGACACTCCCCTCAGCACAGTGTATCCTTCTTTATCTTTCCCTGTGTGCCCACCCTAATTAATTGTGCTGTGCACACCAATGGGTAACACTCAGATAAAGGTATCTAAGCATTCACTGGCCATTGAGCATTCTACCACGGAACACTTTCTTATGACATGGTTGGGTAGTTCCTGTATCTTAAAAGTATTGTCTGCCCTCCTTGTCTGTTAAAGCTGATCTCTTGACAAGTATAAGAAACAGGAGATTATTATTATTATTATTATTATTATTAATAATAATTTATATGGCACCACAAGGGGTCAACAGCACCTTACAATAGACAGAAAATAGTGCAAAATATATAAACAGATGTTCATTGCTATAGAGTGGTACATATTAGGGGCTTTAATCTTTTCTACTTTTAATGTCTTTTGATGCATAAACGAATGCACTTTTACTGTAAAGTCTTATTGAACGTCCTGCTGTCTATGTAGCCATTGATAAATCACTTCCCCCACCTTATCTGCAGTATATTTGTCTCTGTGACACTGCTATGTCATGACTTTACTCTTATCCAATTACTCTATTTCTCATATAGCATTATTACTGTCCCCCAAGGTCAGCCCACGGTCCCTTTTCATCTGCCCCCTTCATTATCAAATATCTTCATTAGTTTCCAATGACATCTATATGTACATAGATCTATGGTGTTTGTGTTTTCTCATCTATCTAAATAAGCAGTAATCTATTGCAGTATTGTGCAGTAGGTTTAGTGGACACCGCTGAAAGAAATATATGTGTACACTGTACAGCCAGCGTAATTGTGAGTATAAGTATGATGCATTGTGATAAAGAGTTCACATATATTAGCTGAATGTATGAACTAACAAAAACTCATAACTCAAACACCCTCATAAATCCTCTTCAGCATTATGTCCTCTTCTGTTTTTGCATTAGCAGTTTTGTCATCATTAACTTACTAACATCTTTAGAACATCTCAGATAGATAGGTAGATAGATAGATAGATAGATAGAGTGTCGCGGGCATAAAGGGCCCACTTGGAGAATGCAGTGGTTGGGGACCCATGCTTAAGGGGTGTGATCATCCACCAGAGGGGGTGTGGCCATACAACACAGTTGCTTTGCTAACCATTAGGCAAATATTGGTGTAGTTTCTATAGAAGCAAACCAAGAACCGATGTTTTTCAATGGTCCTGCTCCACAAGGTAACTGACCCTCTAATAGGGTAACAATGTACAATTTAGTGCACAGTCTGGAACATGAGCACTAGAGGACGGGGTGGGACCCTCAAGCAATGGGGTGATTTTCCCAGTACCCCTGTGGGCTAGACCAACCCACAGTTGCGTGGTTTGGATTATTTGTGGAGTCTCACTGAGTGCCGTCCGTTTTCTACACCTTAGATAGATAGATAGATAGATAGATAGATAGATAGATAGATAGAAGCTTGCAGCACTCAAAACGTGTAATATTAAAATGTTGGGCCAAGGTCAATAAAATATAATATAATACACTCACCTATTCAGTGAATTACAGAAAGAAATGAAGGACCGGCACTCACTGTTGTGATAGAGATATTAGAGAAAACTATTAATCCAGCATATAGATGTATTCGGATGTAATACATCTTTATGCTGGATTAAAAATGTCCTCTATTTTTACACATTGGGAAGACGGCACACACCTACCCACTGTATTAGTTAATTCTCTCAATTGGCAATGTCTGTCATAAGTAATTGTATTGGAAGCAAAAATTTTCATCCGAAATATAATTAAATGTCAGTAAAACCTGGCAATTTTCTGATGTCACCGTACTGTATATACTGTACAGTACAAATTCCTAATCGGTGATTATGAGGTACCATAAACATATAAACCTTTCTTTATTGCTATTACATGTAATTACTACAGGGTGTTTCACTCGATAGTGGCCAAAACGTTTTTCTTATAACTTTTAAAGTAAGTGACGTAATTTAGTGAAATAAACCCCACCTCGTGCCTGTGTGTTACGTGCCGATATGAACTGGTACACAGCTGAACAATACCTACTTATTGTCCAGACATACTGGAAAACTGAGTCGATAAAGGTTCATATCAGCACATAACACACAGCACAAGATGAATGTGGATGCCTCAGTACACAGCACCAGTGTAAGAAGCAGGAATACCTACTGACCAGCAGCGGCGGCTTCAGAGGTGGGACCGCAGTTCGAATAGGGGAACCACACTAACTGGCATCCTGACTGGCATCCTCACTGGCAGTTGGTGGGGCTCCCCTATTTGAATTTTGGACTGTGCTGCTGACTAGGGTGGTGACCAGCTGGCCTTCACTTCGTGCATACGTGATCAGCTGGCCTGGATGCTAATGGCGAACACTTTTAACACTTGCTATGACTTCCTCATGGACCAAGGTATGTCTGTTTCACATTTCACTAAATTACGTCAATTACTTTAAAATTACTTTACTTTACCCCAATTACTTTACTTTACCCCAATCAATATTACGCCATATAGAACATTGTATTTTATATAATACATGTATTAGGGAAAACTTTGGGGCCGATAATGAGTGAAACACCATGTACTACCAATACTGATATCATTTATCAGTAAAACTGATATTAGCAAGTAAATATGGATGTTGTCACTTATCTACACATATTGGCGACCATTCTCCAAGGGGTATATTTACTAAAGCTTGATAAAAATTAAAAATCAATCAACATCAATGTTGTGTTTCTGGGGCTAAATCACACATTTACTAACAGACAATGGGCCTGATTCAGAGCTGAACGCTCTGACCAGAGCGCTCGCTCTGAATCAGGGCCCTCCTACCTTTTTTTGGAGCGTCCTCATGGACGCTCGCACAGCTGTGGGTTACCACCCACAGCTATAGCGAGCGTCCATTATGATGGTCGCGATCATCTTGACCATCGCGACCATCGGGCTTGCGACAGAGACCCTGCGGTAGGGTCTCGCTGCCGCAAGCCCTGGAGTGATTTTGGCTCTATCAGAGCCAAAATCACTCCCACTGACATCGCTAGTGATGTCAATGGGGCCGGCTTGAGACGGTAGGCGTTCCCATGGGAACGCCTCCGTCTGGCAGCCACCCCCCCGGCACGCCCACCAAAGGGGGCGTGCTGTCAATCAACATCGACAGCACGCCCCCTTTGGTGCGAGACCCGGAGCGATGGAGAGCCCGTCGCTCGCCGGGTCTCGCGCATGCGCACGACGGAGCTCCCTCCGTCGTGCGCATGCGCAGTGGGGGAACATCGACCCGCTTGCGAGCTTACTGCCGCTCACGAGCGGGTCTGAATGACCCCCAATGTTTTAAGTATTAGTAAATGTGTGCTTTAGCCCCAGAAACACAACATTGATGTTGATCGACTTTGATTAATTTTAAATAGACCAAAAATCGATTAAAATTGACCTTTAGTAACTATACCCCCAAAATGTTTGGCTGATACAACATAAAACTCTATGGCACAGGCAGTATATGGAGCGGGACAGCTCATTTTCTCCTGTATGCGGTTAATCCAGTTACTGCGCTATTTCCACAAATGGTTTTAAAAATGCATGCTGGCTGCCGTGGCACATTGATATTAATATTCTATTCTAAAAGGAACGACTTTAATTTAAAATAAAAACGTTAATGCTGGAAGTCAGCCCAAAGTGTTCAGTTCTCAATGTAATAAGAGGCGCAGCTAATGCAATAAGCTGGAAAGTACTTCTTAATTTTTTAGAAGAAACACCTGCAGCATTTTCTCCTCACTTTATCATATTTGTTATAATGAACTTTCAAATTTTTTTTCAATATGAAATATGTAAATTGGTTTATTGCAAGACTGCTTGAAAGATGTGGACAGACAATTTACCTCCATTCTTCTTCTGTTTAACAATGCTAACATCTTAGCACAAAACACAATGGCGGTATTATAAAGTATGCAACAAAATACTATAAAATGCAACAAAATACTACATCTGTGGGTGTCGGTATCTGTCCTACTAGGTGCATTCTACTATTCCACCTCTCGCTCTATACTGGAAACTACTGAAGAGGAAAGGGATCTAGGAGTCACTATTTCAGGTGACTTAAAGGAAAGCAAACATTGTAACAAGACAATGAGGAAGGCAAGTCAGATGCTTGGTTGCATAGGGAGAGGAATCAGTAGCAGAAAGAAAGAAGTGATAATACCACTGTATAGGTCATTGGTACGTCCTCATCTGAGATACTGTGTTCAGTTCTGGAGGCCATATCTCCAGAAGGATATTAATACATTAGAGACTGTACAAAGAAGGGCAACTAAAATGATGCAAGGCCTACACCACAAAACGTACCAGGAAAGACTAAAAGATCTTAATATGTATAGTTTGGAGCAGAGAAGGGAAAGGGGGGACATGATAGAAACATTAAAATATATAAAGGGTTTTAACAAGGTAAAGGAAGGAGACATTCTTCAAAGAAAGAGACGTATTAGAACAAGAAGACATGTTCTGAAACTGGAAGGTGGTAGGTTCAGGGGAAATTTGAGGAAAAATTACTTCACAGAAAGGGTAGTAGACAAGTGGAATAGCATCCCATCAGAGGTGGTAGAGGCTAAGACAGTAGAGCAATTTAAACATGCATGGAATAGACATAAGGATATCCTTCAGAAGAAGTAAGGATCAATAAGGGTTGAGGTAACAATATGTTTAAAAATGGGGCAGACTAGATGGGCCAAGTGGTTCTTATTTGCCGTCAAACTCTATGTTTCTTCCCTCACAGAGGAGACCTATTTGGGGCACTAGACCATCTCCAAATTGAAGAACCCTAGTGTGGTATGCAGTCAGAATTCCGGTGGCCGCTATCCCAACACTAGCAGCCCAACAGGAGACTAAAGATAGGTGTCTAGCCGCGGGGGGCAGGTTTAGGTTTAGGGACAGGATTAGGCACCCCCCGGGAGGGTTAGGTTTAGGGTACGGGGAGGGGGGGTTAGGTTTAGGTACTAACGGGGGGAGGTTAGGGTTAGGCACTATGGGGGGAGGTTAGAGTTAGGCACCACTAAGGGAGGGTGAGGGTTAGGGGGGGGTAGAGGGGAGGGTTAGGATACTTACCAGCCCCAGTCGGGAATTAGGTCCATCGCTGTTCCGCTGTCGGTATTTGATCCAGCGGCTAAATACGGATTCCCCCTAGTGTGGCCTGCATACCCAGCAAAATCTGGCCTTCTGGTAAATGGACCCTGCCACAGTTTGTTTTATTCACACTCAAATAACAGTCCAAAATTCTGAAGCATGTCTTTGTCTCCAGACAAAAAATATCAATCTAAGCCAGAGGCATTCCTAGAGAGGAGGGGGCTCATGTGCAGGGCCCCCTACTCTCTCTCCGCTGGCCAGCAGCGCTCAGCACTGCACCTATAAACTCTGGGCACCATTTTCCGGCTGATTCCCCTAGTGGTTTGTCCAGCGTTACAGCCCAACACGGGACTTCGGAGGGGTGAGTATTAAAACATATGGGTGCAGGGTGTGCGGTGTGGACCCCCCCGGACCGAGGGGCCCGAATGCACCGCACACCTTGCACCCTGAGCAAACTAACGTCCAAAAATAATGGCCTGGGAACAGTGGCATAGCTAAGGTATTTGGAGACCAGGACATGATGAAAAATGGAGGCCCCCCATGTGCGCACGCACCGAAAAAGTGAGCGTGATCACATGCCACATGGGGCGTGGTCACTGAAAAATGGGGGCATATCAACATGACACACCCCCATTTCTCGTCACTCTGGGAACATTCATTTCCATATGCACCTTAATGCCCCCAGTAGTAGTGCCCCTCATTCAACGTCCCCTGTAGTAGTGCCCCTCATGCAATGGCTACTGTTGTAGTGCACCTTATGCAATGTCCCCAGTAGCAGTGCGCTCTGTAGTAGTGCCCCTTTTGCAGTGCCCCAGTAGTAGTGCCCCTTATGCAGTGCCCCCTGTGGTAGTGCATATTATGCAGTGCCCCTTATGCAGTTCCCCCAGTAGTAGCGCCTCTTATGCAATGTCCCCTGTTGTAGTGCCCATTATGCAGTGCCCCATTAATTCCCCTTAAGCAGTGCCCAATATAATGTGCCCCCAGTAGTTCCCCTTATACATGCCCCCAGTAGTGTCCAACATATAGTACCCCAGTAGTGCCCAATATACAGTGCCCCCAGTAGTGCCCAATATACAGTGCCCCCAGTAGTGCCCTTTATGCAGTGCTCCCAGTAGTGCCCAATACGCAGTGCCCCTTATACAGTGCCCCCACTAGTGTCCCTTATATAGTGCCCCCAGTAGTGCCCCTTATATAGAGCCCTCAATAGTGCCCCTTATACAGTGCCCCCAGTAGTGCTCCAATATTCAGTGCTCCTCCCAGTAGTGCCCAATATATAGTGCCCCCAGTAGTGCCCCTTCTACAGTGCCCCAGTAGTGCCCCTTATACAGTGCCCCCAGTAGTATCCCTTATGCAGTGCCCCTGTAGTGCTCAATATATAGTGCCCCTTATACAGTGCCCCCAGATGTGCCCCTTATGCAGTGCCACAAGTAGTGCCCAATATATAGTGCCCCTTATACAGTGCCCCCAGTAGTGCCCAATATATAGTGCCCCTATTAATGCGCCTTATATAGTGCCCAATATATAGTGCCTCTTATATAGTGGCCCCAGTAGTACCCGATATACAGTGCCCCCAGCAGTAGTGCCTTTTACATATAAGACACACACAGACACACACACAACACATAATACTTACCGGAATACCCGCTCTTGCTCCTGCACCCGCCGCTGCTGTCCGCTGCTCCCGTCCGGCTCAGCACTTTGCTAGAGACATCATCCCGACACCCAGTGCGGGAACTGGAAGGCGGAGCTCGTGAGTGAGCTCCACCCGGCTCAGGCCCTGGGTGCAGCAGCCAATGTCTGACTCTTATTGGCTGCAGTGCTAAAACAAACACTCTGCCGACCACGGCGGCGTGTTTGTTTTAATGTGTAGTGCTGCGGACCGCCCATGGCCTGAACTGCGGACGGTGGTTGGTCTGACAGTGTCCAGGGCACGTGCCAAGATCGACCCTCCCCATGTTATGCCACTGCCTGGGAAGCCACAACATTTTTTGTACTCTCTAACAGGGCCGTAACTATGGTGGTGTGTCTCTAACTTGTAGTTTCCTCTTCTTTTGTGCCCATCATCTCCTGGCTGCCCCTATTTCCTTCCGGGCCACCTCCCCAAGCACCTTCAGTCACATCCTCCTTTATTTAACACACACACATTTCAAAATACTGTCATCACCTCTCACTTGGCAGTCAGATACCTTACACATGGAGCTATCTGCTCCTGCTAATTCTAACTACAGCATAGGAGGCGCAACATACTTTTGTAAAAAATAATCAGCATTGCAGCTCAGCTGATCTTTGAAGTGTGTGGCTGCACGGGATTGGACCTGTGGCTGCACACTGTGGACCTGATTCAGACCCGCTCGCTAGATGCGATCGCTCGCACCCAGCGTATGCAAATTCGCCTAAGTGACGGCATGGCAGGCGCTCGCTCGGAAAGGCATAAGCACACCCACTTTATTTTGGCGAGCGATCACTTTGTCTCTATAGACACCCTTTAGCTTATGAGGAGATGCCCACTAGCGCACGTCATCTCCAGGAAGTGTATTAAAACATTGGTACATCGAGGACCATCGGAAGCGATAGCAGCGCTTGTGTTTGCCTTACCCTACCGCAAGCACTGCGAGGACTTCAGTGTAAAAACAGGTATGTGATGTGTACTATGACGCTGGCTGTAAATTATGCGCGCCTCTGAAACGGCGTTAAAACACTCAGACACGCCTGCGTTCGCACCTCCATTCCCCTTGTTATTAAAATCCTGCCCCTGTTACCACCCACAAACGGCCTCTCCTGTCACTCATTACACTGGGCTGTCTTTGCTAGGTGAGCGAGCGCATTCCGATTGCTCCAAGTAGTTTGCGCACGCACAGAACGAAGCATACGCATATGCGGTCGCTTACCATCAGCCGGGTGCGACCAAGCGGCCACTAGCGAGCGGCTCTGAATGAGCTCCTATATATACCTGCCTAGTTGCAATGGTTTTAATTTAAACTGACAATTACAAGTAGATTAATTTAGTTAGGATTTACAGACTTACTTTGCAGGAGCAGATAGCTCCATGTATAAGGTGTCTGACTGCGATTTAAGAGGTAATGGGTGTGAGTCACAGGTAATGACAGTTTTGAGAAATGTGTGTGTAAAATAAAAGCTTTTGTAAATTAAGGTGTGCATATTCTCCTGTACTTGCAGGAGCCTTCCTGTTTATCAATATGAGAGGTGCTGGGTTCAAGTCCTGGGTATGACTGCTAAGAAATGTGTTATTTAAAATAAAGGATAAATAATGTAATTGAATGACAAGGAGGTTTCAAGTTAAATGCATGAATGTGGTGTAGGAGGATTGGTGCCAAATCCATTTTCTTGGAGAGTTCTTAAAGTATACAGTACTAGGTATCCTATAAATGCTACACAGCAGTACAATAATGAGTGTCTGCAGGCAACAGTGAGCATGGTGAAGCTTCCTTGCAAGTTTGGGGCTGCGTTTCAGCAAATTAAGTTGGGGATTTGGTCAGGATCAATGGTGTCCTCAATGCTGAGAAATACAGGCAGGCAGTAGTGGATTTTGCCTAGGAGTTACGAGGCTGCAGCCCCCCCAGCAAGTCCACCACCTCGGTGTAGTCAGTGCAATCCATGACTGCACTGGCTAACCTGTGACCGGCAGTGGCTTCCTATTGGAAGCGCCACCTACCAGTCACAGGTACAACGGCAGCCCCAGGGGGAGGTGTCTCCTCCCCCAGGGACTGCCAGTCCGGGCTGCTATTAGCATAGATCTGCTTCCAGGAGGAAGCAGCTACTCTGCCTTTCTGCCAGCCGTAACCAGCTCCTTGGGACTGCAGACGCTAGTGCGCATGTGCCGGTCCCGTCACCTGACAGATCAATTGCGCAGGTGCTGGGACCCGGCCAGGAGGAGGCAGAAGCCGGTGAGTGACCCCGTCATTTTCAGTGGTGGCAGCCCTCTCATCAAAGACGGTAGGAGCCGCTGCTGCAGGCAGGTACTTATCCATCATGCAATACTATCAGGGATGCGTCTGATTGGCTCCAAATTTATTTTGCTGCAGGACAACGACCCCAAACATACAGCCAATGTCATTAAGAACTATCTTCAGCATAAAGAAGAACAGGGAGTCCTGGAAGTGATGATATGGCCCCCACAGAGCCCTGATCTCAACAACATCGAGCCTGTCTGGGATTACATGAAAAGACAGAAGATCTGTGGTTCTCCAAGATGTTTGGAACAACCTACCTGCCAAGTTCCTTCAAAACTGTGTACCTAGAAGAATTGATGCTGTTTTAAAGGCAAAGGGTGGTCACACCAAATATTGATTTGATTTAGATTTCTCTTCTGTTCATTCACTTTGCATTTTGTTAATTGATAAAAATAAACTATTGACACTTCTATTTTTGAAAGCATTCTTACTGTGCAGCATTTTTTCCACACCTGCCTAAAACTTTTGCACAGTACTGTATACCGATGCGCCCAAGATCATTGTGGCCGATCGCGGCATAAACGTGCCCGTGAGTCACGCCATGCTCCACTATACGCTATGGCGCATCCCCGATCGTGGGACTGCGTCTCCATTAAGTCCTATGGAGACGCAAATGCTCGTCTCCGATCACAGGTGTCCGTCTAACGCCACGCATGGCGCAAGACAATGCACTATGGACAAAGAAGCAGCTAGGCAGATCTGTATGTGTGTGCGTGTCATGTGGGAAGAGGCATCATACTGTAACATGTGCTTTCTCTGGGCGCCAGAGCTCGTTGGAACTTTGCGTCCAACAGGCCGGGATGGGTGAGGATAAGGGGGACCCTGACTGTTATACATTTACAAGGCCCCCCTATCTCTGATGGCAAAAACACGGCCACCGATTCCCGACCCAGGTGTTACCAGCACACCTGGAGTACCTTTGCTTGTTGGTTTAGCTGCCAGCGCAGGGTACATACACGGACTTCCCCAACACTGATATTTGCTGCATATACACTACAAGCAGAACTCTTTCTATACCTTCAGCAGGTGATGCCGGCTCCAGGCTTGTGCATAGTTGTTCTAATGGCCAAATCCTGCTGTAGGTGCAGCTTCACCAGTGCTCTCGTACATCTAGAGCTGATGAGTTACAGTATACTGCATAATTATTGTGTATCATCACTGCAGCCATTGGATTCACACTGTATGGTATTTGGCAATGAAACCTGGATAACAGTGGTACAAAGGCATTGGTATCCCTCTGCATCATCTTACTAGATTAATTAGATTTGTCATGCACCTTCTCCTTTAGACCATGCCACCTTTTCGAGCACACATTTTATGTCTCTGTTTGCAAATTAGGAATGGGAGGGCACCAATGCTCCTCCTGGCCCAGGGCACCAGGAAGCCAACATATGGCTCTGCCCTCTAACGTCTATATATGTACAGTCAGGTGCACAAATATTGGGACATGGACAGAATTTTCATATTTTGGTCTCTATTCACCACCACAATGGTGTTGAAATGAAACAAACAAGATGTGCTTTAACTGCAGACTTTCAGATTTAATTTGAGGGTAATTAAATCCAAATCAGGTGAACGGTGTAGGAATTACAACAGTTTCTATATGTGCCTCCCACTTTTTAGCTTATTCCTTGCAACCACATGATTTACTGGCTGGCTCTATCTTCCTTCAAGGCAATTCAGCACCTTTCTTGCAAAACAGCTGGTTTCTGCCCTGTGTCCTAATGGTTTCTGTACCCTCGCTATTCTGGATGTACCTCAGATTGACCACTTGCAAGAACGGTACACTGCCCAGACCACACCTACTCCCTTCACACTACTATGATGGCACTCCAGCTCACATCTGCTCCCTCACGCAGGCTTTCCCAGAAGCCTAGGGGGGAGATTTATCAAAGCTTGGAGAGAGATAAAGTGGAGAGACATAAAGTTCCAACCCATAGGCAAACGCAGGGGGGGTTTCCGTCTGCCTGGAAACACCCTCCCCAGCCCACACCATTACCACAATAGAAATAGTAATAAAATAGAATTTAACTAGTGCGGTATGTTCTTTTCAATATCACAAATTAAATAATTAGCACCACCTGTGGATCTTTTAACATGTATCAGCCAGTAATAAATAACCTGTGCACCAACGAGGAGATCTGGAAAACATTCACTGTTAAGGATGCACTGCTATAGAGCACAATATGTACATATATGTCCAGGGCAGTGCTAGGTTATTCTGCTGCTCCCCCAGACTCCCGGACTTGCTCTAATACTCTGGAATAGTGCGCACATCTAAAATAAATACATTCAGCTCAGGCAGGATGGACCTACTGCCGCATCTAATGGCTTACTGTGATCACTGGTCCTCTATATGCTGGAATTATGACACACAATATACTTTGTATGACGCATATTAAAGCTGGTTAAGTGCTAATTCTACCCTCTTCATGGACTGGCCACACTCACTCTAAAATCAGGCATTTGGAAACACCCCTCTAGAAATCCTGCGTTTGCCACTGCAACCAATCAGCTCCTAACTGTCATTTTTAAAACACAGCCTGCAAAATGGCAGTTAAAAGCTGATTGGTTGGCATTTTACTCTCTCCAAGATTTGATAAATCTCCCACTTTGACACAGGACCTTCCCGTCTCCACTCTCCTCGAGAACTGCCACCGACTCCTGGTTGCCATGGCAACCCCAGCTGCAATCTCCTATTCAGTGACACCCTGTCGTTGACGGGACAGTCCAGTTTTTCTGGGACTGTCCCGCTATCCCACCCGCGGGCCACAGTGTTCCACGGTGGGGGAGGAATTGGGGAGAGCACAGAAGGTGAGCATGCGAACGGCATCTGTTCACCAGTGTAGGGAGAGCCTGGGGGCTGCCCAACATCTCAGAGAGTGCTGGGCAGCTGCTATAGTGACAAAAACGGGGGTTGCCACGAGGCTCCGCCCCATTTTCTAGATGCCTTGTCCCTTTTTAGGAAGCCCCATCCCCTTTTCGAGTGCACGCCTACGGCGCACGAAGGGTCCCTCTTCACGGACTACAAAAGTTGGGAGGTATGCATAGTGCCAGCGTATTCCATTGCACAATTAGGAACAAAACAGTAAAAAGACAAGACAACTAAATAAAAGACAGACAAACAGGTAAGAGGGCCCTGCTCGCAAGCTTACAATCTGCATTGATAGATACATGTGGATAAGTGCTACATAATGCATATTGGTCCAGTCAGATTGCAGAGGTTCTTGGTGGGCTGTATGATCCAGGCACAGAGCAATGGTAGCCTGGGGTCAGGGGGATGTGTGAGTGTAGAAAGAGAACATACTTTATGCAAAAATTATGTGTGGGCTATGTAGAGGGAAGGTATTAGTAGAATAACTTATGGTGGTTATGCGGATGGTTTTGGAGTTTGATAAGCTTGTATGAAGAAGTTCGTTGTCAGGGAACGCTTGAGGGTAACATATATTAATATACATATTATAAGTTGACTACACCCACTATTAGATGATATCAGAAATCTCTGTATACAGAGCCATATTATGGGCGGGATGTACTAAGGTTGCGGTGACCATTACGCCAGTCACCGCAACCTTACTAATCACATATGTACTAATTTATGGGATTAGTATCGCAAAGGACAGCTCTTGCGATAAGAGCTGCCCTTTGCGAAGCAGCCGTTGCCGGGTGAGGGGGTCTCCTTGGGACCCCGCCCCCTCCGAGCCCTGGGAACTTTCTGCTGGTGACCTGAGCAGGAAGTCCCTGGCTCCTCCTCCTTAGAAGGACGAGGAAGACCCAGGAGGAGCGTGGGCGGCAAACATGGAAACTAAGGTGAGTGGGGGCCAGTGCTCAGCGACTGCGGGGCGGCAAGGCAGTGGCGAAGCGTCACGTGCAGGGTGCGGTAAGAAGCCCATAGGCTTCTATAGGGTAACGTCAGGTTTTTCTGGCGTTACCCTCTGCATCGATAATAGGGTGACCAGGGCTTAGTACATATGGAAATACGGTAAAAACCCAGAAAACGGGGTTTTTACCGCATTTTTCATTTAGTAAATCCCGCCCAATATACCATAGCAGCAATCTTTTGTTGTTTTGTGTATAAAATATATATCTATTTTGGGATCTAGATGTTCACCGAAAGGCAGGTGGAGAGTTAATTAGGAGATTTACTGAGCGTATTAATGATGTGATCTTACGGTAATTCAGGCATGTCAAACTTATAATAACTCCAAGGGTCATACTGAGTGGGAATAACTCCATTGCAAGAAATACTAATTGATTTGGAGGCTAACAAGCATCTCGTTACTTATTATATTAGTTGAGAGGTTGTTTTTGTATTTTTAGCTTATTACAATTGCCACATTTCAACGTTATTTGTAAAGAAAACCACCATGAAACGTTATCAGATATTAGTCCGCCTGCAAAGTAATGTAAGGCTATATACTGTATCTGCGCTGTGATATCAAACACTTTAGAATGGCGGTGGCCGCATTTAAATCAGTTTTTTAAGTATTTTGCTCTGTCACATGGAAGACGGAGAGGGGAGCATGCGACCCCCAAACCTCCAGGTTTAAAATTTTCCTCATTAATAGTTAAATGTCACCTGCATTACATTATTGGTGCAGAACTAGTTCTATAAGTGTAAGCTCTTCATCTCACAGTGTCAGTCAGTGTGATGAATTCATATTTGTTGGTTTGTTACACTGAACTGCATATCGTGTTAGTTTAAAATACCCGTTCATGTCTTTTAAATCTCTTGGCACAGATTTATTCTGTTGCCATCCCCCCGGAGCCCAGGTATGCCCACTGGAAGCAGTCAAGATAATGAATTGATTGCCTTCAGGTGCCTCTGAATTATTCATCAGAATCATTTGAGGTTTGAGACATCATGTTCAGTGTTGCCTGGGATTTTGTGTTCTACCTGTCTATAGAAAAAGTGGCAACAGAAGCTTCAGTGAGACGTTTACTTCCCAATCTACTGCTGATTTATAATTACCCAGAACCTCTCTCACGTCTAATCAATATGCCATTTTGAGGCACAATTGAAAATGGCTTAGCTGAACTCTGGAGTGCTGGCATGTCAATCATATGTTAATGTGCAGCCAGTCATTGGAACTTCTTGTTTCTAATTGCATGGTCAGGACAATAAATAGATTTAAATTTAAAACGTTGCATTCATTTATCCCTGTACTACACACAGGCACTATTGCCGCTTAGAATGTAGCCAGTGGTTTAAGTAACCACTAACATTATTATTAATTGTTAAAGTCAAAGCCAGTTCTCAGATGCCTGATTATCTCGGTGCCAAGCAAAACATTATTATTTGCTTGATGACAATGCCACTACCAAATCAGTCTAAATGGTATAGAGAGGGATATTTAAAATATTATATGCTGTAGTCTATATGCAGACTTGATATAGCAAAATAATATATTACTTCTTATGGTAAATTTGAAAACGAAAAATTATGTATTTGCGATTAGTCCCCCATGCAATATGGAACATAAGGCCTCATTTAACAATGATGCATAACCCCTTTAGTACTCGCTAAAGGGGTTATGTCATCCTTTCTGTATTTAAGAACCAGCGATAATATAAGATTACCGCTGTGTGTCACTGCATCTCTCTCACTATCATTAGTTGGCAAGAGCGATGCGGTCCCCATTGCCGACAATGGTGACCCGGCAGCAGCCTTTCCGCCTTCAGTGAAGCCTTCCAGGCATTGCCGTGAGCCCGCCGGGTTAGTCAATCATGCACATGGGCGGACTGACCGTCTTGCATGCACATGACAGAGTAGTCAGTCAACGATAGACTGTCAGTAGGTGAGTGAAGGACCCCGCTGAGGAGAGGATGTTGTTGGACCTCGCTGGCGAGGTAGGTAATGGTGAATACCAGTGGCATATTTGTGTGTATCACTGCGATACTGAACAAAATATGCTGCTGGTATTTAGGATCGATACAGGTTTAAGGAATTGCCCCATGACTAGTCCCAACTGTTACATTATTAGAGGTAGGTGAATTAATTGTGTTGATTTGGAACGTTTTGCAGAGGAGCTTTATTCCAGCGACGCGATTTTCAGGTTCTAAATTTCCTTTACTTTACTCTATTCCACGGAAATTCCCTCTGCGCTACATATGTAAATTTACAAAACGTATAGTCTTTGAATAAAGGTGGGATGACAATGGTTAATTCATTCTATTATGTGGCAAAATGTGCAAAGCTTGGAGACCAGATGTAAAATAAGGCAAAACCTCTGTTTATGTCTAGTGCAGGGCCACCAAGAGAATGGCCGGGCCCTGTCACTAGGGGGTGTGGCTAAGTGTGGTGGGACACGCCTATGGGTGCCCTCTGCAGAAGATGGGGAGGGCTTGGCCGCACCATCTTAGAAACATGGTTACACCTCCTTGGCATGCTCTACACCCCTAGTGTAATGGAACATAAGTCTATCCACTGTGCATTATTTTGTTTTGTTTGACTGTGACTGAATAATGAGTTCTTTTTTGTTGCTTCCTCTTTCAGATGCCTTTAATCTATCAGCTTGTACATAATCTCATGCAACTTGCACTAAATACATTGCTTAATTTGTCTGGCTTCTTGATGTACCTTTCAGTTGAGATGCAGTCAATATCCCGGCACATGGGATGCTGGAGCATAGAATACCGGCGCCGGAATCCCGACACCTGTCAGAATTCCGGGGCCGGTATCCAGACCACCGACGTTCCAAAGGTAAGTATCAGGGTTAGGGGGAGGGTTAGTCACTAGTGTTAGAGGGTTAGGGTTAGCCATTAGTGGGGAAGGGTTAGGCACTAGGCAGGGAGGGTTAGGCTTAAGCACTAGAGGGGACGTTAGGTTTAGGGTGCGGGGAGAGAGGGGTAGTAGTAGGAGACACCCTGTCAGGATGCCGGCATCATGATTTTGATTGCCAGGATCCCGAGAGCTGGCATCCCATACCGAACTCCTTTCAGTGATGTGTTTATATCAACAGGCAGAGTTGTTTTTTTATGGGATACCCCATAACTACTGTGCTTTATGGATTTGCATATTCAATCCAGCAAGTGCATACCTGTGTCATATCCAAGTGCAACACAAATAAACTCATGATGTAGAGACATGCCTGAAAAACACAACATTAAGCCAAAATGATCAAGCAAATAGTAAAAATTAAAGGTAGTTATGTACAAACCTATAAACAAAAGTTATCTGAGTGTGGAGAACCTTTTTTTCTGTAATGCAGAACGCAGTACTTCTTAGGATGCCCGTCTTCCAATGTACATACATTTAGAAATGCATTAATTTACTCCAATCCTAAGTGTATTCCTTTGACGAGTTGAAATAATAAGTTACAGTAAGTGTCCTGGGACTTAAATGTAACCAAATAAGCTACAATGCCTTTACAGTTGTTCCAAAAGTGCCTGCTTTTTATTTTATTTATGTATTTAGATTGTGCATTATTTATGTCTGGAGAGCAGTTTGCGTCCTACATTTTGCAGTTAATCAGAATTCTCTGACTATAGAACAACGTAAAACTACCGGCACATTAGGTGTGATTGATGGCCTAATTTAAAGTGCCTTAATATTCCATGAAAACGTGTCTGCGGCCTCCAGTAAACACTGAACTAAAGCGACAAATAAAGATTGCTAAAATCCAGATGTATTCTTACAGGGATATTGTTATGTAGCCTTCTGTAAAATAAGCAAATAAACACAGGAACATGCTTCTCATAATTGCTGCAGCGGACGGGGGTCAGTGTGTGCTAGCACGGCAGCACCCAATTACATGCACAGCAGCTAAACTGGGCTTTGTATGAACCATTGGCTTCCAAGCGCTTTAAATCTCACTTAATTCTTCTCTTAACTTGGCAGTCTCCACTGTTACTCATGTACCTTATCTTCAAGCTATTTTTTTTCTCTCTCTCCACTTTACATTTAACCATATACAAAATGGAAATCCATATTCCCTTTCAATTTACAACCTTTTTCTCGGCTCCCCCAAGTGAAATCGTGCTGACTGAGCAACAAGACAGAAAGTCCTGAAACACGCTTTTTTGTATCAGATGCATTGGGTATAACATCAAAAATATATATATATACTATAAAGGAACAAATAAACAGCCATAAAGAGATACAGATATAGTACTCGTTGTTGTGGTATGTAATGTACAGTAAATAGTCTACGCCTGTTTTACTTCAAAACTGTGATGGTTGCCCTAGCCAACGCCGATTATTATTTCTTAGTTATTTTATTGGTGAATGTAGTTATTCCAGTTACTGCTGCTCAGTGATTTTTGAGGCTCAGGATGAAAATCTCAGCGTTTCTCAGCATTCAAAAAAAATTGGGGTAATCGGGGAATATATTATTCGAAGGTTTTTGATTGGACGCCCACTACTTGGGGAAGTGGGTGGAGCCGGACAGTCGTGGGCAACCTCCGAGAGACTTGATTACACTGCACAACAATAAAAATGTTTTCTATTAGGGGTGTGCACCGGCCACTTTTCGTGTTTTGTGTTTTGGTTTTGGATCTGGATCTTTCTTCGTGTTTTGGATCTGGATTGGTTTTGCCAAAACCACCCTTCCGTGTTTTGGGTTCTGGGTTTTGTGTTTTGGATCTGTATTTTTTTTTAAAAAACCATAAAAACAGCTAAAATCACAGAATTTGTAGGTTTTTCTGCTCCTATGCTATTATTAACCTCAATAACCTTAATTTCCACTAATTTCCAGCCTATTCTGAACACCTCACATCTCACAATAGTGTTTTTATGTCCAAAAGGTTGCACCGAGGTAGCTGGATGACTATGCTAAGCGACACGAGTGGGCGGCACAAACACGTGGCCCATCTAGGAGTGACACTGCAGTGGCAGACAGGATGGCAGTTTGAAAAACTAGGCCCCAAACTGTACATAATGCAAAGAAAAAAAAGAGGTGCAAGATGGAATTGTCCTTGGGCCCTCCCACCCACCCTTATGTTGTATAAACAGGACATGCACACTTTAACAAACCAATCATTTCAGCGCCAGGGTCTGCCACACAACTGTGGCTGAAATTATTGGTTCGTTTGGGCCCCCACAAAACAAGCTGGCAATTAATCTGTCCCTGCACAAACTGGCTCTACGGAGGCAAGATGTCATCCTCATCCTCCTCATCCACCGATTCCTCACCCTGTTCAGAGTGTACATCCTCATCCTCACAGAGTATTAATTCGTCCCTGCTGGAATCCACAACCACAGGTCCCTCTGTACGTTCTGGAGGCTGGTCTCCCTGGAAGAGTTGATAATTCATTTTATGAACATCATCTTCTCCACATTTTGTGGAAGCAACCTCCTATGCCTTTCGCTGACAAGGTTCCCGGCTGCACTAAAAACTCTTTCGGAGTACACACTGGAGGGGGGGCAACTCAGGTAAAATAGAGCCAGTTTGTACAGGGACCTCCAAATTGCATCTTTTTCCTGCCAGTACAGGTACGGACTGTCTGACATGCCTACTTGGATGCTGTCACCGATGTAATCCTTTAACAGACAGACGCACGCTTGTCGCTGCTGCTTTGAGGATGCAAGTGCGGCTACAGCCCACACAATTCACAAAGACAGAAAAAAGAAGAAGAATATTTTTATTGTTTGTGTAGCACACTTTGAGGGTGTCACCACCCTTTAACAGACAGACGCACGCTTGTCGCTGCTGCTTTGAAGATGCAAGTGCGGCTACATCGCACACAAGTCACAAACACTTCAAAAAATAGTTTTTTAGTTTTTGGAGCACTTTGAGAGTTACACCACCCTTTAACAGACAGATGCACACTTGTCGCTGCTGCTTTAAGGATGCAAGTGCGGCTACAGCCCACACAATTCACAAAGACAGAAAAAAAAGAACAATATTTTTATTGTTTGTGTAGCACACTTTGAGGGTGTCACCACCCTTTAACAGACAGACGCACGCTTGTCGCTGCTGCTTTGAAGATGCAAGTGCGGCTACATCGCACACAAGTCACAAACACATTAAAAAAATAGTTTTTTATTTTTTGGAGCACTTTGAGAGTTACACCACCCTTTAACAGACAGACGCACGCTTGTCGCTGCTGCTTTGAGGATGCAAGTGCGGCTACAGCCCACACAATTCAGAAAGACAGAAAAAAAAGAAGAATATTTTTATTGTTTGTGTAGCACACTTTGAGGGTGTCACCACCCTTTAACAGACAGACGCACGCTTGTCGCTGCTGCTTTGAGGACAGTATCATATGCAGTGACAGTAGACTTGTCAGAAATTGTTGGCACGTCCTTCAGTGCGGACCATATGTCCAAACCAGCCCTTGACTTATTACACAGGCGCACGCTTGGCGCTGCTACTATGTTGATGCACGTGCGGCTACATCGCACACAAGTCACAAACAAATTAAAAAAATAGTTTTTTATTTTTTGGAGCACTTTGAGAGTTACACCACCCTTTAACAGACAGATGCACGTTTGTCACTGCTGCTTTGAGGATGCAAGTGCGGCTACAGCCCACACAATTCACAAAGACAGAAAAAAAAGAACAATATTTTTATTGTTTGTGTAGCACACTTTGAGGGTGTCACCACCCTTTAACAGACAGACGCACGCTTGTCGCTGCTGCTTTGAGGACAGTATCATATGCAGTGACAGTAGACTTGTCAGAAATTGTTGGCACGTCCTTCAGTCCGGACCAGATGTCCAAACCAGCCCTTGACTTATGACACAGGCGCACGCTTGGCGCTGCTACTATGTTGATGCACGTGCGGCTACATTGCACACAAGTCACAAACACAATAAAAAAATAGTTTTTTATTTTTTGAAGCACTTTGAGGGTAACACCACCCTTTAAAAGACAGACGCACGCTTGTCGCTGCTGCTTTGAGGATGCAAGTGCGGCTACAGCCCACACAATTCACAAAGACAGAAAAAAGAATATTTTTATTGTTTGTGTAGCACACTTTGAGGGTGTCACCACCCTTTAACAGACAGACGCACGCTTGTCGCTGCTGCTTTGAGGATGCAAGTGCGGCTACAGCCCACACAATTCACAAACACAGAAAATATTTTTTTTTTTGGTTTGGACTGGAGTGTACTTTGGGGGTAACAGCACCCTTTAACGGTCAAGCCAGCCGGCCCTTTACTTATGACACAGGCGCACGCTTGGCACTACTTTGTTGATGCACGTGCGGCTACTACGCACACAATTCACAAACACAGAAAATAATTTTTTTTTTTGGTTTGGACTGGAGTGTACTTTGGGGGTTACAGCACCCTTTAACGGTCAAGCCAGCCGGCCCTTTACTTATGACACAGGCGCACGCTTGGCACTACTTTGTTGATGCACGTGCGGCTACTGCGCACACAATTCACAAACACAGAAAATATATATTTTTTTGGTTTGGACTGGAGTGTACTTTGGGGGTTACAGCACCCTTTAACGGTCAAGCCAGCCGGCCCTTTACTTATGACACAGGCGCATGCTTGCCACTACTTTGTTGATGCACGTGCGGCTACTGCGCACACAATTCACAAACACAGAAAATTATTTTTTTTTTGGTTTGGACTGGAGTGTACTTTGGGGGTTACAGCACCCTTTAACGGTCAAGCCAGCCTGCCCTTTACTTATGACACAGGCGCACGCTTGGCACTACTTTGTTGATGCACGTGCGGCTACTGCGCACACAATTCACAAACACAGAAAATATATTATTTTTTTAGCACTTGGGGGGAGCACCCCTGATGGACAGAGCACCCCCTGGACAACACTACAGCACCCCTTTAGGACTGGGACACTGCACAGGACTTTGGAGTGGACACAGCCCCTATGGAGAACTGACTGCACAACACAGTCCAGCCAGCCCCTATGGACTTTGAAGTAGTGGATACAGCCCCTATTAACAACAGCAGCACAGCACAACACAGCCAGCCCCTATGGACTTTGAAGTAGTGGACAACAGCAGCACTACACTACACTACACTACACAGCCCAGCCAGCCCTAACTCCCACCCTCCCTCTTCACTGTCCACAGCCGAGTGAGAAAATGGCGCCAACGCGGGTACCTTATATAGGATCCAAAAGCCGCGAGACTCGGAAGGCGGGATGATGACGTTTTGCCTCGATTTCAGATCCGAGTCAGGCGGAAAAGTCGAGCCTGACTCGGATCGGACTCGGATCGGGGAGGCTCGGGGGGGTTCGGATTTCAGAAATCCAAACCCGCTCACCCCTACTTCTAATTGATTTCAGCATGCAAAGAATGAATATGACATTTAAAACTCTCAGGTAGCTCTGAGTTCCGAGATACAGCCCAATTATGATGATGTAGGGGTATTCCTAGTGCAGTGGGCAGAATGGAGAGAATCTTATCAGCATTCTGCACAGAGGGGGCGGGGCCTAATGACAGAATTAAATGAATCAGTTATTTGTCCCCTCCCCTATTCAAATATATGCGACTCACGGTATCACACACACAGGATAACTGTGGTGCACTGAGTGACAAGCATAGTGAGCGATTCCACCAAGACATTTCAGCAATGGAACAAAGATATCAGGGTAGGTGAATCACTACTGCAGGACAGTGACAAGAGAAGCCCCAGAAGAGGAGTACAAGCGACAAGCAAAGAGAAAGCACCCCCATGAATAGGCCACTATATTAGATAGTACTTTCCTATGCTGTATGTTTGTTTTGTATGCTGTATGTTTGTTTCGTTTTGTGTTCTTATTTGTGATTGATTAAATTAAAACAACTGTTATTTATTTTCTATCAAGAAAATATCAGATTATTTTAAAATAGCTTTTTACTATGACTATATGACTAATGTACATACAGTATAGTGCAAGTAGTGTAGCTCAAAAAATAGAGCTAGTAAAAACATTCTGAAATCATTTTAGTTTTTCTTGACCTCAAATTAGTAATGTATGACTATTTTTAGAGAGGAAACAAATGAAAAGTATTAATTTGTTGTACAGTGTTACTTTTCAAGAGCAGACAATGGGCTTGTTTATTAAAATGTTTAAATCTATAAACCAGTTTTGAAAAGGATTATGGACATAATTAACTTTTCTGTTTTATACTTCAGTAACGCTATCTCTGCTGTTTACTGAAATGTCACTAACTACTACTATTTTGCTATTTATCAAGCTCCAAAAAGCTTAGCTTATCTGACCTTTGGGCCGCTAGCGGGAACGCTAGTTTCTGCATATTTAGGTTACCAGGCTATTCATCATCAGGGGTCCCAAATGAACCACCTGATATTCAGCAAACTCCAAAAACTGAAAGTTTTCTGTGTTTGCTTACGAGAACAAGCACTATCTTCAGATGATGCTTGCTATCGGATCCCCATTCCTTTATATGGCAAGAGGTTCCGGGGATGCGAAGAGGGATCCGAGCAGATCCCTCCACCCCCTCCTCACTACCTTCCCAGCGGCTTTGCGCATGCGCAGGGCCGGATTTACCGCTAGGCAACCTAGGCGGCCACCTAGGGCCCAGCGGGTCCCACGGGGCCCGTAGCCAGGCCCCCCCGGCAATCCGGCCCTGGAGAGAAGCTTTAGTGCTGCACTGATTTTTGAGTCCACCAGCTGGGGAGGAGGCAGTTTGATCAGGGGCGGATTAAGGGGAGGAGGAGTAACTGGGGTCAAGTCCTCCTGAGTCCCCCTCTCAGAGAGGAACCTGCACGGCAGATCGAATCCGATTCCACGATCTGCAACCATCCCAGTAGCATACACACAGTCACCGCCGGCGCCGCAGAGCAGTGCTGGGTTGCCGGGCCGGCGGTGGACCAATCACATACCAAGTAGCAGCCTGCGGCTCCCGGTGACTGGTTGGCGCGCAGGTTGCAGGGAAGAAGAAGGCGTAACGTGGAAAGGAGGGACAGGCGCCGGATACACAGCCACATATGAGAAGAGAGGGTGGAGGTTGCAACAAGTTGCGATGCAGCTGAGGGCGACTTTGGCTGAGCCAGAGTGTCACGCAGTCTGTCAGCTTCATAAAAGTAAGACAGACAGTATTTTAGAGCTTTTTTTTCGTATTCACCAAATAAAATGTAATTAATTAAAGGCACTGTGTCCTATAGCATGGAATATGTTTTTATGTATGTATGTATATATATATATATATATATATATATATATATACATGTGTATATATATATGTGTATATGTGTATATATATATATATATATGTATATGTGTGTATGTATATGTGTATGTGTGTATATATATATATTATATATATATCTATATACACATACACGTGTGTGTATATATGGGATGCGGTCAAAAAGCCGGCGGTCGAATGCCGACCACCGGGTTCCAGACTGTCATATCCTGACAAGGGACTAATGATAGGTGTCGAAATCTCGACGCCTATCATTATCCCTGCGCCGGGAGCCCGACGCCCGGCTTACTGAACGAAGGTAAGCCAGGCGCTGGGAGCGGACAGCTGCGTGCGGGGGGGAGTGGGGGGGGGTGAGTTAGGTTAGGGGCTCCCGAGGGGGACTCAGGGTTAGGCACCCCAATGGGAGGGTTAGTTTAGGGTTAGGCATTCTGGGGGGGGGAATCAAGGGTTAGACACCCCCCCGGGGGCTAGGGGAAGGGGGGTTAGGCACTCTGGGGGGAGGTTAGGGTTATGCACCCTCCCCCCCACCGGGAGGGTTAGGTTTAGGAAGCAGGGCGGGAGGTTAGGTTTAGGGACCCATGGGGGGAGGTTAGGGTTAGGTACTAGGGGGGAGGTTAGGGTTAGGCACCCCTGAGGGAGGGTTAGGGAGAAGAGGGTTAATGATAGCTAGAATACTCACTGTGTCAGGATTTTCTTTTGTCTGGCTTCCGGCATGGTATGACATCCACTGGGCTTACGTCCGGCGGGATATCATACCGATTCCCTATATACAGGTGAAAATAATGGTGAGACTCTGAGTCTTTAGAAAAACAATACTTATAGTATGCATTCATCTAGCCAACGTTTCAGGACACTATATACATTTTAGGAATTAAAGTATAGTGCTATGCATCAGGGCCGTAGCTAGGGTAGTGCGGCCGGTGCCATCGCACAGGGCACCACAGGTCAGTGGGCGCTGTTTGGGCCTGTCACATTTCTGTTTATTATCATTCTTGCTTGTAGCTTCCTCTTATTTCATCCGCAGCATCTCCTGGCCTCCCCTATCTCTTCCCTGGCCCTTCCCCATGAAGCCATGTCCCATTTTTGGGTGCATTATGTCCCTTTGAAAGATGAGGGGGGCGCCAATGCTCTTTCTGGCACAGGGCACCAAAAAGTCTAGTTACGGCTCTGCTATGCATTATTTGAGGGAGGGGGGCCCCAAAACTGGTATCTTGCCTAGGGCCCCATGAGGTCTAAACCCGGCTCTGCGCGTGCGTGACCTCGGGCCATGCATGCGTTGCCGCGCCCACAGGGAAGAGGTAAGTAACGCAGCTACTTCTGTAGCTGCACTACTAACCGCGGGGACAGCTGCTTTTCGGAGCAGCCATCCCCGCACCAGAGCAATGATAAATTGCTCCGGTGTAAAGCTTCCCTTGTTGCGAGTTGGATACGTAAGTATCCCTCGCTGCGAGATAATTACTTAATTATCGGGGGCCGTGAATTGGCCCCCTTGTCTCTGTTAGGAGCTGGTCTTCTGATAGCCACATGTTTCTCTGTTGCACACCTAGCCATAGAGGATCTTCTGATCCCTCTCCGATCGGCTGGAGCTCCTCCACTTCCTGTTGCATTTATTTTCCTATGCGCAGTGACAAAAAGCCAAGTTTGAACCTATCACTATAATGTTCATTTATCTTATTGGATACGATGTCCCAGCTGATGATTCTTGGTCCATTGCCCTGACCGTACATCTATTATCACTGCAAACATTGCCACTAAGTGCAGGCCAGTCATTAGGCCTAGGCAACCAACATTTCCTAACAAATTAACATTTTTAGTGCTTTCCTCTGATGTCCTAAGTTGGAGAATACAGAAATTTATTGTAAAACTTTAATACAACATTTATTAGAACCTAGTTTTACGCATTATTAGGTGTTGAATTTCACATTTTACATCATACTTGCCGACTTTTCAGGATGCCCCCTCTGGGATAGGGCAGCCAGGTTAACGTTGCAGGGGGCAATGTGCAGCTAAGTGGGTGGTGCAGGGGTCTGATGCTTAGATCACGTTATCATGGCCAACCCCCCCGCTATACAAAGCAGCAATTGCCCTCATTATAAATCAGAGGGCGGGGCCATGATGAGATGATTTGGCACAAATAACGTCATCAAGCCACCTGGACCAGCCACTTCACTCGGGTAGTGAGCAGCAGCGGGTGGCCACTGAGCGCCTCCGGGTGACTTTTCCGGCTTTCTGGAAGAGTCACCCGAGATTAAGGCATTTTCAGGAGAGTAGGCAAGCACTGTATGTGTTACATATTCAAGTCCAAAATATTAAACCAGAGATTTGTTTTGTTTTACTAGGTGATGGGTGTTAGTTGTCATAGCTGAGTGTACTGCCAGAGGCGCAGAGAGGAGGGGGAGTGGGGCTGGTATTAATTACCCAGGCCTGGGCATGTTGGAAGGGGGTCCCCCTTCCCCTTACCTGTTAGCACGCAGCAGCCTTTCTCCCCAGCCCAGAACACGTTGCTGTGTGCTGGGCTGCAGTGGGTCAAGGGAGGCTGCTGCCACTGAGCTCAGCAGTATCCTCTGCCTGCACTTGATGTGTGAGTGGAGAGGGGAACAATCTCACTGATCTCACTTCCCCAGCCCCCTTGGATCTTCCCCTAGCTGAGGGGAGCATGCTGGCCTCCAGGTGGCGCCACAATTATTTTTTTCAACTTGTTTGTATAGGTGATAACATATAGGGCTCTATTTACTACAATCCACATTCAGAATGCAGATTGTAGTGTGATATTACCGACTGAATTCGCATTGCGAATTCAGGCAATATCACAGGGATTTACTAAAAATCCCTTGCAGGGACAGAGCTTGCGATAAAGCTCTGTCCCTGCGAATCCCATCCGCACACTTATCACTGTATTTTTCGCAAAAAAATACAGTGACAAGTGCCCACGCATGCGCCGACCGTCCACCGCTACACCCCCCATGATTGCGGCCCCCCTGCGACCCCTCAGCTGATGACCGGGTCACAGTGCAGGATGGGAGACCAGCTGACCGGAGAGAGGACATCACCGGAGCCCCGATCTCCGGTCCCTGGAATGTGGAAAGTTTTTTTTTTTTAAACTATTTTATTTTTTTTAATTTTTTTACATTGTATCAGCGTGTGTTCTGTTTAGACCACACAGCTGATCACTGGGGCCGGCTCCGGGCTCTGCTCTGCCTTTTAGAGCAGAGCAAGAGTCCGGTAACCAGGGAAGACCCTGGATAACGGCACCTCCCAGGTATTTTTTCACAATTTATTTTTAGTAACTTGCACACAGATCGCATTTCCCATTACAATTATGGGAAATGCGAACTGATTACTGAAAATAAGTGATAATTAGGGCTTGGAGCAGAATTTTATGAATTCTACTCCAATTGCTCTTTAGTAACTTTGGGTGAAACTAAAATAATGTGAAAAGGGTGTGAAAACACCATTTTTCACTTTATTTTAGTAAAAATAATGTTAATAAATAGAGCCCATCATATTTTCAATTTAATACATCTTCCCCAATGAGAGATAACAAGGAGAGCCTAACCAGACAGTACACTCCAGCATGCTATTTCTATAAAAAGGACTTGTTCTTTAGAGGATCACCCTTTAAAAGGGAAACTTGTGTTGTACAATACTCTTTAGACATTAATATATGCTGTGTGTGCACTTCAATACAATACAACTAGCGGTTGTGGACACGATTCTGCAAAACTTGGGGAATGCTTTGTAAAATTGGAATGAGCAATTTGTGGATAGATGAAACACAAAGCGCAGCGTACCAAAATTATCTGGTGAATGAAAGTAATGTAATTTTTCAGGCATTCAAAGGAAAAATAAGTAACATTATGGACGGGAATTGCTTTATTGAAGAAGATGAGTTGTAGTAGGAAATTGAATGTACAGATGAGATATTATACTAATGTTTTATTATGGAACAGTCAGATGCTTTAGTGTCAATGCAGGCAGAATGGAATGTCAGCAGCGGTTCTGAATTATTGAAGTCATTCGAGTGTGAATAGAGAAACTTAGATAATTAGACAAGCTGCTGCCTGTACAATAAGATTAAGCGGATAAAGTGTGTTTAATAGGTTTCCAAAAGGAATACAGTAAAACAACTCTTAACACAAAACAGAGCACAAATAAAATGTTCAGCGTTGCTGAACCCAAAGAATGTAAATATCATTATGCAGATATAAGTCCATGATATTAGCAAGAGCATTCTTACCCTGCTGTTATGCTGAGGGAGCTTTTATAGGTGTTGTTTTTGAATACTTTGCTTGCTCCCAGGGCTGCCACCAGAAATTGTGTGGTCCAGGACTGACAAAATTATCCCTTTATTCCTACAAAGAAAAAATTTGGCCAAAAAATATCAAACCATCTTCTGTGTCCAGCCAGCCCCTACTGTATGTGCATCCCGCCAGACCCCATTTCTCTGCATCCAGCCAAGCCCCCTTATGTGTGTCCTGCCAGCCCCCCTTATGTGTCCAGCCAGCCCCCCTCCTGTGTGCCCAGCTAGGCTCCCTTCTATGTGACCAGCTAGGCTCACTTCTGTGTGTCCGGCTGGGCTCACTTCTGTGTGTCCAGCTGGGCCCCTTCTGTATGTCCAGCTGGGCCCCCTTCTGTGTGTCCGGCTAGGCCCTCTTCTGTGTGTCCGGCTAGGCCCCCTTCTGTGTGTCCGGCTAGGCCCCCTTCTGTGTGTCCGGCTAGGCCCCCTTCTGTGTGTCCGGCTAGGCCCCCTTCTGTGTGTCCGGCTAGGCCCCCTTCTGTGTGTCCGGCTAGGCCCCCTTCTGTGTGTCCGGCTAGGCCCTCTTCTGTGTGTCCGGCTAGGCCCCCTTCTGTGTGTCCGGCTAGGCCCCCTTCTGTGTGTCCGGCTAGGCCCCCTTCTGTGTGTCCGGCTAGGCCCCCTTCTGTGTGTCCGGCTAGGCCCCCTTCTGTGTGTCCGGCTAGGCCCCCTTCTGTGTGTCCGGCTAGGCCCCCTTCTGTGTGTCCGGCTAGGCCCCCTTCTGTGTGTCCAGCTAGGCCCCTTCTGTGTATCGAGTCCCCCCTACCTCCTCTTTCAAGGCACAGCACTGCCTGAACTTACCAGCTTTGCGTGCCACTGCCGTCTCCTATCCGGGTCATTAACGCGCCCATGCGCTGCTGGACGGACCAGGGCTGTTAGAGCCACGGCGGGTCCTAGTGCCCGCTGCCAGCTCAACCCAATCTGACAGATACAGCAGCATTTAAAAAAAAATGCCAGAAACGATGGAGTAGCGTGGGGAAAGGGGGAATGAGGCCAGAGAGGGGGGGGGCCCTGTAGGAGCCGCCCCCCTTTCTGCCAAGGGCCTTGTACTCCAGTCCCAGCAGTCCCCCCTGATGGTAGCCCTGCTTGCTCCCCACTGATTTTCTGTCCGCAGCCGCACGAATCAACACAAATATTGGGGCTTACACCCACCCCATGCTGTGTGCAAAAGATCATTCTGAAACAGGCATCCTCATGCCACAGACGAGCAGGGAAGTCTGTCTCCACGTCCACTGCGCTCCCACGAGATGGAACATGGTGGCTGCCCAGATGTACCCATTTTCCATAAAGAGTGATCCCTCAATGGACAGATCAATCCATCCGTGCTTTCAATCTCCATCCGTGCGCATTTGCACCATATGGCGCATGCACAGTCTGCGATTGGTTTCTGCAGCGCGGTAGCAGTTTACCGATATTGGCAGGACCTGTCCACATTTGAACTTGCTCCCATCTCAGAGTTGGGCCCGTAGCGCGACGCCCCCTCTGATGACAAGGATGCAGTCTTAGAACCATGTCCAATATACACTGTGGGGCAGCATGTTGATAACAGCATACAGGGTGAGGGTGATACCGGTGACCAGTACATAGCGTATTAACAATCTTTATCATACTTACCTGTCCTTGGCAGCAATACCTCTACTGATTGCAGCCAATGAGAGCAGAAAGCCCTGTCATTAACTGCTTTTCCGTTTAATATACTCCAGCAGCAAAATCAGGGCTAATTGAAGTTAAGTGAATTCCTGCTGATTGATTGAAAGACAACACGATTGCTGGTAACTTTGCTATTTGCATTCCTCCCAATCTCTAAATCATAGCACAGAGAGTCAGAAACTCTGTTGTAACAGGTGCCCATGCAGCCTCCCACCTTCTCTTGCCGATGCACTGGCACTGTGCCAGTGCTTACTATGTATGCACAGATCTCCAGGAAAATGGATCTGTTGCCATTTTCCCAGTGATTTCTCTACTGTGCATGTGCATATCCAAAGACGCAGCCACTGTGCTTACTGCGTACATCTCTGAATCGGGCCCTAATGCATTTCATTACGATTACAGCCACTAGTTAAATAGAATTGAAGTCTATAAACCAAAAATCAAAGTTGAGTCAGACCTTGAATAGCATAAATTACCCAATATATGGGCAAATAATTTATTCCAAAGATGCATCAAACATTTTAAAACAAAAAGGATAAAATGCAGGTAATCAAATAATCATATGTGGAAGGATTTTCCAATATTCAGCCTCTCAGCAATAGTAGATGCTGCTGTGGGCTAGTGCTCTGTATAAGCATATGGTCCCAGGCTTAGCAGCTCGGCACCACCGCAGAAAGCATTAATGTCCACAAGGCGGCTGTATCTGGATGTCTCGTCCGTTCCACATGCATTCCATTGCAACGCGTTTCAGATTCCCTATGGATCCTTCATCAGGCAAGAACATCTTTGCCTGATGAAGAATCCATAGGGATCTGAAATGCGTTGATTATTTGTTTTTTTATCCTTTTTGTCTTAAAATGTTTGATGCATCTTTGGAATAAAATTATTTGTTCCTATATTGGGTAATTTATGTTATTCAAGGTCTGACAACTTGATTTTTGGTTTATAGACTTCAATTCTATTTAACTAGTAGCGCCGACCAAATACACAAATATTTGTCATTCACATGTGTCTACTAATGGTGATGTTCCTTTAATTAGTGTATTTGGGGCTGCATTATTGTTAAAGTGTGAGCAGTTAACGTAAAGAACTCACATTGTACATTTATTGATTACAGCCAATACGAAAATCCAGACACTTGTCCCATTTAGACCCATAACATATCACGGTAAAGTCTCAAATATGTAATGCATCTGATATGTCATATACAGTGTCCACACCACATACACCATACTTGCCAACTCTCCCTGATTGTCAGAGAGACTCTCTGAAATAGTAGCAATCTCCCTGACTCCCTGAAGAGTCTAACAATCTCCCTGATTGTACCTTACCCCCATTATATAGCTGTTATATGATAAAAAAACAGATATATATATATATATATATACATACAAATAAGATCAATACCTGTAGTATAATTTCCCTGCATTGGTTATAAGACACAATGATCCCTATGGCTACATGCATTTTCTGAAAAATATCAGTGTGTTTTCATTAACAAATAGATCTTACTAACTGCTTTGGGGCTCATTTACATTTGGATGTAAGTCAGTATAATGACACGCCTCTCAGATGTAGCAGTACACGCCCACTTTACCGCCGCGCTCATAGGTGTCGCTTTTACAATCTCCCTGAAATGCTTTTTCAAAACTAGGCAAGTATGCATCTAGCCTCCTAGCGCGTTAAACAACCCTTCTAGACGCGCCATGCTGTGGCCGCGACTTGGTAGCGCTGATCGTCTTTTCATGCAACTTTTCCCCTTAAAATGCATCTTATTACAGTATGCCTATATTCTGTCTGTCACTGCGGCTGTCTCTGCATGCAGAATGCTACGTTACAGTGTCACAGCCGCTGACATGATGTCCTTAGAAATATGTGTGACAGACAATGGGTTAACTCTTTGCCACAAAGAAATAAGTGTTCAAAATACTGCACCTACCTGATGCATTGGCTGTCATTTGTTTTTCATTAAAAGACATCTGGGTTTTTCTTCAGTTTCTGGTAAATGTTTTATTCAAGAGCTGGCGTAACTCCTCCACCGATAAATCTTATACAGAGGTGTAGTCAGGAGTCGTGTACCACAAACATTTTGGTGCTTTTTATTTTGCACAAAAGGTAATACACAAGAGTAATGTATATTATTTCAGATGAAAGATAGATATAAACTGGAATTGTTCAAGCAGATCTTACTGACTTTCAAGCTTTGTGCCGGAAATGTGTTTGTTTCATCTTTGGGTCATTTCTGAAAGCAGATGCAGTAAACACAAAATTGCTTCTTCTGATAATTATTGGTTTTAGCCCCTAGGTTTACACTATAATAAAATGTATGTGCAAGACTATAATATGCTTTTACTTTTTATTGTGCATTGCAAGAACCCTAGCTCATACTCGCCTACTTTTTGGACATGTACTCCAGGAGATCACCATAATCTCCAATTATACAGATTTAGCCGGTACAGTACCGTTTTCTAAAGGTCTGTACCGGCAAACAGGGACTGTACAGTTTTGTACCGGGTGGGTACAATCTCCCGAATTCTTGAGCAGCGCTGCTGGAACACAGGACTCCCGCAGCGCTGCTGAGTGACAGGCGTCTCCGCTCCGTCCTCCGTGGTTCTCTGCAGTGCAGTCAGCGCTGACGCTGACGTAATCACGCCAGCGCCGGTGTACAGAAGTCAGACCGTTAAATCAGCCAGCGCCAGCTGCCCCCAACCCCCTTGTCCAGTGCCAGTGGACATGTCCCTTTATATGTAACCACGCCACCTTTTGTATGTGGTCACGCCACTGTACCAGCTTTTTCCTGTGAAATGTTGGAGGGTATGGATCACACGGAACAAATGCGGTGGTCATGCTTAAATGATTTGCATCATCATGGCACAGCCCTCGCTATGATGCAAAATCACATCACTAAGCAGTAGGCCCCGCCCCCAAAAATGTGATGTTACAAAGGTAGGTGGGGTCTACATAGCTCTGCAGTCCTTAGGACACTCTACATGACTCTGCAGTCACAATGGCAGGACAAGGCCGCTGGGACATGGAAGTCGTTGACTGCTCGGCTCTGCAGCAGTTTTCTAGGTTGCAGGGTGCCAGTCCAGTCAAATGCAGGTGCCATGGGGTAGCGACAACAGCGCCAAAGATTTGGCCCTGCACACTGGTCAATGGCACCACTCGCCTAACCATACTAGTGGCCATGTCACACAGCAGGGAAAGGTGTGACCTTGTCTCCTGGGAGTCCGGGAAAACCCCTTGAAATTCCTATAGTCTCCCTGACACTCCAGGAGAGAAGGGAAGTATGCTATAGTCAAACAGTAAGACAAGCCCCCATTTTCAAGAATGCTCTTCAGCGATGCCCCTTTACTGTCCCCAAATGGCTGCAGCACGTCAAACATGCCGCGGCTTAGGAGAGACTGTGACCGCTGCAGCACATGCACAGTACAGATCCGGCTCGAGCGCCGATCTTTAACCATCGGACTTGTAAGCAAACCGTTGGGTTTGTGTACCAGTCTGAATCAGGCCCTGTATCGTATTTATCGTTAAACACACAATTTACCTTATGAACAATGAAGGTATGACATCAGAGTGCACTGACTATAAGTGATGACATCACCAGTCACTGTTTATAAAATTATTATTTGTAGGATTTAATACCTAGATTAGCGCCACTTGAATATTACAGAGGATATTATTTATTCCGATATTCTGAGTAAGGATAGGAAATGATAAATTACTGGATTGAAAGTTGTGTAATATTTTTGTATTTGCTTTTAAAAATTAGGTACAGTAGTATGTGAGCACAAAAACATCCTAAGTAAATAAGGGGATAACGAATCACACCATTGCTGTAGCCATGAATCAGATCTGGACTAAAGGTTTTCCCTCTCATTGGATTTCATTTTTTTATACGAGACATCAAGAACGTGATCATCAAATCTTTATTTCTCGTATTTCTTCTTCTTTTTTGTTTTAGCCATTGAATCGTGTTTCCATATAGAATACTTTCATCTCGGCAAGAAAGGATATAGGTAATGGTATAGCACTGAATATATTATAGGCAGTCAGGGGTGACTGGAGGTGTCTGAAATCCTATCGTGGTGCTGGGAATTACTGCCTGGATTGTTGGAGAAAAAAACAAAAAGGCCAACAGATTGATTGCTTACTGAGCACTGCGGCCTGTATAGTATACAAGAATGTCAGTCTGCGAGTGTACACTGAATGTGTATGTGTGTGTGGTGCAGGAGCTGGAGGAATTGGGAGAGATAAGACGTAGGCCAGGAACAGTAAAGGTGTTTTTGCATAATTGCGACTTAAAAGATAAGACACATCCGCACATCCGCCTGTCCGCAGTCGTGGCTCATACAGGTGTTTGACCACACTGGGGCAAAGATCCATGCAGGTAAAAATTATCATCAGCACAGACCTGTGCAGTGTTTGAAAAATAATTAAATAATTTAAATAAGAAAAACATTGTGGATTTCCAAAGCAATGGTCGCAACCAGCACTAGGCTTTTCACAATGAAGATGGCATTACCCCCATAGTAGTCTACTGGCTACTATAGCGCATATCCTATCGGTGAGGGATCCTTTTGGAAATGTTGGCTCTTGTAGGGCCTGCTGGAAGCACTGCCATGTAGAAAAGTACCATAAACAAAAAAATCCCTTAAAAATCCATTATTTAAAGTAAACATTCCCAGAATACCTCACATCGCTTTATTCATTTATTATCTTCAATTGTAATTCAAAAGTAAGAAAATAAAAGATAATGTATAAATGAAGTTGCGAGGCGATGCTGGGGGGCATGTTCACAACTAACCAATCACAGCACCTTCGCTCTGATTGTCCAGGCCATGAGAAAGCTGCTGTGATTACCAGTTGCCGGGAGACCCCATATGAGGACTCGGTGAACTTCACCATTCTTGCAATGAGGTTAATTTCTGAAATTTATCAAAGAACCTCATTACTAGGGGATCCAAGGGACCAGGTGGGTTATCACAGTCTAATGCTGGGTACAAACTTGGCCGAACTGTCTAACGATTGGCAAGTGCATACAGACTTACCAATTGTTCTTCTGATGTGTCTGCGCTGTCTGCGCTGACATCACAACTGGGCGGGCATTTGAATGTCTGCCGAGTTGAAATCTCAATTACTAATGGGTCCCTGTAGCATGTGTACATGTGGTCGGGGGATCGCCCGTATACACAGCCAAACATGTCAATATACTTGCAAGATACAGTCAGGTGCATAAATATTGGGACATTGACAGAATTTTCATATTTTGGCCTCTATTCACCACAATGGCTTTGAAATGAAACAAACAAGATGTGCTTTAACTGCAGACTTTCAGATTTAATTTGAGGGTAATTACATCCAAATCAGGTGAACGGTGTAGGAATTACAACGGTTTCTATATGTGCCTCCCACTTTTTAAGGGGCCAAAAGTAATGGGACTATCAACTCAAAAGCTATTTCATGGACAGGTGTGGGCTATTCCCTCGTTATTTCATTATCAATTAAGCAGGTAAAAGGTCTGGAGTTGATTCTAGGTGTGACATTTGCATTTGGAATCAGTTGCTGTCGACTCTCAATATGAGATCCAAAGAGCTGTCACTATCAGTGAAGCAAGCCATCATTAGGCTGAAAAATCAAAACAAACCCATCAGAGAGATAGCAAAAACATTAGGTGTGGCCAAATCAGCTGTTTGGAACATTCTCAAAAAGAAAGAAAGCACCGGAGAGCTCAGCAACACCAAAAGCCCCGGAAGACCACGGAAAACAACTGTGGTGGATGACAGAAGAATCATTTCTCTGGTGAAGAAAAACCCCTTCACAACAGTTGGCCAAATCAAGAACACTCTCCAGGAGGTAGGTGTATATATGTCAAAGTCAACAATCAAGAGAAGTGAATATAGAGGGTTCACCACAAGATGTAAACCATTGGTGAGCCACAAAAACAGGAAGACCAGATTAGAGTTTGCCAAACAACATTTAAAAAAGCCATTACAGTTCTGGAACAACATCCTATGGACAGATGAGACAAAGATCAAAGAAGAGTATGGAGAAGGAAAGGAACTGCTCATGATTAAAAAAATACCACCTCATCAGTGAAGCATGGTGGTGGTAGTGTCATGGCGTGGGCATATATGGCTGCCAATGGAACTAGTTCCCTTGTATTTATTCATGATGTGACTGCTGACAAAAGCAGCAAAATGAATTCTGAAGTGTTTCAGGCAATATTATATGCTCATATTCAGTCAAATGCTTCAGAACTCATTGGACGGCGCTTCACAGTGCAGATGGACAATGACCTGAAGCATACTGCAAAAGCAACCAAAGAGTTTTTTAAGGCTAAAAAGTGGAATGTTATGCAATGGCCAAGTCAATCCCCTGACGTGTGATCCGATTGAGCATGCATTTCAGTTGATGAAGGCAAAACTGAAGGGAAAATGCCCCAAGAACAAGCAGGAACTGAAGACATTTGCAAGTAGAGGCCTGGCAGAGCATCAACAGGGATGAAACCCAGCGTCTGGTGATGTCTATGCGTTCCAGACTTCAGGCTGTAATTGCCTGCAAAGGATTTACAACAAAGTATTAAAAAGTGAAAGTTAGATTTAGGATTGTTTAGTTTGTCCCATTACTTTTGGCCCCTTAAAAAGTGGGAGGCACACATAGAAACCGTTGTAATTCCTACACCGTTCACCTGATTTGGATGTAATTACCCTCAAATTAAATCTGAAAGTCTGCAGTTAAAGCACATCTTGTTTGTTTCATTTCAAAGCCATTGTGGTGGTGAATAGAGGCCAAAATATGAAAATTCTGTCAATGTCCCAATATTTATGCACCTGACTGTATATGGGCATCGACTGCTGCAAGGCAGATGAGATATGTGTGGTACCCAGAAAGTTAGGGGAATCAACCATGGGGACAAGAACGGTGTCAGAATGTTAAGTTATAAATGTCCTTAAAATATACTTATGCATATATCTTGCTAGTGTAAGGAAAATAGGTTAGAAAGAGTAATGGCTGAAATATGCCTGCCTGAACTGTCCCCTGAATGGGGGAAAACTTGGTCCTGTCCAGTCGGAATAACCCTGTGAACTATGGGGGGGCACGAGGGCAGGATGCTACCAAGGGGCGTTTAATAGGGAGAAAGATGCCCCGTTTGGACCTTGGGGAGTGTAGAGAGGCAGCACGTGAACCAAAGGGGGCCAGTTGGAGAGAGCTCGAGGAAGAGAGGACTGCTTTTAAAAGGCCCAGTATGCGTGAGGTGTGCGCAGTTGTTCCTAGGGTAACGGGAGCTAGAGTTACCTGGGAGGTTCTGGAGGTGTCAGCGGACAGTCTGGAGGCAAGGAATGACGCTAGCGACATCCCAAGGCATCGTAGAGAAACAAGAGGGACTGCCAGAGACAAGCGGAAGTCCTGTCAGGCGGAGGCGAGGACGAGGCGGAGTCTCGAAGACTGACATTCACTGGAGGCGGGGTTGAGGCAGGTCGGTGGAGGCTGTGCCTGGCTCTGTAAGGGACGAAAGGAGAGCAAGACGTGTGAGATACCCCTGGTGGTAAGAGGCTTTGCTACACAGCTGTTAATACAGACATACAGTGACAGTCATTGGCAGTTAGCTAAACATAACAGACCCTTCGCCCCCCAGCCCACCATCCTAAGTGCCTCTTCATTAGTGTAGCAGGCTGTGCTCTCTGCAAAGAGACTACAAGTAAACGGAATATCCGCAACATAGCAGGGCCGAAACTAGGATATCTGTCACCCGGTGCAAGGCAGCAATTTTTGGATGGGCGTTTTCTGAATCTGCAGCCCCCAAGCCACCGTGAGTCAGCCCTTTTTCACCCCCTGCATTCCAGCACCTGGTTCACGTGCACCTCTAGCCCCCCCTAGTTGCGGTCCTGAACATAGTGACATACAGTGTTTCAGCCTTACAGTTTAGGAGCACCCACTTAGGTGAACGACGATAGATAGATGGATAGATACTGTAGATAGATAGATAGATAGATAGATAGATAGATGGATTTGTGGTATATTTTGGTATTTTTTCATTATGTCGTCATGTACAGAATGTGGTCATGTCAAATGTCAGTACTTGCAATGTCAACATTGCTAGAATGTCAACAGTCGGTATATATCGACAATGGGGTTTTCTATTAAATCTCAGTCTAAGCCTAAACCTAATTGCAGTCTTCACCTCATCTAACCTTAATTGTAGCCTAAGCCTAATCTAAGCCTAACCATAAATGTGGCCAAAACCTAACCCATATCTACTGTAACACTAACCCTATTTGCAGTCTAACCCTAATAAAACCCTAACCCTAATTGCAGTCTAACGTTAACCCTAATTGAACCCTAACCCTAAAATGATGTGTTGACATTCCAGATATCAACATTCTGTCAGTGTCGATATTGTGTATGTCAACATGTTGAATGTCAACATTCTGTACATGTCAACATCATGAATGCGAACATTCAGACCAGGTGTCAACATTCTGATTCTTTCTGAATGTCGACATAATGACTGCATACCATATATATATATATATATATATAGTTACTGTATGCATATATACAGTATATATATATATATATATATATATATTATATACAGTAATTATAGACACTAGGGATGTGCGCTGACCCCTATGTTTTGGTTTTGGTTCTAATTCATCGTCGTGTTTTGGTTTTGCCAAAACCACCCTCATGTGTTTTGGTTTTGGATCTGAAGTTTTTTTTAAATAATAAAAACAGCTAAAATCACGTAATTTGGGTCTAGTTTTGTTCCTACAGTATTATTAACCTTAATAACATTCATTTCCATTCATTTCCAGCCAATTTTGACCACCTCACAGCTCACAGTATTATTTTTACCCATATTGGCCAAAGACTGGCTGACTAAATTAAGCAACAGAGCAGTGGCACAAACACACAGCAGTTTAAAGAATAAGGGGTCTATTAACTAAGCAGTATTAGGAGACAGAGTGAAAAGTGATAAGAAAGTGATAAGGTGCCAGCCAATCAGCTCCCAACTGTCATCTCACAGGTTGTGTTTGAAAAACGACAGTTGGGAGCTGATTGGCTGGCACCTTATCACTTTCGTATCACTTTTCACTCTGTCTAATATCACTGATTAGTAAATAGACCCCTAAAGTACATCTTTGAAACATTGTGGCACAAAAGTTCCAGACAGGATGGCAGTTTAATAAACTATATGACCCCATAGAAACCAATTTTTTTTCAGTTAATCAAGAACTAGATCAGAGGCTAGAGGGCAGTAAAGGGACATGGAGGTGGAGTTTGCAGTGGAAGGCAGGTAAATCATTGGTTGGTTGGCTGATTGATTAATTAAGAAAATTGAATGAGATGTGGCCTTGAGATCTGTTTTGCAGCAAGTGAGAAGTGAAAAGGCCATAAAAGAATACAATGTTGTTTTAGATTCCTGACAAGATTTGCAATAAGATCTGGCTATACTACCCCCCTTCTTCCTAATTTGAGGAGGAGGGGATAGTAAATTTATAAGATGCTCCAGAGAGTCTGAGTATGAGGGGAACTAGCTCAGAGACCCGAGGACAGTACAGGGAAATGGAGGTGGAGTATGTAGAAGGAAGGCAGGTAAAAAAAGATAATGTTCGATTGATTAATACAAAAGAATAAAATTGAGACATGGCCTTGTATCTTCTTGTTCATATTACTAAATAATACTAAATATGCTGTATAATTCTGTTAATTTATTTATATTTGGTGAGGCAACATATTATTTCTTGGTAAAAAATGTGCTGAAAATTAGTTGTGTTAGAGCAATAACCAATAAAAATGTTTGTCTATGCAAAAAAGTCCATCACCAATGCCCCCAAGAAATACAGGCTATATTGAAAAGAAAAGCAGTCCACGATAGAATTGGGCTTGGGCCCTCCCATCCTCCCTTAAGTTATATATTAAAAAGGACATGCAGAGTTGTACAAGCCAAGCAGTTCACTGACAGGAACTGCCACTTTTGTGGGTGATGTGCATGGTTTGTTTGGGCCCCCAACAAAACAAACTACCAATGGGCTTAAGGTGGTTAACAACATTGTTAATCATCTATACACTGGGAAGATGTAAATAAGATCCTCCTCACCCTAATCAAACAATAATAGCTCATCCCCACTGGAATCCAACGTTACAGAAGTCTCTGTACTTTGTTGCAATTGGCAGCAAAGGTCTTCCTCATAGAATTTGTAGTTCATTTTTATGAACATGAGTTTTTCCACATTTTGAGGAAGTAGCCGATCGCTCACAAGTTTACCAGCTGTGCTAAACACTCTTTCCGAGTACATGCTGGAGGGTGGGCAGTTTATGTATGTACATCCAAAGCTAGTTTGTAGAGGCTCCAAAATTGAATTTTTTTCCTCCTAGTAATCAAAAGGACTATGTGGCATCATTAAAATAATCCTCCACCATCCTATTGATACTTAGGGGTAAATTTACTAAGAATCGAGCATGGTCGAGTTTGCTTTTTTTTAACCCAATTAGCTTTGCCGAAACTTTGGTGATTTGAGGCTCCTGAAACTCTCAAATTTACCATGAAGTGAGTTTAGCTGAGAGTAAGATGGCCGATGGTGAAGCAGAAGGAGATATCTCCCCTGAGTAGTAGCATGTTTTTCAGGAGATTACTCACCCAAGATTGCCTTGTCTTCTCTCTGCAAAACTCTCCTGAGCAAGCAGCCTGCACATAACAGTGAGATATGTGAAGGCTGCTTGGCCGAGTCAGCCCACATGGGAACTGTCAGTTGCCGGAGCCAATCAGTGGCTGCTCTACAGTTAGCGGCCGCTGATTGGCTGGCGGGATGTGGGAAATCCCGTCACATCCCATCAGCAGGCATTCACGAGGTATCTGTATGTGTGGCAACACACATACAGATACTGGGTCCGTCTGGCTTGGGTAAGTCGGTCCGGTGCTGCTTTTAATTATAAGGGGACCCCTACACATTTTTTTTCCCCCTATAATTAAAACCAGGACTGGCCCTGCTGCCTGGTGTTGGTTTCTAAATTACGGTGGAACCCTACTCATTTTGTTCCCCATAATTTTAGAAACCAGGATTGGCTGGCAAGTCCGGGGCTGGTTAAGCTTTAAGGGGGGGGACCCTATGTCATTTTGTTTAAGAACATTTTAACTTTATTAAACCACTGTGATCCATGTATGTTTAGAAACATACATGGATCACAGTGATCTGTGTATGTTTCTGCCAAACTCGCAGATCACAGGCAGGTGAATTTATTTCACAAGTTTTTACAGGAGAGCTGTCCCATCTCATGAGAGTTTAGAAACTCTCTGCTTAGTAAATTCCCGAATCCTATCTTCACTAGTGAAAAGGTTCTCGAGTTTAGCTGATGGTGAATTGAAGAGTGTTTGCTAACTCTCCAGCATTTTCCCGTAGCAAAGGAGATCTCTCTCCTGAGTTTAACATTAGTAATTTTCCAAGTGGAAAAAATGCCCAAACTCTCCAGAGTTTGCTAACTCAACCAGACTCGATTCTTAGTAAATTTACCCCTTAGCGTATTAGATTGAATCACGGTAGAGGTGTCAATAATTGTGAGCGATTCTTTTAAGCCTGACCAAATGTCAAAATGGTGTTTCACTTTGGTGTTTCAAGTTCACTCAACATGGGAAAGGTCAGTTTTTTTCCTGTCAGCAGCATTTGCAGGAGAAAGTGAAGCAGGAGACGTTGTCGTGTCATGTTCCATTTGAACTAACAACCTGTTGCTCTTCCACCACTTTTCGGCAGCAATTTTTCCTTTTCTTATTAGGGGTGATGTTTTCTTTAAAATTATTAAATATTGTTCAGATTTCTGGTGACCTTTCTTAAATTTCACCTTTAGATGTTGAAGTACTACCATGACTGCTGGCAGCAGCAACAGCACTAGTACTAGGTTGCTGCCTCTGCTCTTCTATCGACTGATCCATATTGACTCACAGTGCTTCTAGTATAAGGGTGGCACCCTAATGATATTATATTTTTTAGCACAAAAGTTTTATCATTTTAATTTTTGATGAGTGCCTGAGCACACAGCACAGTGCCTCACAGCGTCCCTAGTATAAGCCTGATGGCACCCTAATAATGATGTTGTATTTTTTAACACCCAAGTTTTATATTATTATAAAATGTTAACAGTGCCTGAACACACAACAAAATGCCTCACAGCTCACATAGTATAGGCCGGGTGCCACCTTAATAGTAATGATAATGTTATAATTGTTTTTTGTATGTTTTATAAAAAAAAGTGCCCCAGTAGAATTTGTAAGTAACACAGTGCTGCAGTCCACTTCTATGGTGTTTTTTGTGCCTCACAGTGCTGCAGCAGCACATAGTGCCTCTACAGTGCCCTAATCTTTTTTTTTTTTTAGAACAAAAGTGCCCCAGGCTTTATTTAGTAACAAAGAACAAAACGGTGCTGCGTCCACTCCTATGGTGGGTTTTTTTGTGCCTCACAGAGTGGTGCAGCCAGTCCACAGTACACAGTGCTGCTGCCTTCAGTGCTCCTAGATGTTTTTTTTATTTAGTACAAACTAAGTGCCCCTATACTATCCAGACCCTCTCCCTCTGGTCTCCAGTATGAAATGGCACCCGATCATGAGGGACAGACTTTATTATGCAATCTAAAACACGCGAGATCTGATGCCAGGAAGATGACGTTTTGCCTCATTTTGAGATCTGAACAAAGCAGGAAGATCTGAGCCCTGGCTCGGTTCGACTCGCAATCCCTACTATAAGTTCAGGGTGTGTTAAGATTCCAGGAATCTGTACCCACACATCTCTAGTAGAAACATATGGATGGGTATGAGATGCCAATGGTTGATTAGCCACCGGTTGAAATACAGTACCGACGCCTGTAGCCCGATCACTGAAGATCCCGACTAGGGCAGGTAAGTACCCTAACCCTCCCCTCTTCCCCCTCTAACACTAACCCTTCCCTAGTGGTGCCTAAGCCTAACCTCTCTCGGGGGGGTGCCTAGCCCTAACCTCCCCCCGGTGGTGTCTATCCTCAACCCCCCTCCCCGTAGCCTAACCCTTCCCGGGGGGGTGATTAACTCTAAGTCCCCCCAGGGGGTGCCTAAACCTAACACTCCCCCCCCCCCTCCATGGCTACTAAAGCTAATACTTAACGGGTTCTGGATGTTCGGGATTCCGTGGTTCAGGATGCCAACGCTGGTATCCTGATGTCCTTCGGGATTCCGGCATCGGTATTTCGGCGGCCAGCATTTTGACTACATCCCAAACATATGTATGTGTCTAGAAGTTGAAGATTTTATGTCCTTGTTTTCAGCATTTCAGGGCAGCAGATGAAATTCTTATATAACTATTTTTTCAATACACGGATACATTATTACTGCAAAATAGCCAGATTAAGGCCTTGTTTTGTCAAAGTCTTTGGTGTATTCAAATAAGTTTTTCCATTTTCAGCTATGCTGTGATCATTTTTGTTCCATAAGAGAGCTCAGAATTCAATTGTGTAAACTAATCCTTAACACCAAATGTCATCAACTGTCTTTCTTAAGTAGGGAGGATTCCTGCTGTTAGACTGATAGGGTGATTTTCTCCATGCTGTAGGGAAGCAAGTTCAATTGGTCTTATTTTGTAAAATATGATTATAAGCAGAGGATAAATCCTATTCGGTGTAGGAAAAGCAATGAAATTAGTTTGATTGAAAAGGGGAAATATATTCTGTTCCAAGCATCCAGACATCATTGCATGTAACATTGTGTCTGCACTGAATGAATCTGTCAGCCTAAATAGGTTACTGGATATGGTAGGAAGTTTTCTTATGTTGAAACAAACCAGCTAAGATAAAGGGGTATATTTACTAAAGTGCGGGTCTTTAGAAGTGGAGATGTTGCCCATAGCAACCAATCAGACTCTAGCTATTATCTTCTAGAAGGTGCTAGATAAATGTTACTGTATAATCTGATTGGTTGCTATGGGCAACATATCCACTTCTAAAAACTTGCATTTTAGTAAATATTCCCCTAAAGCTGGCCACACACTAGACCAACTTACATCCAACCAGCCAACTTATTGATTGGTTGGAATGAAAATCTGGTAACGAATGGGAGTAACTGATGATCAGCAAATTGCTCCTAAATACCAGAAAACAGATGAAAATGGTCATTAGACAAGTTTGTTAAATGTTTGATCTAAACTATTTGTTCAAACAACAGTTTTGGTCCATTTTCCAGCGTTTGGAAGCAAATTGCTGATTGTATACCTTACCAGATTTTCATTTCAACCAATCAACTAGTTGGCTGGTTGGACAGATAATCTTTAGATGTGTGGCCAGTTTAAGACTATACAAGTATTCTTGCTAATATCAAATTAGTTCATTTCAGATGTGGCATATTCACAGCTGTCTGCAATTTGGATATATATAAAGGCTGTAGCATTAAAACCACTGACAGGTGAAGTGAATAACATTGATTATCTCATTACAATGACACCTGTCAAGTAGTGGGACATATTAGGCAGCAAGTGAACACCCAGTTCCTGAAGTTGATGTGTTAGAAGCAGGAAAATGGGCAAGTGCAAGGATCTGAGTGGCCCTGTCAAGGGCTAAATTGTGATGGCTAGACGACTGGGTCAGAGCATCTCCCAATATGCAGTGGTTGGTACTTACCTAAAGTGGTTCAAGGAGGGAAAACTGGGGAACCAGTGACATGGTCATAGGCGCCCAAGGCTCATTACACCTGTGCAGAAGGCCCATTTGCCGGCAGCACCATATTTCCAGCAATGGCTTCGGAATGATGGCACATGTGCAGAAGATAGAAAGACTCTGAGTGGCACCATCTTTCCAATGACATCACTGGCAACCTCATCATATTGTTCTGCATACAGCGTGTGACTCATGAGCCCATATGCATTGCACATTCTGCACCCATTATAAATACGACACTGGCCTCCGCAATAAAGTGGGTGGGATATGGGCATCATTAAGTGATTTGTTGATGATCACGTCATTAATACCCATCTCCCTCTTCATTGCGGGTTGCCACAAATTGATTCATACTGCAGAAAGGGGTTGGGCGCACACGTTATTGGTGCAGCATGGTAGTTTAATGTCACGCTTTACTGTCAGGTGAAAGTTTCACTTAATAGTTACTGTCAGTAAAGGTACTGAGACTTGCCAACCCTGACATGGGCACCTGTTCATGTTAGGCAGTGGAGAAACTAACCCCAGGGGTTGCCTCAGTCACTAAAGATTTTCTTCTCACAAATGATGTCACAATTTGAATTCTAAAATAAAAGCACTAATCCCTGATCCGGAATCCCTGTAATACAAAGTCCTATTAGACAAGAGGTGCTTCTTATGGACTGTTCTATAACAATAATAATCTTTCTAAAGAATAGTTTTGAGCTATAACATGATTAGATCTAATAAGGTTGAAACAGCTGTAGGCAAGATGAATTTATGGCTCTGCGTGTCTGGATGGATCTGTTCTAGACATATAGTTAGCCAGGAGGGACACATAAAGGGGATTTTCATGCCACAAAATGTGTGAGTCATATAGGTTTAAAAAACCTTATTTTATTAGTCTAGCCTTAGCAAAAGCTTAATTGTAATATACAGTTATTCACACCAATAACTTAGCTCCTCCCACTCTGTCTTGCGCTTGTTAATAAAATGCCTGCTTCAGGGGTGGGCGCCAATGCCGCCGCGGCAGCGATTTCTTTTGTATTCGCTGCTGTGATATTGTGCAAATGCTAGTCTCAGCCTTTTCCTGGTGTGATTACCAGCTCCTGAGATTGCAAGCCCTGAGATGCACTGGCGTATCTATAATGAATGCACACAGGCCACTGGATCCAGAGGGCTGTCCACACCACACATTCTACACTCATATTATTTTAAACTCACCTGTACGTGGTCCCGCGTCAGGTGTCAGCGCTAATCAGAACACCGGAAAATGGCCGCCGTGCCCCTTTTTGTCGGTTTTCGGCACAAATGCGCAGTAGACTCCGGGTAGGCTCTAGTGCCCGGAGTCTACTAATGCTCCGGTCAGTCGTGTGCCGGCCACTGGGGAGAGAGGAGGGGGCCCCGCACAGGGAGTGCACATGGGCCCCCTCCTCTCTTAAGACACCCCTGCTGGGACAGCACCCTGCACCTAATATCACTGCTTCAGTGCCGCCCAGAGCATCCTTTGGAAGCACCAGGCAGGCTGCTCAGAGTTCCCTCAAGCATGTGTGGGGACAGCCTGCATTCCCAGGAAATGGGGTCGTGATGCCCCCGTTTTCAAGGAGTGCTGAGGCCAGGGTCTGCATCCATGAACGCAGACTTCCTGGCCTCGCAAGCCGTCAGGACCCAGGCAAGCTGCGGTAAGCTTCAGCTATCCCAGCCTTGCCAAAGGGACAACAATCGCGACTGATGGTTTATTCTGATGGTGATCCCAGGCTGCAACCATTATAGAAACGCCCCTGTGTCCCAGGCACCCTGCTAGCCAGATGCAGAAGCTGTGGGGCAGTGATGGTGCAGCATCCAGAGCCCTTCATTACCCCTAGTTATGGCCATCGTAACTACTGTGCAGACTACGTGTATACCTGGTTACGAATAAAGAAGTGGAATGTTGAGAGAAGTATCTCTCTCTCTCTCTCTCTCTCTCTATATTATATATATATATTATATATATATATATATATATATATATATGTATATACAGTATATATGTAATGATGCAGATACATGCATATATACCTGTATATGGTCTGATCTATTGTATCTGCAAAGACGCAGAGATGTTATTGATATTGATGACCTGCCGTACACTGGGCACTTATGCCACCAATGAGGAGCTAATCATATCTCGATATGTGCGGCTCTGCTCCTGGGCGCAAATACACAGTTTTTTCATCCTCATGGTTTTTTTTTATACAGTCTTTTACTGTACGACCATTTTGCTGCCAACTCTATATCAGCTTCTCAAGCTCCGAGACGTATCTTCAACAATAGACGCAATCACTCAGATCATGATTGCATCGCTTCATTAAACCTCAGACCCTTGAAAAAAAAAACATAAAATGAAAGAAAACAAGTACCTGCCCCTATGCCTGTCTTCATATATGAGGAATACCGCCGAATTTTAATCTTCTCAGTAATTTTTAGTAGCAGAGTGAGGGGCTGTCAAAGGAAAGGTATATTTAAAAGCTTTCCCCGCGCATGAATAATTTTTTTTGTCAGGCAATTATCTTATGAACAACTCACATTAAAAAACAACATAAATTGATTGACTCTTAGGTGGACCTTATCCAAGAAACACTTTAACTTATGACAATTCAATCAATGTTTCCTTCTGCAGTCAGACCGCTGATACAGTCTTACAATAAATGGAAAGCACTCGGCACTTGCAATCATGTAACTGTCAGGAAATCAGAGCACTGCCGAGGCGCCCGTGCATTATAACATCATCTAGTGTGTTGTTTGCTTGGAGGTTAAGCAAGGTATGAAATACTCTCTACTTTTCTGAGTCTGAAAAATGTTTCTGGAATATGTCAGGTCTTGGCACCGCACGTATTGTTGCTACTTTGCTCAATAGACTGTTGACTGTCGTGTTGCTAGTGCTTTCAAAAGCGATTCCTCTTTCACACCTCAGAAACATTTACCTCCTACATCACATTATCTCTAAACACAGGACAAAGTAAATGCAGCTGTTTTTGTAACCCTTAATTATATAAGGGGCTGATTCAGCAATGCACAGCAATGCAATCCCAACTGCATTCTCTCACGGATAGCAGTTGCTAAAATATGCTAATGCCTTCCCGAAGCACAGCCGAGCATAGGGACGCCCATTGCTGCCTTCTCATATCCGTCCGATGACGTGCAACAGCGTAGACATCAGGGCCATTGACGCACAGCCGGCATTCGCGGTACATGTGAGGTAAGTCTGACCAGCCGCAAACACTGCAGCTCTGGTAGCACACAGAGAGCTCTCATGTTGCGCAGGAGAACTCAATGGCTAATTTATGCACGCCCATAAAATGGTGGTTAAATGGACATAGACGCCTGTGTTCTTCTAACCCAGTGTTGGCTAACCTTGACACTCCAGCTGTTATGGAACTACATAACCCAGCATGCGCTGCTACAGTTTTGCTATTAGGGCATGCTAAAACTGGCAGGGCATGCTGGGATATATAGTTCCACAACAGCTGGAGTGTCAAGGTTAGCCAACACTGTTCTAACCACCTCTCCCCGTTGCCACCCACAAATGCTGACTACATGTCACTTGCTTTACAAATGGTTCCACTGTAGGAACATAATCGCTCAGTGCTGCTTTCACACATGCACAATACCAAACAATCGCTCATTCTGTGATAATATCAGACCTTAAATCCACAACCAACCCACATGGAAAGGGTTGGGCTTAGGAAACTGTCATTAACCACATGACTAAAATATGTTTGTTTATGAAAGTATTTCATTTATTTATTTTTATAAAAAGAAAAAAAGATTTAGGGCGGGATGTATGACGCATTGCATTCGGGACGCGATGCATCTGGCCACCCTTCACAAGCATGCCGGTGTTAGTAACGCCGGTATGCATGAAGAACACCGCAAAGGACCACTCTCTCGGTTAAAGCGGTCCTTTGCGAACGAGGGACTTCCAGGTCTATGACCCAAAAGCACCTCAGGCATCCTACTGCGCATGCCGAGTAGGGAGGGGGGGCTGGGAGCAATCCGATTGGATCCCTCTCACAGCATTCTCTCGATAGAAGCCCATAGGCTTCAAAAGGGCAACATCATCTGAAAATGACGTTACCAACCACATCTAAGCCCCGGCATGCTTCGCCACCAGGCGTCCGCCTCGCGCTCCGACCCCCTTTCACCGGGGGGGGACCGGGAGGGCAGGCGGGCCCCGTCCGACTCCAGGCGGTCGCGGTCTGCTCCGTCCGTCAGCCCCAACTCAGGCGTCCGACACCGCCAGGGGCTTCCGGGGAGGCCGTCCTCGCTCCCGGGCGAGGCGCTCACTCCCGGGCCCCGGCGGAGCACACGATTTCCCCGGAACCGCTCGAGCGTCGACCCGCGAAACAGTCCCTTTCCCAGAGAAGGGCCCGGCGCGCCGCCCGTCGCCCCGACGGCGCGGCGCCCGCACGCAGAGGGCCGCGGCCCGGCCCGCGGAGAGAAAGGCAGAGAGAGACGGGGCCACCCCCCCCCGCGAGAGCGACAGAGAGAGAGCCGGGGCGAGTCCCCGCGGCCTGAGGGCGCGCGAGAGAGAGAGATCGACCGAGCCGCGGAGACGAAGAGCGAGGGCGGCCGAGACGGAAACACGGCAGGAGTAGAGGGGAGTCCTTTTCGGAGGGAGCCGGCCGGAAGCTGCGCGCCGAGCGGGCCCGGGCCAGTCCCGGGCCCGGGTCGGGCGGGCGACCGCGCTCCGCGCTTCTACACCCTTTCACCCCCCCGGGACAAGTTGAAACCGGTCAGGCGTAGAACGGGATGCGGTGGGTTGGGGGAGCGGGGTCCCCTGGGGGCCGACGGCCCGGCCTCGCCCTGGCGGCGGGGATCGGCGTCGGGAGGCCTGAGGCGACTTTTCAACCACTGCCTATCCAACCACACACCCCCCGGGACGGCTTGCAGCTCCGGTTTCCCAGCGAACGGGTTGTCGGGTGAGGCGAAGAAGAGGCGGGCGCCGTCCATCCTCCCAAGCCCCGGAACCGCCACGGGTCAGCGGGCCCCGGCCGCCACTCTAACTCCGAGCTCCCCCCCCGTCCCGCCTCTCCCTCGGCCGCGCCGCCCAGCGCCCCGGCCGCCTCCCGACGCTCGCGGGACGGCCCCGTCCGACGCGCCTCCCCACCTCCCCGGCGCACGGGCCGCACGCCCCCCGCCGCTTTCCGAACCCGCCGGTCCCCCCCGACCCCCGGGGGGCGGACCGGCGCGGGACCGAGAGCTACCTGGTTGATCCTGCCAGTAGCATATGCTTGTCTCAAAGATTAAGCCATGCACGTGTAAGTACACACGGCCGGTACAGTGAAACTGCGAATGGCTCATTAAATCAGTTATGGTTCCTTTGATCGCTCGACCCCGTTACTTGGATAACTGTGGTAATTCTAGAGCTAATACATGCCGACGAGCGCTGACCCCCAGGGATGCGTGCATTTATCAGTCCAAGACCAATCCGGGGGTTCCCGGCGGGTCGGCCCCGGCCTCCCGCCGCCCCCGGCCTCTCTGGCGACTTCCACTATTGGGGGCACTATATAAGGGGCTTACTACTGGGGGCACAAGGGGCACTGCACAGGGGGGGACCACTACTGGGGGCACTATATAAGGGGCTTACTACTGGGGGCACAAGGGGTACTGCATAGGGGGGAATCACTGCTGGGGGCACTACTGGAGGCCTGCATAAGGGTGTTCTCTCCTGTGGCACACGGGGGCACTGCATATGGGCACTACGACAAGGGGCTGCCCCTAATCTTTATTTTTACCTTACATTAATCCCATATGGATCCACCTCCTCCCTGAAACATTTGAGGGGGGGGGGCGCCGTAGCATGCACGTTCTTCGGGCACCCTGGCTACACGCTACTCCTCTGCCAGGGCCGCCTGCATGCATTTGCCCCCAGGCTAAAAGTTGACAGCCAGCCCCTGCTATGCGTGCTCCTGCGGGGTCGTCCATAGCTTTTTCAGATCTGCAGTACCTGCTGCTCGATCTGAAGATCTGACTGATGACCCCGTGCATTTAGATGCAGCGGGATGTGGCAGGGGAATGACATATTGCGAGGTCGTTCACCAGATCATGTGGTGGGTACGGACCACACGATATATCGTTCCATCGCATCTGCCGTCAGCCAAGCACACATGTCATCTAGTGTGTACCCAGCTAAACAAAGTTATTTATCATGGTGCACAGAATTTGGGTTATAGTGGCAGCACCCCTCCAAATAAAAGGTGGGATTGATATTAATTTATTAAAACAGGAGTAGAATCGCTACTGATATCCACAGGATATAGGGCCTGATTCAGCAAGGATCGCAGTAGCAAAGACGCATGCTTTCGGTCGATTAATTCGCATTGCGCATGTGCATGCATCACAGTGCGCGTGCGCGAACTATCAATTGCGAGGGGAAATGTGTTTGCAGAGGCTACGCAGACCCCGAGCACATTGACTGGCAAGAAGTGCCGTGTGTGGGTGGTGAAGGGGGGGTGGTCGGGTGAACGCAGGCGTGCCAGTGCGTTGCAACGCCGTAGCAGGGGCGTGCATATATAACCCACTGCAATACCATCCGCAGCCTGAGGCCTCATAGCGTGCACTGAAGTAAGCAATTCCTGAGTGAGGTCTGACCTGCCTTATCTGTGTGTATGGGTCCGATGTTACTAAATGTTACCGATTATTTCGCTATGTTGCCCAAGTATACGGATGTATGTAAGGGGAAGTGGGCGTCCTTATCTTAGGCTGCGATCGCAATGCAATTGCAGTTATTTACATATCCCCGCTAGTATTAGCAACTGTGGTGCGTGCGTTCTAGCAGAATAGCGATCCTTGCTGAATCAGGCCCTTAGTAATCAGAGCGTCTGGTAGGGAATATTTTGTGTATTATTGAAAATGAAATAATTTACTGTACAAGGGATAAACTGAGTAATTGTAAAAACAATATACTAGAAAAAAAATTTGCTCCTGCAAATGCAGACATATTCTCTATATTGTATATGCACAATAGTTTCCTAATGTTGTTTTTAGGATATCACATTATAGTTTAATCTTTAGTGTGAAGATTTAGCCTAATTTCGGGCTGTTTTGTTTTATAGTCCTAGTTAAATGGTTTATGTATTTTTACTATCAGTGCAATGCATACAGTTAAGATTAGTAGTAATAGATAGACAACACGTTTTTATGGCATCAACAAATTGAGCTGAATATCAAAATGTCCACAGAATACTCGTTCCATTAGTGCTAATTCGCCTGCGTTAAGTGAGCATAGTTGTAGTGTTTAAGCAGAATCAATAAAAGACAATAAAGGTTATTTTATGATACGGTCACAATTGTGGAGTTTAAGAGAAGCTTACAGGTGGTATATAGTAGAGCAAAAACATTTCATTGTGTTATAATATCATTAGAATTAATTAGAATTATTATCATTGTCTCATTCTTAATATTAAATTGTCATTGTTATTTGAATGTTGAATTTGCTAGAAGTGGAGAACACTACTGCACAGCTTCCATTATGGCTCCTCCGAGGATGATGTAGTGTTCATTCTAGAACCCTGCACCTTTCACAACCCATGCAGTTCCTCTTTCCCACCTGGGGTGTCACTCTCTGCTTTGGTGCTGCCAGCACACACTGGTCTGTGTCTCACCAGTTTATTGCATCAGCTGAGTGTGCTAGAAGCACCAGAGCAGAGAGCGACATCCCAGGCAGGAAAGAGGCACTACACGGGTTGTGACAGGTGCAGGGTACAACAATGAACACTATTACCCCTTTTATACCGACTTAAAAATCCCGGGTTGATTATTTATTATTTATTACCTGTTATTTATATAGCGAACACATATTCTGCAGCGCTTTACAGAGAATATCTTACCATTCACATCTATCCCTGCCCCAGTGGAGCTTACAATCTATATTCCCTGCCACATGCTCGCAAACATACACACTAGGGTCAATTTTGAGGGGAGCCAATTAACCTATCAGTATATTTTTGGAGTGTGGGAGGAAACCGGAGCACATGGAGGAAACCCACGCAAGCACAGGGAGAATATACAAACTCCACACAGTTAGGGCCGTAGTGAACGCACATCAACCCGGAATTTTTGTTGGTGTAAACAAATCAACCTGGGTCCAGCGACCCGGGGATCCGACTCGACTAGCTTGCAGGGTTGAGCACGGGTCATTTCCCGTGACACCCTGTAGTCTAAACATCGCGACCCGGGTCACGATGACCTGGGTTGCGCCGCCTGCCGCCCGATTGGCCGGCTTCCACTTCATGCTCCTCCTCTACCAGTGTAAAAGTGATTATGGCTGTACTCAGGGGTGGGAGAAGGTATGAGCGCCATAGTGCCGTAGCCTGGAAGTGTGCAGCCCTGTGCGCTCAGCCGCAAGGTGAACCTGTGACCCGGGTTTGCACTTGGCTCATCTTCTGGCTCAGCCCGGGGTTCCAGCTATGGGAGCATTGTGAGTTAGGCAGGTGCAGTGGCGATGACATGTCCCAGTAAAGGAGGTGAATGTAAAATCTGGAAGTGTTGTATATGTGAGTGCACTGCTCCCCGCTCCCTGTGTGACAGCGGTGGGTGGGTGCTTGCAAGCAGTAAGCAGTGGGGGTGGGCAGGGGAGCAAGATGGCAGCTTCACCTTGGATGGTCATAATATCAGCCAATAGCAGCAGTACCATTTAGTTTACATACACTGGCTCTCTGTTGGCAGGCCCTCCTCCGCGGTTCTCTGTTTATTGACACTCCTTCCCGGCTTTCTCTATTGTATTTCCTCCCTGGCTCCCTCTTGCTATTGGCTCTCATGCCTGACTTCTTCTATTGGCCCTCCTCCCCAATACCCTCTCTCTCTTGGCCCCCTCCCCGATTTCCTCTCTCCATGGGCCCTCCTCCCCGATTCCCTCTCTCTATTGGCCCTCCTCCAAGGCTTCTTCAATTGGCCTTCCCACAACTCCACAAGGAGCACAGAGTGGATTATATAATGTATGTTTTTTATCATGTATATGTGTCTTGATAAAGGAGTTCATACTCCAAAACGTTGACTATATAGCTTTGCCTTCTGCATTTTATTTTGCTGATATTCAGAGTGCCGTCCATATAGGTGGAGTTTTGAATTTAAGGCACCTGGATCTGTTGTAGATAATTTTTTTTGTGTCGGGCATATCGGATTTGGGTTCCACCTGCTCTAAAACCGGCCCTGGCTGTACTACCGCTAGCATAATAAACCACACTGCCTGGTTAAACCACACTGGACTGATTCTTGAGTCATCTTGCAATACGCTGGTGTGTACATTTAACTACTAAAAACTTTCTTTAAACAGCACTAGCTATGTGTTTTAATAGCACACTGGTGGAGATCTATCAAACCTTGGAGAGAGATAAAGTACCAAACAAACAACCCCTAGCTGTCATTCTCCAATAGATTTACTTCAGAACTATGCACCTACCGTTTGTTTACAATGCAGGCAGCCATTTTGTGGGGGTATTGCAATGAAAGTGGAGCCTATCCATGCACTAGGAATGTGTGACAATGATGAGATGCTGGGCCTGATCCTGAGATGAACACAACGCAGTTCAGGCATGCAATCTGTAATTCCACTCTCTACTGCGTATGCGTCTTTGTCCTAGATCTCGCTTTGCGCATGCATCAAATTAGCAATCTGAAGTCGCATATTTATGCGGTGTGCGTTCGTGAATGATAACAGGTTAGCGTGAAATAGGCAGCAACTGGGCGGGGAGTCACACGATAAAGCTCATTTCCATAGGAATTTCATGGGAGCGCCATGAGTGTCTTGTGGGCATGTATTAAAATGCTGTTCCAGGCACCCTGGTAGCCAGGGGCAAGGGCCGTGTGGAGGATGCCACGGATCGCATGTCAAGACTGCTGTACTTTTATCCTAAATGTAGTTTCCTATTTGCATCATAGCCACAGGCAAAGTGACGTCCAATGGCCTGGGCACTTATGATTAGTATTTTTGTCTCAAAGGAATTGGTACAGAATAGGGTTAAGCACAGCGATGCATGGCATGAAGCTTGGCACAGCTCACTCATATCGGACCTCTGTCTTTTGCCTGTATACCCAGGTTAGCATCTGAGCCATGCATAGCAGCTGTATGCACTGCCAGCGCCAGCGTCCAGGATACCCATACACTGTACGGTAAATTTGTCGCATTAGTGATGCGACTGAGGGCCCGATTCAGCAAGTACCGCACGGATGCAGACGCACGCAATCAGTCAATGGTTTTGTTCAGCGCATGCGGATGCATCACACTGTGCGTGTAAGAACCGGTCAGTGCGATGGAGTATGCATACGCAGGGAGTCCGTAGCTCCAGGGACAAGTGATTGGCAGGAAGTGCCGTTTGTGGGTGGTGACAGGGAAGTTGTCGGGCAAACGCAGGCGTGCCTGTGTATTTGGATAGCGTTTCAGGGGCGTGCATAATTAAGCCCTTATGGCGGCAGACGCAACCTGAGGTCTAGTTGCACACAGGAAGTCTCGCTAGATCTGCGGGAGGGTCAGGTCAACCACTTTTGTGGGTATGAGTCCGATGGTTCTCGATGTTACCGATGTTTCCGCTGTTTTGCCAGGTATAGAGGATGCAAGTAAAGGGAAGTGGGTGGTATTATGTAGTGCTGGGCGTCTGCTTATTCTGCTGCGATTGCCTTGCGTATGCATTCATTAGCATATTCTCGCAGCGGCCGGGTGCGTGCGCCTGCATCCGTGCGTTCCTTGCTGGATCAGGCCCTGAGACACATATTTGTGAAAAAGTCTCTGGTGAGACTCATGGCGCGGCTTAGACAGACTGTGCTGTGCCAAACAGGGCTATTTGTCGCAGTTTGAGGATACAATAGATACATGTGGACACATCTATACTGTACCTTTATGTTTGCGAATACGATTTCAAATAATGTCTTTGGTTTATTGATAGCATAGATATAGCGATGCTAGAACTATATATTGTTGATTGTTGGTTTTACTTTTGATACACTATGTTAAAATGAATACATAATATTTCCCTATATACATTATTCACGCACTATATATGTGTGCTGATAGTCACGCTGGACATTCCTGGCTTTTTCTGATCCCTATTCGCATAGTGTTTTGCATCCTTCGTGGCTTGTGTGCAACTTGTGGGGACAATGCTTTTGTCTGCAGTTTAATGACATCTTGGTGTCATCGTCCCTAAAAATAGGTCAGAATAAGAATCTATCTTGCATGAATGATGGCAGACAGGTGGCAAAGGAAAGACTAGATAACCCTTCAGGGCGAGGCTGCATCAATCATGCCACTGAACAATTGTATTTTCTGTCAGTAAACCTGGTGAATGGCTTATGCACATTTTACAGCAAACGATGGAATCGATAGAGGAAGCACACCAGCAAGTGGATGCAAAATTAGCTACAAAACATATTAGCTAACAATAATAAGCCAATGAACATATTTACATTGTACTTTTTCTTACACATTCAGAGAAGCAAATACTATTATTCCTGGTAGAGAATGTTTTTTTTTTTTACAGATTGGCATTTAAGTAATAACTGCTACAGTATATATCTAGTACAATCAAAACTGAAATATCTATAGGCAGCATTAGAATACTGCAATACCATTAGTGGAGAAATGAATTTGAAAATGACACAAAGTAATACTTTAAAACTTTTAAGATTGCATACTTGGAATTCTGCCAATACAATGTACAAATGTACCTGGCAAAGACTAAGGATTGCAAACAGAAAAACGAAAAAGAAAAAGATAGAGGGCCTGATTCAGAGCCGCTCGTAAGGGCCGCTCGTTCGCTCCGAGCGATGTTCGCACATCTGCGCATGCGTATGGGTCGTAATGCGCATGCGCCAACCAGTCAGTGCTGTCGGAAATCGTGCGTTCGCAAAATAGCGAGTGCCTGCTAATTTGAGTGACAGGATGAGGCGTTTGTGGGTGGTAACAGGGGAAGGTGCTTGAAAACGGGGAGTGGAGATCCGAACGCAGGCGTGCCAAAAGGTCAAAACGGGCGTTTTAAGGGTGTGCATAATTAACAAAGCAGCATCATCGGCCACGTCACTTGGTTGTCTCTTCGCATGATTGCGGTAGGAAAATCCAACCACAAGCACTGCGAGCAGTTCAGACGCCTTTCGATGTACTCAATTAATCTAATAAATAGCGGAGATGACGTAGGACGCGAGCGGTCAGGGGGCGTCTTTACAAAATAGCGAGCGCATGTTTCGTTCGCTCGCTCAGACATAGAGGCGTCAACAGACCGCAAAGAGCGAGCGCTCAATTTAAATATCCGGCCCCTTTTTCTGAACGAGCGAGCGCAAATAGCGTCTGGCTCTGAATCAGGCCCAGAGTTCTTTAATTCGATGCACTCTAATCACTCTTATGTTCCACAAAATGTTATGATAATCTATATCTGTTAAAATTATTAATCTTTATTTTTCAATTATTAAAATATGTAATAGGAACACCAGTACGGCAAAATATTAATAAAACAAATAGTAGATTCTTAGAAAGGAATCCAAACAAAATAAATGTGAATGATATCAAAAAATAAAATAAAATGAGTTAAAAAGGTTTTCCAAGTACCGCTGTCCAATTAAGTAGCAAATCTCTCAATAGTTACTTCTCCCAGACCTATGTCATTCCAGTAAGGTATGTCACTAAAGAATAACCAGTGTTTCTGGTATTCAGATGTAATTATCTTATATAATAAGGAGCTACTAATTCAACAAAAATTGTAGCAGGATAATTCAAATACAGGTTATTTGTGTCAATATCTCTATAATCCTATACTCCTGCTAGACAGTTCACTATTAATTCAGTCTGTTATTATTCTACTTGGCGTCTATTATCCTCCGCTCTCATAAACATTAAGAGGGATACACATATATATATATATATATATATATGTATGTTCAACACTTGGGAGCAAGAGACTAAATAATAAATTAAATATATGACAACTGAGCTCACATAATATTCCACAAAATAATTCTCTGGTGCCGGATCGATTTTTGTTCTCATTTATATGGGAAAAGGCTAAGGATAGACTCCTATTATTATCTACTGTTTTTTTGTAAACAAAAGGTATTGCTGAAACATACGATCCCAACATTTTAGAGAGCAAAGAAGAAAAATAAACCCACCCACTATCCACCAAACGCTCCCGACAAGCCATCCAAATGCCATCCACTAGCTAGCGAAAAGCCACCCAAATGCCACCCAAACACTTCACACTAGCCACCAAAACGCCATCCACTAGCCACCCAAACATCACCCACTAGCCACCCAAACATCACCCACTAGCCATGCAATCACACTCTAACCATCCAACCACCACCCACTATCCACTGTAACCCCACCCATTATCCCCCCAAACCCACTCTCTGCCCACTCAAACTCAACCGTCTATCCACCTAAACCCGGACCATTATCCACCCAAACCACATCCATTATCCACTCAAATGTGACCTATTATACACTCAAACCTCACCCTCTACCCACCCAAACAAGGACCATTATCCACCCAAACCCCTCCTACTATCCCTTCAAACTTGACCCATTATCTACTCAAACCCGACCCACTATCCACTTAAACTCCACCCTCAATCCATACAAACCACACCCTCTAACCACCCAATCCATACCCACTAGCCAACTAAACCCCACTTTTATCTGTCCAGTGTAATCCACATTCTTACAACCCACACCAACTTCTCAGATAGGTACCAGACCTCATCAGTACCATAACAATTAGGCAACTTTGGTTCCCACCTAGGGTTTTATATGCTCTGAGAGGTCCAAATTACCCTAACACATTTATCTATTTTGTTTTTTTATAAAAAGGGGTGGGAAGGGGCTCCACACCAGTATGTTGCCTATGGCCTCATTGGATATTAATCCTGATCCGAACCTCATAGTCTGCAAATGTTCAGATAATTTTTTATCTGATCACTAATCTTAAAAAAGTGCTGTATAGGCTAATATTTGCCATTCTGACATGTTCCGGGTATGTCTTATTTTATAATAAACAATGGACCAGGGCTTATAGACTAAGCTGTTCCTAGGTAGCCAAAAATGGTTATAATTTGGATTGGAGTTGGCCTCTCTGAGAGCCCAGTCTGCCAAATATATATAATACCCCTTTTACACCAGAGTTAAAACCCGGGTTATTGCAGGGTTAACCCGGGTAGCTAATTGGTGTAAAAGGGTAAAGGGTTGGATTGCCGGGTCGAGTGACACGGCAATCCAACCCAGGTAAGTTGCTGTATTTAAGACGGGAATAGCCCGTGAAACTCTGCAGTGTGAACGGCGCACTCCAGGTCTCGATGACCTGGAGCGTGCCGCATACCGGCCGATTGGTCCGGCTTCAGTGGCGCTTGGAGATGATGTCATCTCCAAGTGTCCACTTCAATGCCAGAAAAGCCGGGTCAATGCAGACCTGGCTCCGGTGTGAACGGCGCCAATTCAGGAATATCCTGGGTCGGCACCGGAAAAAATTCCGGGTCTGATCCGGGTTGGAACTCTGTTCCAACTCCAGGTCAGACCCGGAATTTCAGTGTAAAAGTGGTATTACTATACCCCCAAGATGACGAGGCCGATCAATCAGTATGCCGCATCTGCAGAAGGCATAATCACGCTCCTATGCTTGGCCACACCACCCCAGTACTGGGGCCTTACCAGTCACTCAGAGACCATATGTACTGTATATAAAGGCAGCACTTTTGTCTGTGTAATTCACCTGCTCAAAATCTTGCAGGAGGACGTAAAAGACAGATAATCATAGACGTTGTTAGTATACAATATTGATTTATTCAAAATGACCTTACATTTTAAATACAGTCCTCACTAAAGTGTGTTACATAGTGTCAGGTAGAAATTATACACTGTGGGCCTGAATTAAAGGCGGACACAATGATGATGTTTGCGCCGTTGAGCAATTATTTGCTACTACTCATGCGCAAAAAGTCCTGGAAACCCCTATGGCGCATGCGTACCACTGAGTGTACTGTGATAACTTGGGGATTTTGCTCGGTAGATGGGTCAGTGGTGCAGTGACTAGGTGCATAATAAGGGTCCACATGCAGCTTTTCAGGGTAAATGAAATAAATGGAGATTAAATGTCAGCATTCAGGAACAAAATAATAAAAACCTAACCCCCATTCAGGGCACCTCACTTCTTGAACCCTGACTATTATGGGCAGCTAGTCTGCCAATGTAATACAGTCTCTTGTAGTCATGTCTCTCACAGGTATAGACATGGCCTCCTGGCCTGACTTCCACAAAGTCACACAGTCTCTTTAGTGCTTCCCCCTGCCTCCTGCAAGTATGCACCCAGCTTCCCAGCCTGTAGCTTGGCTGCTACAGCTTCACACAAACACAGTTAGAGTTTTGTGGTCCTTCCTACCTCTTGCAGGTCTGGACATTGGCCTCCTAGCCCCCAGCTGGCTCACTGGGCTCTTTGGATGCTACAGTCCCCCTTGGACTTTCTACCCTGTGTAGACAGATCCCTCCAGCCCCACACAGAATCCATGGCTCACTATCACCATCTAGCTTAACCTTGCTGCGTATGGAATTGCTCCCATTTTAGTTGGCAGTGGTAAGCCATGGGTGTTCCTGGATGGTATCCGGGGAGTGGCCTGAAGTGAATGCAAAAAAGGCTGTCTCATGGGCATGCAATGGGAGCATCAAGGGCCTGGCACTGTATGCAGCGGCGTTCTCAAATGCAGAACCACAGAGGCAATGTTTAGAGAATTTTCTGAAGGAGACACTGCACCAGGAATAGGACGTCGTAAGTGTCGATGGTGCAATTGATGGTGCACCGATGGTGGACTATTTGCAACCGCCGGCAGAGTTGCACCATTTACTAGCACTGAAAGTGGGTAGTCTCAGGGCTTGAACATTCCAGTTCTCACAAGTACACAAGGGAGTGGCTGAAAGTAGCATTTGCATATCAACGCAGCTGTGAATCAATAGAGAAATCGCATCCACGCATGCATTAGCTCTTCATTAGGCCATTTATCTGACACATAACAGATCTGTAATCCCCCCCTACAACTACTTGTTGTTGATGATTTTATTGTGCAGGTATCCACCGATAGGTATCAGGATCCATTTCTCATACTAAATTATTTTTTAAACTATTTTTCTCATTCCTCTTTCTGTGTAATAGAGTTATTTGTTACAGCAGCAAGTCAGAAGCAATCTTTTAGGCATTAGTTGTGTTATGTTGTCTCTCTATATCAGTGCAGTGTATTGTTATGCAGTTGGATGTTTTTCAGGTATCCTAAGGATAGATGTTGCAGCTCGTCCCTCTACTGACAGCACAAGGTGTCTCACACACACTCCTGTAATTGCTCAGTCTGTGTTTCAGTCCTTTATTACCACCCCCTGGCATGGGTCGGGGATGGAATGAATGACATATTGCGAGCCTGTGTCTGTCCTAAAACTATTTCACACATATAACAGCAATTTCATTGATTCCTGACCGGCCCGGACTTTCCGCCAAGAAGACTAATTTATAGCTTTCACCGAGTGTTTTTTTTTTATTGAACTTCTATGATTTATTAAAGATGACGTTTTGTTTCAGAACACAACATTTATTATAGCACACAATAATATATCAAACACTTGAGCCGAAATAGAGATTCTACCCTACGAAGGCTGATATTTTTTTTCCCATTTAAAAAACACTAGAATCAAAGCAAAGAATGTGAATTTTTTTTTAATCTGCTTTGATTGAAGCTGTAGGTTCCCACACTGATAATCTTGATAACAACAATATAACTGCCCAGTTTACAGCACATGTTATGCTAAAGGTTTAAAGGGGCTATTGCAATCACCAGACTGTACAGGGTGGGCACAACCAATTTTGACAACATTTGAATATAAAGTCCACAAGTGGTCCTAGGGTATAGCCCCTCCTCCCACTCTCACCTTCAGAATTTCTCTTGCACTGCTCCCTAATAGGGATGGCAACTGACCATCGATGGTTAGCAACTATCAATGGTTTGCCATAGATGGCCAATGGTTTTGCCAACAATGGCGAAGAGCCAAAGGTCTCTGCCATCCATGACAGACAGCCTGGCAATGGATTTTTTTCTTCTACCCAGGCAATGGAGACTTATAGCTAAGCTCCACTCTTTGATGCAAGCCATCAAACCCCACCCCCTCCCCTGATTGGCTAGCTGCCCAGCATGTCATGACCTGCAAAGCCCTGTCCCCTTTCCTTATTGCCCTGCATGTCACAGAACAGGTATGGCTGTCGATATGTGAAACCATCAATGGTTTCCCTTTGTTTCGGAGCATCGATGTTAAGCACTGATAGCATCAATGTTGGATAAGACTTCGATGGCTATCCCTACTCCGTAACTCTGGAATGCCCTCATACGCTCAACCCGACTCCCTGCCTTTATACCTGCCATTAAATTAATATCTTCAGTCAAGGCTATCATCCCTTCTACTATCCCTATAGCCGCCGCACTCCCCATCTCTGTTTCCTTCGCAGCACTTTTGTCTACCAACACCCCCTCTAAAATGTAAGCTAGAGCAGGGCCCTCTGGGGGGCGTCACTGAGTCAGCCTATTAAAAAATAAAGGAATTCTTTGTTGTACTTAATGCAGGTGGTGGCTGTAATACATATAAGACGCCATCTCCACAGTTTCACCTGAGGGGCTGGCAATCAATGATGTGTGGTGAGGCACACATGTACAAAAACAAAGTTTTTATATCAAAACTCTGGAGCATGAAAGGGAATATGATAGGGGAGGGAGTATGACAGGGGAGACTGTGCCTCCCCTGCCTACCCTGACTGCACATCCCTGCTGGCAAGTGGGTACTGGTGGTGGTGGGAAGAAGAACACTTAATCTAAGATGCTGAGAAACCTTGTACCAGCCTTTATTGTGGAAGTGGTGGTTCACTGATGGTGAAAATGGTTTGATGGCCACCTTTAGACTGCTGACACTCACAGATCTGTTCAACCATATCTGCTCTTCTTAATGGAAACTGCCATACTGTTTAACATGCTGAAATAAAGTGGAACATCTGAAACTCCAATGAAACAGTGCCAACACATGACCAAATTATCATGAAAAAATATATATTTTTTAAAAAGTAACTTTGAGATGTGAAAATAATCATCGGGAACAATTACAGTTCACGGGGTCATTTACAAAATGCAGATTTGTACTTAACCTTCCCCTCCACTAAATGAGCAGAACTCTATGAGCTCCATGCCAGGAGAAATACTAATAAGTTCCTATAAGGGGACAGACAGAGCTCAATACATGCAGCCAGGGCAGCAGAGACTTTGCTGGACGGGCCCAGGTGCTGGAGGAGCGTGACTGTTGAGTGTGACTGTTGAAGTATACATTACATGACCTTCAAGGGCCTGATCGCGGCATTGCATGGGGGTGTGCAACCCCCACCCTCTCTGAAGGCCCAGGCTCAGTAATCTGTACCCACTCCCCCTCCCTTTCAACTTTCCCACATGCGGCCTTAGTGCTAGAAACCGCCACTGGGCTATTTGAAATCTCTTCTCTCAATTCTCCATTTTTGCTCTTTTTCCCGAACATTCCTGTAAGTAACAAACTCACTATAAGGCTGAAGCAGAGGTGAACTTGTGTCAGCTGTAATTGCCCCCGCATTGTATGCACAAAACTAAATGCAGATATTTGTCTGTATGCAGAATCGTCCCCATCTCTGCGACTGGACCACCCTTACTGTATCTGTACACTTGGTGTATACCCATCATTGTCATCATCATCATTATCAGTGTGCACTTACACCTGCTCTATCCCTAGTGCAGAAGATGCACAGAAAACAAACAGGTGTCTTTACGCTTCCACATAACATTGCATAGCCCTCAATTTCGTCCGCATGCCCTACTCGAGAACGCCCAGTTATGCCCCTTCAGTAGCATGTGGAGATGCATCGTTGTATTTGTGTATGCCTGGTTCCGGATCCTGTATGAAAATTCACAAGATACGCTCCGCAAAAAGGCTGCATGTGCTCAGATATCCTGCATTCTTTTTTAATGTCTCATTATATTTACTACAATCATTACTGGAAGTTGATGTTGAACATACCGTACTGTAAACAGCTCTTCATTCGAATTTCATGTTCTCCAACTGCATCTTAAAGATTGTGGGCCTGATTCAGAGCCGGATGCTCTGACCAGTGCGCTCGCTCTGAATCAGGGCCCTCCTACCTCAACTTAGAGTGGCCTCTTGGACGCTCGCATAGCTGTGAGTTGCCACACACAGCTTATGCGAGCGTCCATGATGATGGTCGCGATGGTCAAGACCATCGCGACCATCGGGCTTGCGACGAGGGTCTCGGGCTTGCGGTAGGGTCTCGCTGCCGCAAGCCCTGGAGTGATTTTGGCTCTATCAGAGCCAAAATCACTCCCACAGACATCACTAGTGATGTCAGTGGGGCCGGACCCAGACGGAAGGCGTTCCCATGGGAACGCCTCTGTCTGGCGGCCACGCCCCCGGCACGCCCACCAAAGGGGGCGTGCTGTCACTCACCATCAACAGCACGCCCCCTTTGGTGCGAGACCCTGAGCGACGGTTACCCCGTCGCTCGCCGGGTCTCGCACATGCGCACGACGGAGCTCCCTCCATCGTGCGCATGCACATTTGGGTACCATTGACCCACTTGCGAGCGTCCTGCGCTCGCGAGCAGGTCTAAATGAGACCCTGTGTCTGCTGTGATCTGAAACTAATTTATGTCTAAGCAGAAAAGTAGGGGAAAAAAACCCATCTTGGCATAATATAGGTGTATTAATACTGTATGAGGAGTGATAGATCTTTGTGTTTTCAGGAGTGATCTTACATACGGTACAGTATGCCTTCTGATCTTTTGTAGTCATTTAAGCACATTTTCTGCATAACTTCAAACAACTGGTATCTTGTATTCAAGCTGACCAGTTTCGCAGGCAGGTCATGTATTATTTCTGCCTCCGGGGTCCCTTTAAATTTTAACATGCACCTACTGTACCTACAACGAATTCTGTACATCAAGATTACATTCCAAATGCATCCTGCAAAAATGAGGCTGTACGCATTAGCATAACGATAATGTAATGGTTTGTACATGTCTCAGATCAGATTATAATGTCATTGCTCAGGTTGATTATAGTGGTATGATAAATCAGTTATTTAATAACAGTTACAGAGAGCATATTATCCCCTGTATTACAGTGGCAAGCCTCTCTAAAGCTGGCCACACATCTAAAGATTATCTCTCCAACCAGCCAACTAGTTGATTGGTTGGAATGAAAATCTGGTAAGGTATAGGTGTAACATGATCAGCAATTTGCTCCTAAATGCCAGGAAACAGAAGAAAATGGACGTTCAGACAAGTTTGTTAAATGTTTGATCTAAACAATTTGTTAAATGAACAGTTTTTGTCCATTTTCCGGCATTTGGGAGCAAATTGCTTATTGCCATTTGCTTTCATACCTTACCAAATTTTCATTCCAACCAATCAACAAGTTGGCTGGTTGGACAGCTAATCTTTCGATGTGTGGCCAGCTTTAAACTGTACCAAATTTGCTGTAAAAACACTAGCTTCCATTAATGCCCCTTTTACACTCCTACAAAAACCTATGTTATTGCCGGATTGATCCGGGTCGTGGTTCGGTGTGAAAGGGCTAACCCGGGTCCAATGACCCAGGAGTCTGACCCGGATAGCTACGTACCCGGGTTGGTCCAAGAAGGACTCGGGTTACAGGGCAGCGTGAATGGGTAACCCGGATCATCCGACCAAGGTCCCATTCACTGCGTAGAGAGATCCGCATTACCAGCACTTGGTGATGATGTCATCTCCAGTCGCCGGCAGAGGTAAGCCCCGGCAATATCCCAGGTCCAGCCTGCAGTGTCCCGAGCTGGACATGGGATTTAAGTGTAAAAGGGGTATTACAAATGCAGTGAAATGTGACACAGGGCCTGATTCGGAGGTAGACGCAGTGGGACGTAAGCGGCCAAGTCACACTGCGCATGCATCCTGATATTTCCTGCCAGGAGATGCAGTATGATTTTGGACGCAGGGATTTAAGAGGGTGTTCCTGGAAGGTAACATGGGGGTGGCTGGACAGATACAGGTGTGTCTAAAGACGCAGTGATACTGACACAAGATGCTATGTTCAGAGGGCAAATTACACATGCTATAGAGATGGTACAAGCTTCGATGTTGTGACTGATGGTGTGCTGATGATAGATGGGGCAGTTTCCCTTCGCCACGCACCAAAAGTGATTGCAGGCACACTGCCCAATGCGATATCCTGTGATTGGCTGTGCAGCACGGCCAGAGCCGTACAGAGCTGTCCTGGGCCTAATCGTGGGAGGTGTGGCCACACCCACTTAGGGAAAAAACAAAGAGCTAAGGGAACAACATACCTTTTTTGTGGCGCTGTGCACTGGGGAGGGGGGGGTGCTGTGCACTGGGGAGGAGGGCGCTGTGTGCTGGGGAGAGGGGCGCTGTAAGCCCCTCAGTACAGCGCACATTGCTGGGAAAAAGGTCTATAGCCCCTTACTGCCCCCCCCCCCCAATGGAGTCCAGCACACAGCAGCATGTGCTGGGCTGCTTACAGGTAAAAGGGAAGGGGGATGGCATCGGACCTGGGACCCCTCCAGCAAGCCTGGCCCTAGGTAAATAGGACCCGCACCCCCCCTCTCTGCACCCCTGAGCATGTCCAATTATGCAGCATCGCATGTGACCCGCTGGAGCGAGCAGCCGGGCATACACAGTGTACAATATGCCCGATTTGTTGTTCCCATTTGCCCAAATTGGACCAACTTTGTGTAAGTGTAAATCCACCTTGAGGGCTCTTCTTTTACATTTCAGTTAAAGGGATAAGATATTCTTATGCAGGTACAGGAAGCGGACTGTGGGTATTTAGGGGTTGTGAATATGCGTATTTTATTCGCCACAGTTGCTATTTGGACATTGAAAATTTTCAAACTTACATAAGGGAAAACAAAAATTGCAATCTTAAATTTGCTCACCTAATAAATGTTTTATGTGGAATTCCACCGTCAGAGGACACTATTGTCCAGGCAGAGTCTGTTGGGTATATTCAATTGTATCTTACTGTATACATAGGAAAAAAAGGACAGTTAGTAACTCAGCTCGCCTATAGCTTACTTAACTTCTAGTGGCCAGATAAGTGTGTCCATGTTTTATAAACTAGCTGGCAGGCTAGAACTAGTGGTGTGCAAGTGGCACCACTGCACAGAGCGTTGCTGCCGTCTGACTTTTGCTTCTGATAAAGAAAAAGGGAGAGATTCCACACAGAGCCGTAACTAGAATTTAATGTAACCAACCATAATGCATTACTCAAAATATTTCATCAATAGATGTTGGTGGTGCTCCCATAGCCTAAGACAGAATATTGTAATAAGCAAAAGAAAAAAAGTAAGGCTAGTCGTTGGGGCACACTTATACGAAATCGTAAATATTATATTTAAATATAATTTTTAATAAGTATGTGTAAAAATTATTAGTAAGAGGTACCAAGGTTAAACAATTTGTATTGGCGAAGTTATTTATTAGACAATTTCTGCATATCACCAAAACATTCCAAAATTTAGGTAAAAATACAAACGTTTCACATACTATTACATAATTGATACCATGGATACTGGTATACAAGCTACACTGTGTGCAGTCCTATAACCCCTATTGATCAGTGCAAAATAACCTGCAGCACCTGGTATTCCTAGGGGTCTCCCATACCGGTACTGACCAGGCCTTTCACTGTATCGCTTCCAAAATCAAACGAGTTCGGGCATAGTCAGTGAAGTATGGCTGTAGGTATTTATATGTCACTGAGACCATAAGGGGATTTACCTTATGCACACAGTCTGAGCTTGCTTAAAATGTAGGACTAATCACACCAGGAGAGTCCATTTATTAAGATTTAACTTTCAAGGAAAGTGATGCATAGGCATACCTTACTTGTGATTGTGATTGCAAAGTGCCAAAGATTAACCCCACCGTTCAGGCATATAGCCTGTCAGTCATAATACGATACAAAGTCGGGGTGATATAGAGTCCAGTCCAAGCACTGGACTCGGTCTCTTGATATATGAGCAGATTGTCATCCAGAGAGGACGAGCGTTTCGCCTGCATAGAGGATTGTTCACCTATATCACCCCGACTTGGTATCGTATTATGACTGACAGGCTATATGCCTGACCAGTCTGGTAGTGATTTAGTGTGCCTTAGCTTATTTGTTAACACATTGCTGGTAATCTTTGGCACTTCGCAATGATAGGTCCTTTATGAATAGATGGCCAAAAGCTTGGTGCACATCTCTATATGAGACTAATGTATGTGTATAAATCATTTACTCTGTGATTCATCAAACTAGGTCATCTTGTCTGTCATAATACAGAATACCTATTTAAGTACATTAATTTTGGATACTCTGGAATGTGCAATAGGATACAACGATTAATGTGATGCTCCTCTATGTTATTATCAACATTCATATTTGCTTATGTTATATATTAATTGTTGCATCACAAGTAAGGTATGCCTATGCATCACTTTCCTTGAAAGTTAAATCTTAATAAATGGACTCTCCTGGTGTGATTAGTCCTACATTTTAAGCAAGCTCAGACTGTGTGCATAAGGCAAATCTCCTTAAGGTCTCAGTGACATATAAATACCTACAGCCATACTTCTCTGACTATGCCCGAACTTGTTTGATCTTGGAAGCGATACAGTGAAAGGCCTGGTCAGTACCAGTGTGGGAGACCCCCTAGGAATACCAGGTGCTGCAGGTTATTTTGCACTGATCAATACGGATTATAGGACTGCACACAGTGTAGCTTGTATGCCAGTATCCATGGTATCTATTCTGTAATAGTATGTGAAACGTTTGTATTTTTACCTAAATTTTGGAATGTTTTGGTGATATGCAGAAATTGTCTAATAAATAACTTCGCCAATACAAATTGTTTAACCTTGGTACCTCTTACTAACAATTTTTACACATACTTATTAAAAGTTATATTTTAATATAATATTTACGAATTCGTATAAGTGTGCCCCGACGAATAGCCTTACTTTTTTTCTTTTGCTTATTACAGACTTTTGCTTCTGGCAAGCAGGGTGCCACAGCACGGATCGCTCCTGCAGTGTAGCCCGAAGGGTCATTTGAATGCTCCAGTCAGGCACCCTGTAGCCCGGATCGCCCCTGCAGTGCCATCTGGAGCATCCTTTGGATGCTGCAGACAGGCACCCTGCAGTCTGTACAGCTAATCAGTGTGTCCTCAGGATGCTCCAGTTAGTCTGCACTGAACGGTGCTGGTGGCCCTGCCACTTCTGCGTGCCATCATGCCATCATGCGCACAATGGGCCTGATTCAGACCCACTCACTAGATGCGGCCGCTCGCACCCAGCGTATGGTAATTTTGCGAAGTGACGTCAAGGCAGCCGCTCGCTCGGCAAGGCATAAGCACACCCACTATGTCTTGGCGAGCGATAAAGACGCCCACCAGCCTGTCTTTAGCCGCCCACTAGCGTACGTCATCTCCAGGTAGTATATTCAACCATCGGTACATCGGGTTACATCGGATCTGAACCGCATCGCTTGCGGTTGATTGTACAATACCGCGAGCACTTCAGAGTATTTTTCAACAAGGTGACGTGTACTATGACACTGCCTGTTAATTATGCACGTCCCAGAAACGGCGTGGAAACACTCTGGCACACCTGCGTCCGCAACTCCACTCCCCCACTCAACAATCCTCCTGTGAGCTGCTGGTGTCCTGAATGGCCAAGTGGTGGGCTGTAGTGTATCAGTGTTGCTAGGAGCAACAGAAGAGGAAGGAACACTCCAAACCTTGTCAGTTTCCCGTGCACATTGTCGGCTATCCTCTGCGGCCCCTTATCTCCTGTTTAATTCACAGCTACTCATAGTTTAATTCAGCTCTCCGGAGGACAAGCTCAGCGTACAAGGTTTAAGAGGAGAAGCAGAACATGTACAAAAGGATTAGAAAGGTTTTAGGGAAAACACGACAGCAACGGAATTGCAAACTGTGATGTCTATAAAGTATTTCCTCCCTGCTTGAAGTAAGCATATCAGATTAATTTCAGTAATCTGAAGCACAATTTTTCCATCATTTTTAATCTGGGGTCCTGTTGCTTGGCCTATTTACTCCATTGCTACTGAGCTGATTGATTTATGATTTTGTTAAAGGGCTGAAGGAGGAAAGCTTAATACATATTTTACAAATAATCACTTAGATTTTGGCAGATATTTCAGTGAAACACAGGGCAAATATTAACATATGCAACCAACATTATTTTTTATTATTATTATTATTATTATTATTATCATTACTATTATTATTATTATTGTTTCTTCCAAATAGCTTATATTATTCCATGGGGTCAATCCAATTAGGTGCGAATTGCGAGTTTGTTACATGAAACTCGATGACTTTGCACGAATGCGTGCACCTGAGAATTTTTCAATCCAATTAAAAATGCCTATTTGCGGCATACTTGCCGACCTTCAGCTCCCTCCTTCCGGGAGGGAGCTGAATGCCTGCATTCTGCGGGGGGGCGTGGCTGGGCTATGATGCCATTTTGGGGGTGGGGCCAGGGGCGTGACTGTATGATTGCATCATCGTGACCCTGCCCCCTCTTCACAATGCCGAAAAAAGGCATTGTGAAGCAGGGGGAGGAGCCACGATGACGCGATTCAGCGCAAATCGCGTCATCGGCCCCCCTGCAGCGGGGTTTTTTACTAGTAGTCTGGGGGGGTAGGCGGCAGCCGGGAGGATTGCCTGCCTTTCCGGGGGGTCGGGAGCGGCACCCGATATTCGGGAGGCTCCTGACCAAATCGGGAGGGTAGGCAAGCCTGATTTGCGGTACTCGCAGCGGAGGTTTGCAAATTGACTGCCAAATGTGATGTGAGAGATGTGCTTGTAAAAGTGGGGCAACCACCCTGGACCCACCCAAAATTGATAATTTCGTTAGCAGGACCGTATAGTGGGCATTAGGAAGGTACTGAAAGTTTTTTAATGGTGTCATATTGCTGATTTGTGCTTTTTTTAAAAATCCAAAAAAATGCAAAAAAAAAAATATAAAAAAAAATAAATCTCAAACGAATTAAACAAAAAGTGCAAAAAAAAGTAGGAAAAAAGGTGATGGCACTTTGAAAAATTGTAAAAAAAATGATAAAAAACCCCCAAATATTCAATTAAAAAATATTGTAATTAAATGTGGGGTGCCCAAACTAAAGAAAAAGTTGATTTTTTCGGTAATTTGAGGCCTGTTTTTAACCCGAAAAAATGTCATGTAATTATTGGACTAATTAAGCTAAATGGGAACTTAGGCGGTGTCCAAGGGGTTCCGCATGGTGTCCTGACATTTTAACCATAAAATAAAGATTTTTCTTTCCATCTCTCACCCTCAGGGAGGTGTGAATGGAAAAATCTGAATTCACTGTGACTGGTTCAGTGTGAGTTGCTAATTAGATTGCAAAATTAATTTGCTATGTGAATTCGAAGAGAAAACAGCAACACGCACTTATCTATTTGCACCTAATTGGATTGACCCCCATGTTTGAAATGTGAGACCCTTGATAGTAATACATAGATCATATATACTTACTTGTATTCCCATAATTTATACTTAATAATAAAACTAAAAAGTTAGAAATGTACTCCTTGGGAATGTGTATGAACTTTGGAGACCAATTTTTTTTTTTTTTTAGAATTTTTGTTTGTCTGTCAGTTTGTTCTGGCATCAAGCTAAAACTACTGGAAGAATTTGCATTGTATTTTCAATATTGTATAGCTTATTCACGTAGAAATAAACTGAGGTATGTATTAACTCAATGTGACATCAGGGAGTGGAGCAATAGAGGAAAAAAGAGACGCTTGACACTCGGCATGTGCAGTGTGCAGGCTCCTCAAGCCAAACATGACTAGATGTATATAAATATAATTTTTTTGAGACAAATATATTTTTAGGAACTGTTTATGAACTATGGATATATATAAAAATCAGGGCGGGGATTTTTTTTTTTTGCTTCAGGCCACTCGCTAAGCTGTGGGTGACCACCCACAGCTTTTGCGAGCGGCCTGGAGATGGTCGTGATAATCGCGTGACCATCAGGCTTGCGACGAGACCCTGTGGTATGGTCTCGGCTACCACAAGCCGAGTGGACTTCCTGCTCTACTAGAGCAGGAAGTCCACTACTGACATCACGAGTGATGTCAGTAGGGCCGCCCACAAACGGCAAGCGTTCCTAAGGGCATTTGTGCAGCCACCCCCCTGCACGCCTACAAAACGGGGCGTGCTGCAATCAACATCGACAGCCGCCCCGTCTTGTAGCAAGACCCGTTGCGACGGAGCTGCCGTCGCAGGACGGGTCTCACGCATGCACACGCCGGAGGCAGCGCATGCGCAGTGGGGGACCATCGACCCACTTGCGAGCGCTGTGCGCTTGCGAGCGGGTCTGAATCAGGCCCTTTATCTGGAGTAATGGTGGTCCCTGATGCTGAATCAGCCCCTAAATTACCAAACCTATCCCGCAAAGTCTTCGGTATGAGCCAGGTTCATTGCAGAAAAAGTTAACGTTAGTCATTTGGTGAAAAGAAAAGGAAACTGTTCAGGAAAAGCAAAGTCTCATCGGAGCCCTACAGAAATTTTGCATATCCCACGTTTGCATTCATTGCATTCAACTCTGTTATAACTGTGCAGAATTATATCTGCTCTCTGTAATTTAATATGCTGCCTAGGGACTTCCATCATGATCTACCTCTAATGCTGGGATGCTGTGCCCGTATGTGCTGAGAGCAAAGAAATACCTGCTAATGACAATGCTGCATTTGGTTTGTCTATTTTTAAATAACGTGATGTATATATAATTAGAGATCAGTCTGTGGATGCCTAACATGGCAAGTTTATATAACATGGCAGCAGTTTGACAGCAGAGGGAAAGAAAGATCACCCACTGTTAGAACGTATGTTGTCCTCCAATGATATACAGCTCCAAGCACCGTGTGCATGAAAATACTGTGTGTAACTGGAATAGGATCAATATACAGTAGCATAGTGATGTTAGTATTACTGCAATGGTAATGAATAATTATGTTAAAAGGGCGACATTTGAAAAATATGTTATAATGTGTTTAATTTATTACAATCACTTTGCATCAAGACAGGGCTAAGTTTTGCTATTATTCATAAAGTTGATCAATCATATATTCCAGTACCACTGTACCAGCATATCATATACCATATAATCTTACCTGCAATGGCCATGGACATACAGAGTGATAGATATAAATGCTTCACATTTATTCATACATTGTACTTGTACAATACTTGCAGCTTCTCTACATACTTCATGTCCCAATTACCTCTATACCCAGCAATGCTCCTGCCCTTACCCCCAATTCCCGTGCTCTCCTCTCACATTCTCCCCTCCCTGCTACTGAATCTTCTCCCAGGACTCAGGTGTGTTCTTTAAACCGCAAAAATCAGTTAAACAAAAACTTAAGACGCACATCCACTAAGCGATTTTATTGAGCGATTGAACGATAACGTTATCGTTCAATCGTTTGCAAAAATGTCTTAAACGACCAGTGATGCGCTCTCCCGCTGGTCGTTTAGACATCTATCATCCTGCAAACATGCTGGACAACCTAACGATATCGTCAGGTTCAGCACGTTTGCAGATGATTGATGAGCCTGCACTGAACGACTGAATGTTCAGTGTAGGCTCATCACAGACAGACAAACGACTGCGCGATTACAATGTCGTAATCGTGCAGTCGTTTGCATATCTTCTAGTGAAGTGTACCTTAAGACACAGCCTAACATAAACTATTAGAATACTGTAGTAGTGGAAATACTGAATTATCTGTCAACAAAACTCATATATCAGAGGTTCCCAAACTCTGCCAGGATATCCATGCTTGGGCACAGGTGACTTAATTAGTACCTCAGTCAATTTGATATAACCATTGGTACTAAAGCATGGATATCCTTAAAACCTGGACTGTAATGGCGGAGTTTGGGAAACTCTGTCATTATTGTGAAATATAGAAACCAGAGGACCCCCCAAAAAAAAGATTTTATCAGAATCAGACCCACAGTTTGCACACTTCCATGTTATCCCATGGATACTATACAATCATTCCAATAAAGTAGATCTGTCAATAAGTCTTATGTAGAGTAAAGGGGCCTATCCATTACCCGACTTTGTGAACAATCCGACCAAAACCAGGAGATTTTGGTCACATTGTTCACAAAGTCGGGTAATGGATAGCCGGCAAAGACCAGCGATGCGTGTGCACGCTGGGTCCTTGCCAATCCCCGACTGTCTACTCAACATGCCCGTCAACCTGACAATACTTGTCAGGTTCGGCATGTTCAGGGATAGGAGGTCGGGTTCATTCACTGAATGACGTTCAGTGAACACCGTTCAGTGCGGGCACCGCCCCTCGGGGACATGAAGGTCTGAACGCTGGACGTTCAGACTTTCATGTCGCATAGTGGATACCCCCCTTTACATGATGCAAGTCCCTTTTCCCTTATTAAAAGTGTGTTGTGAAACTGCACTGCACACCAAAAGTGATACATATACATACATCTGTAATGAGATTTGGTTCCATCTTATACACATAGCTCTTTGCATTTGTAGTTGTGAAATGGGTGAGAGAAGGGTGGGCGATTGTGTATGAGGTTAACATATAAGCGCAACGTAAGTCAGGAGGCATATGACTTGCTGTAGTGCTGCACTAGCTGGCTGCTCCTGATTGGCTAATTGCATCTTGACCCCTCCCATTGACTGTACTTCATTATCATTGCTGCGGCTCCTACCATATATATTATATCAGTAGTTCCCAAAATGTGCGCTGTGGCTCCCTGGGGTGCCTCGGGACACTTGCAGGGGTGCCTCAGGTTGGTGGTCCAGCACCAAATCAAATTATCTGTGGTCAATGTAATGTAAATATGTGGACAAACAAAAGCGCAAACCTATCCACCACCACATAACTGAGCCTAAGGATGACAGGTCAGCACAATTTACTGCACTTTACTACATTTTTTCTGATTCTCTCAATAACAAGCTTAAACTAGGGGTGCCGTGAAAACAATGCTTATACTCTAGGGCAACGTGATTCAAAAAAGTTTGGGAACCACTGTATTATATGAAGTCTCGTTCACTTAATCGCCTTCTGATTTAATTGATATTTCCATTTGGACCGCACCAGGGACGAATATTCCCATTTGATTTTTAAAAAAGAAAACAAAAGATGTTTATACTGTATTTAATTTGTATGGTAAATGCACCGTTACAATTTTATTAATAACACTGTCCAGAGGCTATTCTCTCTTGTGTATACTACACTTTATTACGCTAATTATTTGGGGGGTAGACCACAATATTTTTACTTTTTGGGGGGTCCTGTCCCCCTATGGAATAATGCTCTGGCTGGTACATTTTAATACTGGTAGTAGTTTGGTATTGGCATTTTCAGGGGAATACTATACTTTTCGTCTCCCTACTTATAAACTGGGGTTACCCAGATACAGTATGTAGGAGATACAGGAAGATGGCAAAAAATGTGCAAAAGTACCTTTAAATTTTGTGAATCAGTTTTAGCATTATCTGTGACTTTTGTAATAGTTGTTTAAAAAATTAAACTTGACTCCATTTAGATCTTTGTGCCATGGAGCCCCCTGATTCCCTGGTATCCTAATAGCAAGGAGACAACAGTCATCACCGCAGACCCAGGTAATAAACCTACAGAACATAGCTGTAATGTAGCTGTGACAAGAAGGCTGCAAAATTGCTCTGGGAAAAAAGCATGAAACTAAAATTTCATTAAAAGTAAAAAGCCTGCAGTTATTTACACCAAACGGAATGTGTTATATTTACAGTATATTGGTGGAAAACTTTTTTATATCCCTGCTAAAGTCATGTTTACTTCTATCCATTATTACAATAAAGTGTAGAAAAACACCTGGCAGTGTGTTAGGGGTTATTATTTACCGGTAACACCTTGCCGCAGGTGCGGCTTCTGTTACTTTGATAACCTGCATTTAGAAGGAGCAGTCTTTTCTTACTCATTCAGTTCATGTGGTTCCTACAATAGCACTAATTAAATGTCATTGCCAAAAAAGGCAAAGCAAATATTGTTTTGTCATGCCAGGTGCCTATTTTTGCTCAAATACACACAATTTTGTGGAGAAAGTGAAAGATATGAGGGGGGGGATAAAACTGGTGTCTGATGAGAGTGACTATTTATTGGAATATTCCCCAAAAAGCAGCCATTGTCCCTTCAATTTTCATCCGCAGATTGCTCTCTATGGGGCCTATTCATCATCACTTAATTTTCACAAAAGCAGGTGAAAATGAACATTTTCACCTGCAATTGTAAAAATTAAGTTATCGGGCCATTCATCAAGACGGTAAAGCAGGAGATATCACAGATATCTCCTACTTACCTTCCTCTCGCGGAATGGCCCACTGTCACCATACACTAGTATCACAGATATCTCCTACTTACCTTCCTCTGGCGGAATGATCCATTGTCCCGATACACTAGTATCACAGATATCTCCTACTAACCTTCCTCTGGCGGAATGGCCCGCTGTCCCCATGCACTAGTATCACAGATATCTCCTACTTACCGTCCTCTCGCGGAATGGCCCACTGTCCTCATACACTAGTATCACAGATATCTCCTACTTACCTTCCTCTGGCGGAATGGCCCACTGTCCCCATACACTAGTACCACAGATATCTCCTACTAACCTTCCTCTGGTGGAATGGCCGGCTGTCCCCATACACTAGTATCACAGATATCTCCTACTTACCTTCCTCTAGTGGAATGGCCCACTGTCCCCATACACTAGTATCACAGATATCTCCTACTTACCTTCCTCTTGCGGAATGGCCCGCTGTCCCCATACACTAGTATGGGGACAGAATTCATCAAGCTCAGAAAATATTATATTTTCGGAGCTTGACTGCGGGAGCATTCACCATCTTGGCGAATGCTCCTGCTCCAGCATCGCAACCTGCTCCTTCCCTATGGGAAGGAGGTCCGGGTTGCGATGAGGGATCCTTTTGGATCCCTCCGCCCCTGTCCGGCTCCTTCCGCTGGACGTCGGGGCTCTTATGCGCACGCGTGACCTGTAGGTCACGCATGCGCACTACCGTCACTGCTCCGACAGCTGATATCGCTTCAGCTGTCACCAGGCTGAAGCAATGATGAATTGTTTAGGTAACCATGGTGAGTCAGAATGTTAATTATCGGTGTTCGGACCCCGATAATTAACATCATGAATAGGTCCCTATGAGAGCTACTGTGCTACATTTCAGAGCTTTGTCTTGATAGGTAAAAGCATCTCCAGATAGTGTTATCTTGTCATAAGCTATGGGCTACTACATTGCCAATGTGTACACAGAGGGATTCTTCAGAGCTCTCTGTTGGCCCCTGGTGATGCATTCACCGACTGCAAGCTGCGCATACGCAGTCTGCGCCAAGGACCCAAACCAGGAAGCAGTTTAAAAGCCTTGCGCTATCACACCGCTTCCAGCTCTTTGCCAGAATGGGTTCTCATTGTATAGTAAATTTGCATAACAGTTTCCATTAACAATGGAAATTGTGATAAATATGCCTCTTGATGGACTGGGCTTCCCTGCTGAGTGTGGGCTAGGAACATGAATTCATCTACCAGTGCGCCTGGAGATGTTTTAGGCCTCAGTACAAGAGTGGGTGTGGCCAAGTGTTGGAGATCCCAGAGAATGTGAATACAGGCTCCCTGCTCCCTGGTACTGTGGGCGTGGGAGTGGTTCTGACTGGTGAGCCACTGCAGCAGTTACGTATTGCAGCCCTCATTCTAAGAAACCTGTCACTGACCCTGACAGAAATGTACTGACCCTGACAGAAATGTACTGACCCTGACAGAAATGTACTGACCCTGACAGAAATGTACTGACACTGCAAGTGGGCGTCTCAGTTATTTAAAAACTGGATGTGGCATTAGCATAAAGACACAGAGGCGACTGCAGCAATGAAGCAGCTGCATCCGCCACTGAATCAAGCTTTGGGGCAGAGAGTGATAAACTACCAACCAATCAGCTCCTGACTGTAATTTTTCAAACACAGCCTGTAAGATGACAGTTAGGAGCTGAACGGTTGGTAGTTTATCACTTTCCAGAGCTTTTTACATCTACCATCTTATGTATTTTCTTGGAGCATGCTCAGATTAGCATACTGGCCAGTTCCTGTCTGCAGCCTATCCCCTGGAACCTGGGGTTTATACAGTCTATTTTGTTATCAAAATGAAGGCTTTTCTCCATCAATTCTGCTGAAGGAAGCCTTTAAGTTCATTTGTCACTGTTTACCAAAAAGAAAAGTGTGGAGAATTCACTGGGTTTAAATGGAGGCTGCACACAAACTCTATTTAAACAAATGAGAGAAGCGAAGCCATCTCAGGATGGCATTATATGCGCCCTCAGGGAAGATAAGCAGGAAGTAACCGTTCTCTTCCTGCATTCTCCCATACTGCATTGCACCTCCCAGCCCCTTCGGCTAGGAGGCACATGCGCACAGGGTACATGCAGCTCTGAGCTCAATCTGCTCTCTGAACTGTGCTGTCCAAGTGTCCATCCTTCTATCCCTCACCCTTTCCCCTGCCATCACATGACATGCTGAGAGCTGTGAGTTTATGTGTGTGTATGTGTACCTGTGACTGGCAGCCATACTTATTGACCTTCCAGAGAGATTAGAAAGGAGATAATAATGGTTTGTAAGAGGACTTGATAAATGCGTAACCGTTCCTTAACTTAATATTTCAAGATAAAAAATGTGCCAGGTGGGATTACTGCTTTATACAGATACAAGCTATAAATATGTTTAACATTATGAAATGAAACTGTTTCCTTTTCTTATTAACATTTTTTCCACTCTAGGCAACTGTGCTGACGATTGTACAAAAAATATATGTATTTGTAATGCACATTTTTAAAGGAAGCAAGCTTATTGTATTATAGTTACCAACACTGCAATATTTAAATTACATTTCTGTTCATTTTTCTTTCCCAAGCCTTTTTCTTCTCCATGACAATTTACTATTTGATAAGACTTTGTTTGCAGTACATAAAAAATAAAAAAAAATTGCATTTATTTGCAAAGCATCTCACGCATTTATTTTCTTTTTTCCTTGCAGCTTGGCGGAAATATCTGCTTTAAACACTAATTGTAAAGTTTTTTATTATTGCATTTAAGTAAGAGAATAGGAACCTCTGGGTCTCTCACAGTCCATTTGTTGGTGCATTTATGCTGGAGAAGTGAAAGAGTAGCATATGGGTAGAAACTGTATTACATTTATACTGGAAATATATGTTCAGAATACAGCTCTTCCTAGCAAAATGTTATTAATGCAATGAGGTTAATTTGTTCTTTTTACTGGCAAATGGAAGGATGCTGGGAATCTATAGTGCAAGATATTACTTATAAAATGTATTTTTATGCTTTATACGTATTGTGTGAGAATTAAATGTTTTCAGTGCATTTTTGGTAGGTTCATATATTCGAAGTGAGATGGGGAAAGCAGTTTATTGGGTGCCAGTGTTAACTGTCAGAGGAGCTTGGTGAGACAGATTGATTTCACTTACCTGACTGCCAGGAAGTTCCAAAGCTTTATGGGAACTGAGTGTAACGTGGGAGGTGAATATACTGATGTACGCGGGCACTAGCAATTTTCTACCAATTTTTTTGTCATCATCTCCAGCATATCAAAGAGGATAATGTAGAGATGGACGAGATTTACACAAAGTACAAATCCAATAAAAATATGCAATTTGTTTAATATGCAGAGCCACATGTATCTTGTGATGCATGTGATTGTACATTTTATATAAAATGTGTATTATTGGTAATTTACACTAATAGCATAAGATACACTAAAGGTATAAGAAATTATTTAATATATTTAATGTGGGTTGAACCATCGGTGGGCATCTGCACAGTGGGACAAGTGACTAATCAGGGAATGGGGCAGCCCTGCGTTGAGATAAAAAATGCTGCATCTCTGCCATTGATGGGCGAAGAACCATCTGACCTCTGCCATCAATGGCAAAACCATGAACCATCGATATCAGCTAATCATCGACAAAAAATGGTACTGTAGCTAACCATCTGTATGATGAACATCCCAAAGCAAGTCCTCATTATGCATTGAGCGTATGTTTTTAAACTTTCGATGATGAATTGGAAAATGTACTGTATGGATGACATTTTGTTATATTGGCAACACATGCAGTGGAGGCAGATCCCATTAAAGTTCAAGCATTGCTTACATACTGTTAGTGGAGCCTGTGGTCTGGCATCTGCTCTTGAAAAATTGACCCGCAAAAGGCATTCCAAATCTCAGCAAGATAATATCCGGCAATAGGGTATGTTCATTTATGGAGCATATCTACAGTAAGTAGCTGTGAGATTTTTGCGGCAAAAATTACTGTGGCCATCGCGGCCATTTTTTCAGTAATTCGGGTGTGCGTGTTCCCGATTTCTGTGCTATCCAATTTTAAAAATATTGGTTGCTGTTGCAGAAACCCACAGAAATTTTTTTTTTAATTTGGGGAACAACCTGTACATGTACACTAACATTTAAAAAAAAAAAATTATGGAAAACAGTATAGATGTCTATTACTGTCCCAAAGAAAAATACTTAGCACTATAAAAATGCTGCAAATGGCTGCTTTGTGCCTTTTATTTTAAAAAATAATTATTTTATATTTCATTTAAATGCAAAGTTCAAAATAGTATATAAAAAGGTGATTTTGGGGTAATTTGAGGCCAACTAAAAAATTTTGAATTTAAAAAAAATAAATATAAAAAGCAATAGATTTTCATTTAACTAAACATTTAATTAGATTTGGGGTGCATAAAAACATAAAAATGTTGATTGTGGGGTAATTTGAGACCATTTTTTTCACCCCAATAATGACATGTAATTATTGGACTAATTAAGCTAATTGGAAACTTCCAATAGTCATTAGGGGTTTGTCCAAGAGGTTCTGAAGCAAGTCCCAACATTTTTAATTTAAAATAGGGATATTCTCCGACTTTGCGCCTACTCTGGTGCTGTGAGAAATAAACCACGTCAGTTCCTATTGAAATTACCGTGGCTGAAATTCTCGTGCCCAATTAAATAGCAAATACTGTTCTTTGCACCTGTGGGAAAAAACCCTGCGGCGTAAGATTTTCTAAAAATGAGCAGCCAATTATGGGCTATAGTGCTATTATGAAAGTATGCCTCGTAAAAGAAAGGGAATATGCAGCAAATCCATAACACTTAAATATGGTCTAAAGAGCAGTATTTTAGGAAAAGTTTTAATTCCTATGAAAGTTTTAATTCCTATGCATGGCAGTCTTAGTTTTGCAAAGAAAAAAAATATATATATTTTCAGTCATGGACTTAATATGTAACAACTACTATACTGAATTAGATGATGAAAATGTATAATTGTAGCAAGCATTTTATATGGTCTGCATTGTTAAACAGGAGCAATTATGTTAAAATGGGTTCTCCAGTCAATTTTGTAATCCACCTTCCCCAATGATGCCCATTTTTTGTTACTGCAAGGCTAACCAAGTCCTGTGTACTGAGTTTCCTTTTTTGCTCAATTCTCTCCTACACTGAAATACACTATTCTAGATTTCATAGCACTAAAAAAAAGTAGTACAGGTTGAGTCTCCCATGTCCAAAATGCTTGGGACCAGGGGTATTTTAGATATCGGAATATTCCGTATTTTGGAATATTTGCATACCATAATGACATATCTTGGGAATGGGGCCCAAATCTAAACACAGAATGCATTTATGATTTATACAGTATACGCCTTATACACACAGCCTGCAGGTAATTTTATACAATATTTTCAATAAATTTGTGGCTTAAACAAAGTTTGTGTACAGTACATACATGAAACTCATTTATGTTTCATATACACCTTATACACAATGGGCCTGATTCAGAGCCGGACGCTCTGACCAGAGCGCTCGCTCTGAATCAGGGCCCTCCTACCTAAACTTGGAGCGGCCTCTTGGACGCTCGCATAGCTGTGGGTTACCACCCACAGCTTATGCGAGCGTCCATGATGATGGTCGCGATGGTCAAGACCATCGCGACCATCGGGCTTGCGATGAGACCCTGCGGTAGGGTCTTGGTGACTGCAAGCCCTGAAGTGATTTTGGCTCTATCAGAGCCAAAATCACTCCCACTGACATCACTAGTGATGTCAGTGGGGCCGGACCCAGACGGTAGGCGTTCCCATGGGAGCGCCTCCGTCTGGCAGCCACGCCCCCGGCACGCCCACCAAAGGGGGCGTGCTGTCAATCAACATCGACAGCACGCCCCCTTTGGTGCAAGACCTGGAGCGACGGCTTCCCCGTCGCTCCCCGGGTCTCGCGCATGCGCACGACGGAGCTCCCTCCGTCGTGCGCATGCACATTAGGGCACCATCGACCCGCTTGCGAGCGTACAGCGCTCGCGAGCGGGTCTGAATCATGCCCAAAGTCTGAAGGTATTTGTATACAATATCTTTCAGAATTTTGTACTTTAAACAAAGTATGTGTACATTGAACCATCAAAAAACAAAGGTTTTACTATGTCAGTCATGCTCAAAAAATTCTGTATTTCGGAATATTTGGATATGGGAGACTCAACCTGTACAGTACAAATAAATAAAACACATTAATTATCACAGACAGGCGAGAAATCTACCTGTAAACTCAGATCTGCAGACCCATAAAATCAGTAACCGTGCTGGCAGCTGAACTGTGTCTGCCTGCTGCTCATTGAGAGTGTCATAGTGTGTGTGTCTGGTGGGGTGGGGGGAGAGAGTTATGATCATTTTAACAATGTTAACGTTTTATAAAGACTCATACACATGCTAAAAAAATTATCAGGATGAAAGTTAACCCCTTGTAGCTCCCAATGTGTTAATGCCACACAATGCCTATACTATTTACGTCCCTTCTTGGGAATCCACTTGCCATTGTGTAGCTGCACACTCCCTTAAAATCGACATGACGGTGGTCCCTTTTTAGCAATAAACTCTTTTTCTGCAAGTCTCTCTGTAGAGTTATGTTTCAACTAAACAATAGATTTGCCCTTCTAACATTGCTCACTGCACTAGGCTGCTTTTTTGTAGAGGACCAATAACTGGTTTATTATCATTCCCTGAAATCATCCCACACATCTCCCATTGTAGTGCATGACACATGAAAGGCGCGCTTCCCGAAACTTTTTTCAAAAGCCTTTCTCTCCTGTTTCCTATCAATGTCATAACCCACACCTATTAAAATCAGCACACTGTCTGTGTCACACTTCACTCAAAATCTCTTCCTACAATACGAACCGTTTCTTTCTGCAAGATAATGATACATGCCCTTTGCAAGACTGTCACTTTACTGCTTAGACTTTAATAGGTCTTTGCAACTTTCTCCTCTCTGGTTTTCCACCTTGCATGTACTTTCTCTAAATCAGTGCTGAAGGAATATTGATAGAATCCGCTCTCTGCTTCTCCTTTAGCAAGTAAAAAGGGACATTGAAAAGGTCACGTGACCTGTTTTGAACTATATAAGCACATTCAGCGACAGGCACATTACGCCAGCATCGCAAACAACTAAATAAATATGCCGTTTTTGCTGATGCTGTTCACTAAGACACTATGGGGGATATTTAATGGCATGCAGGTTTGGCAGTCAGTTTCAACTCAACGTACTTCAGCAACCACTTTGACCTCCATACGGTATTAAAATGCAAATATGAGATGGGTTTCAAACCTCTAAATCACCAATGGTTTAGTCAAAATTGCTGGCTATTTACTGAAAGCTGCTGCCATTCTAAGCCACCATTCTAGGTGGAAGTGTTTCTGAGCATACAATGCGGCTACTCTTGTGGATGACTTGCGTGCAACTATCAGTGAGGCCTTAAGTCTGATTTACCAAAATACATAAGTTTATTTTTAAGTTTTTTTTCTCGAAACCCGTGTGTCGATACTGATCCTCCATGTTGTTTTAGAAATCATCCAGAGTACATGAGTAGGGCCTTAACTAGGGTGGTGCGACATGCACAGAGCGTCGCAAGGCAGGGGACTCCCTGGCCAACTCCACCTCTGTCCTCTCTGCTCCCTGCCCACCTGAGTCTGATCACCCCCCCCTATCTCCTTCCTTGCCAACTCCCCCTCTGTCCCCACTGCACCCTGGCCTCCTCACCTTCCAACCTCAAGTGCAGGTGCATATGTGCACCTTTCGGCACATCCTCCTTTATTTAACGCACACATTTCAAAATGCTGTCATACCCGGGACTTGAACCCATCACCTCTCACATTGCAGCCAATAGGCCCCTTTGGTGTTCAAATCTATTTTCTTGGAGTGTTCTGAATGTCAGTATAGGTCTTGTATAAATGTATCAAGATAAATATCTGTACGTCATGTGGGAAGGGGCATCATAGCATGTGCTTTCTCTGGGTGCCAGGGCTTGTTGGAACTTTGCATCCAACAGGCCGGGGTGGGGGAGCATAAGTACTTGGCCTCACAATTTCTGATGGAAGCCCTGAACACAGCCACTGATTCCCGACCCAAGTGTTACCAGCACACCTCGAGTACATTTGCCGGTGAGTTCAGCTGCTGACGCAGGGTACATACGCGGACCTCCCTGCCGCTGATATTTGCTGCATGTACACTACAAGCAACGCTCTTTCTATACCTTCAGTCGGTGATCTACACTGCCGGCTCCAGGCTAGTGAGTTATTCTACTGCGCAATTATTGTGTCACATTTGGCACTATCAGTGAGGCCTTAAGTCTGATTTACCAAAATACATAAGTTTATTTTTAATTTTTTTTTCTCGAAACCCGTGTGTCGATACTGATCCTCCATGTTGTTTTTGAAATCATCCAGAGTACATGAGTAGGGCCTTAACTAGGGAGGTGCGACGTGTCGTGGCACAGAGCGTCGCAAGGCAGGGGACTCCCTGGCAAACTCCACCTCTGTCCCCTCTGCTCCCTGCCCACCTGAGTCTGATCACCCCCCCTATCTCCTTCCTGACCAACTCCCCCTCTGTCCCTTCTGCACCCTGGCCTCCTCACCTTCCAACCTCAAGTGCAGGTGCATATGTGCACCTTTCGGCACATCCTCCTTTATTTAACGCACACATTTCAAAATGCTGTCACACCCGGGACTTGAACCCATCACCTCTCACATTGCAGCCAATAGGCCCCTCTGGTGTTCAAATCTATTTTCTTGGAGTGTTCTGAATGTCAGTATAGGTGTTGTATAAATGTAAAGGGATCGGTACTAATTCATCATCGCACGGGACAAATCACCCCTTCCCCACAAGACCACACCACATTCCTTTTTTGGGAGGCACGCGCCTATTGTCCCTATTTAAAAAAAGTAGGGGGAGGGGGGGAAATGGACAAACGCCAATGTTCTTCTGGTTCAGGGCACCAAAAATGCTAGTTACAGCTCTGTAAATGAGAATTCACTTTGTATCTGTAGCATTATACCACATATACTGTGTACACCCTACTTATTAACGTAGTATGTTACTCTTTAGTTTATTCCGTTAGTGGTTGATAAAGAGTTGATTGCTCCTGCGTTGTGTGCACTAACTAAATATTCACCCGTCTGCAGAGATGTACTCATGTCCACGGCCCCATGCCAGGGGCAGAATCTTTGTGGTTAAGCGACACGTCTGCGACACTCCCATAACATGCCCATAAGGCAGTACATCCCCATGCATCTAAATAGCCACCTCCCAGTCACCGTCCAGGAATGCCCAATACCTTTTTATTAAAAATATCCCAATCGCTACTGTGCCTTTGTGCAAGCGCATCACGTAACGCATGCGCTGTGCGACTTTTAGCTACTTAGATGCATGCGCACTTGAAAATCATTGACCATATGCATGAATACCGGCACTGTGTGCGACTCGGAATCAGACCCTTAGTTTCATAGCTGTGATCACTATCAGTGCGCAATTGCTCCAGTCATGTCCTTGGTGAGAACATCCCTCTGCAAACAGGCATATTTGAGTATACGCACAACACTGTATAGTCCCCAATTATGTCGACATTCCCCCACTTTAATTTTACTTATCCTGAAAACGCCCCATTACATCACAGCTGGAGATTATGCGGATTTGCGCACAACTCTGCATATCTTACTGTACATGACAAAATGCAGCATCCGCCTATGCTAGAAAAATCCAAACGGATCTCCAGATAAACTAAAGGCGCACATCCACTAGCAGATATTAATGGACGACTGAACGATAACGATATCGTTATCGTTCAGTCGTCCATTAATCGTGCATGAATCAGGCACTAAAATTTCGGAAACGACCAGGGTGCGCGCTCCCGCTGGTCATTTCCGACATCAATCATCGCCCGAAAATGCTGGTCAATCTGCCGATAACGACAGATTGACCCTGTTCGGGGATGATGGAGGGTGCCTGCACTGAATGACTAATGGTACAGTGTAGGCACTGCAGGGGATGGGGAACCACGGTACGATTACGATGTCGTAATCGTACTCACTTTCATGGGTCGCGTAGTGGATACGCACCTTAAGACTCCCGTCATTATTTGCTAACTAGAGAAAAGCCTGGCTGGTGAAGCTGTGTTCATCATTATTGCATTGTGTGTGACTCCAGGCCTCATCGTCAATGTCGCACGCAAGCGGACAATGTTTTCAGTCAGCGCAAGCGTCCCGATGATTACTGCCAGGAACCGCACTGCGGCAAAGGACGCAGTTGCTGCTGTAATAGTTTGCACTTCTGCTGCTCCATGTTTCTTCCTCCCTGTCTACTCTTTCTGTGTCGCCCCTGTCTGTATGCCCCGTACCCAGGGCTGCCATCAGAAATTGTGGGGCCTGGGACTGACAAAATAGGCAAGGGCCGGGCCGGGCCGGCCCCCCCCCCCCCCCACACACACCTTATTCATTCACAAATCATCAAATGTTTTGGGCTAAACTTGTTAAGCTCTTTCTCCACTTCACACCCCCCGTTTATTAAATCCAGTCTGTGCCATGATCTGCCCAGCTTTCCCCACTTCACTAACAACCCCACCCCATGCAGTGTGTGCCATCTGCCCAGCTCTTTTTCCCCCACTTCACCCCCCCCTTTTATTAAATCCAGTCTGTGCCCCCTTCCCAACTCTTTTTTCCAACGTCACTTCGCTGCCCCTGCCCTGTTTATTATTATTATTTAATCCATCTGGCATCTGCCCGCTGTGTACAGCTTTTTCCACTTACCATATTTTCTTGTAGAAGGCTCCGAGTTCCCCACTCCGGCTCCAGAGTCTTCTACTCTTCCCCTCTCGATCCGAGGCTCCTCCGACCTCTTCCTCCAGCGACGCGCGTGACATCATGACGTCGCGCTCGCCGACTCCTAAACAAACTTTAATAAACATAACAGGGGCCAACAGGTATCCTTCAGGTTGGTGGAGTAGCGCCTCCTCCTCCACTAGGTCGGCAGCGGCGGGTTTTAGCTAGTAGTGTCAGCGGGCGGTAGCAGTGGCCGGGCCCCCCCCATTCAGCCAGGGTCCGGCCCCGGGACTCCAGTCCCGTCAGTCCCACCCTGATGGCTGCCCTGCCCGTACCTTTGGAATGTAAGCTTTCACGAGCAGGGCCCTCTTTTCTCATCTGCTCCTCAATCCCTTACTCATACGATAATCTACTCCAAACTCCTCACAAGGGCACCTAACGCTTGATTTCTGACACCCTGTTGCTTTTAGTGTCCTTGTCCTGCATTGCTTTGCACTGTAAGTCTCTGTTTTCTTGTTTGTTCATTTGTTTCTGTACTTTGAGAGGCGCTGCGGAACCCTTGTGGCGCCATATAACTAAAGGATAATAATAATAGTCAGGTCATCTTTGTTTTAATATATGGAGAGAAAACTGTTCCAACAGCCCTGTTGCTAATGTTGTTACATAGTGTCAAGATGAATACATTTTGTTTAACAATGGCAATCTGTTGTTTGCAAAGGGGATTTGAAAAATTATGAGTACTGGGACTGTGCAGATTCCTTCAGCTGTAAATTGATAAAACACATTGCAAGCTGCACATAAACCTCCCCAGAATATGGCGATGCGGATGCAGCTGATGCTAGTAGGCCTGCTCAGTCTGTTTTCATATTTCTGCTACAGAAAATTGTCAGTTGCTGGGAAAACATCATACAAATGGGTCAAATGTTGTATGCACTTTACATGTGTGTGATTTCTGTTCTGTAGGTAGTGTGCACTTTACATGTGTGTGATTTCTGTTCTGTAGGTTGTGTGCACTTTACATGTGTGTGATTTCTGTTCTGTAGGTTGTGTGCACTTTACATGTGTGTGAGCTCTGTTCTGTAGGTTGTGTGCACTTTACATGTGTGTGATCTCTGTTCTGTAGGTTGTGTGCACTTTACATGTGTGTGATCTCTGTTCTGTAGGTTGTGTGCACTTTACATGTGTGTGATCTCTGTTCTGTAGGTTGTGTGCACTTTACATGTGTGTGATCTCTGTTCTGTAGGTTGTGTGCACTTTACATGTGTGTGATCTCTGTTCTGTAGGTTGTGTGCACTTTACATGTGTGTGATCTCTGTTCTGTAGGTTGTGTGCACTTTACATGTGTGTGATCACTGTTCTGTAGGTTGTGTGCACTTTACATGTGTGTGATCTCTGGGTCTGATTCTGACCCGGTCGCAAGCGCTGTGCGCTCGTAACCGGGTTGATGGTGGGCCGGTGTGCATGCGCACGACGGAGCCGGCTCCGTCGTGCTCATGCGCAAGACCCGGATAGCGACGTGCAATCCGTCGCTGCGGGTCTCGTTCCAAAGGGTGAGTGCTGTCGATGTTGAGTCACAGCACGCTACCCTTTGGTGGGCGGGCCGGGGGAGTGGCTGCCCAAACGGAGGCGTTCCCATGTGAACGCCTCCATTTGGGGGCGGCCCCACTGACATCACGAGTGATGTCAGTGGGAGAGATTTCAGCTCTGTTAGAGCTGAAATCTCTCTGGGGCTTGCGACAATGAGACCCTACCACAAGGGTCTCGTCGCAAGCCCGATGGTCGCGATGGTCTTGACCAAAGCAAAATTTCAAAGCCCCCCCCCCCTTCACCTCCCCCCCAAAGCTTCCTTGGTCTCAAATGAAGTGGCCCGGGCCTAATGCCTAGACCCGGTCCCAGCACCGGCCACCCACCGCTGCAGCTGTGTTCTATTTGATGGTGTGACTGGGTGCAGAGGGAGGTGGGCCTCAGAGGTGGTACAGGCCCCATAGCATACTCACTCCCGACTGCACGCATGGTAGTTACTTCACTGGCTTTAGATGCACTTGTGGAAATTGAGATTTTACTACACCAAATGCCTTAATTATTTTAATGGACAGTTTTTTAAACTTTCTCAGAACTCCAGGCATGCATGGCCCTGACTGAGAAATACTGTTAATGTCCCAGTTGCAATAATCAGCCTTGTTGTGCACACAATGTTGTGGAGGCTTCCGGCCTCCCATGCGTGTTTGTGCAACCGAGAAGACAACCACAGCTGCTTCATAAATCCTGAACTAAACAATTGTTTTTTCTTTCTTAAATTCAAGGATTTGTTTAAGGTCATTATCACTGAAATCTCTATTAACTGTAATAGGACCTTTCAGATGCTAATGTTGCAAACAATAATTTAAATATTCACCACTTTTACTTATTTACAATGTTGTGCTCCTGGTAAATTGCCTGTGAAGGTTATCACTGTGCATTGTGTTGTTATTTAGGCTCAAAATCTTGTAATACTGCAAATATAGTGCAGACACAAATCACAGAACAAGGGTTATCTAAGCGTTTAAAATCAAATGCTTCAATAAAATATATATTCCAGCCAAAACTGACTGTCAGAAGTTACACACCAACCCAAAAATATACTTAAATGGCATCCGGCATTCCCGAGGTTCATTGTGTAGCCTGACAGCTTTCTTGTGCTGGCACCCTGCTGCCTACTCCGACTGGCAGTGTCTTGTTGTGACAGTGTCTGGATGCTCAATACATCAGGTTACCCGCTAAATGTTTAGAACAATAGATCCTAGCTAAGTACACTTTCAGGATGGAGTATAACTTCTAGAATTATTATTTAATTATATTGTAACATAACATTTCTTCAACCTAACAATTTATTTTATAGTTTCCCCTCACATACAAAGCCCTTATATTTTTCAAGTTATAGATAACTATAGAAACAACTTAATATATGTATCTACATAAAGCATAACTCCAGATATTGGGGAATTTAAAATGACAGCATAAAAAGACAGATAAAGTTAATATAACAATACTGATATCAGGGTTGTCGGTTGTGACATGGTAGAATAGGCTAGGCTGTTACAGGTACTTGCTGGTATCTGTATATTACAAATTATTGCTAGACATGTAGAGGGGAATTCAATATGAAACTTAAACTTCGCTGTCGAAGTTTACGTTTCATATCGGAGCTTTTACCTGGGATAACGTATCGGGCGCGCACCCGTAAAGTTACGAAATTTTCATTAAAAAAATTGTAGGACCCCCCTAAAGTTGTAAAAACATGGGGGATCACTATGGGTACCCCCGTTTTAGCCTGTAAATGAAAGTCGGGGATTTAAATAGCCGCAGCAGGTGTTTTTTTCCTGACATTGAAGAAGTGTTGCAGAAGAGCACTTTGGTTATTTTTTTCGTTTTTTTAAGTGGTCCCATCAAATTTGGGGTACATGAAAATGGGTACTAGCATATTTTGATGTCCCTAAAGTAAGTTTTTAAAAATTCTGCATTTCTGCACCTGCCGCTATAAATCTATTCTAGAAAACACCTGCCACATACTTGCAGAATAGCCCTGAACCTATTTCCCTATTGTTAAACAATTTTTTCCCATTTTTTTTTTTTTCACCCCAATTTTTTAAATAATTTTTTGGGGTGTCCCTATTTTTTTTTTTTTACTTTTTTTGACACAGTTATTTTTTAAATGTCAATCCCAGGGGTGCAGGCTATTTTTTTTTAAGCCTGCACCCCTAAACCCCAATTCTGCACTTGTTTTCGCCACCTATTCAGTGGTGAAAAGTTATCCCCGTTTTTTTTCAAAGACTTTTCGAACCTGTGAAAAGTCTTTGAAATTGAATACAGTGTAAAACTAAAACCTGCGATAATGACGTCATAGGTGCGATATTAACGCAAAAAACTGAGTTTTCGCTCCATATTGAATTGCCCTTATAATGGGAGTTCTACTGTATTTGGAAACATGCTAATATAGAGCATACAATTTATTATATTGCCTGAAACGTAGACGTAAGATGCACCTAACACTTAAAGACAATGGAGGCACCTGTGTTGCTGGTCAAAACAATACTCAAACTGTCAATTCTAAGAGCTAGTGACATCAATGAATTGATCATTCATGAAGTTAATTCACACAATTGCTCACTCTATTTTGTACTGGTGATTGGTGCATCTCGTTCCCCATAATTATCGTTTTTTAGGTCGGTTCACTTTAAGATGCAGTTAGATATTCCCTGAATATTCCCTAAATAGACAGTACATATTTGAAAAACAAAATCAATTTCTGAGATACAAGATTAGCTGGAAAATTGCCTTAGGGCTGGATGTGGATGTATCTGTCTGATCAGGGTGGAGGACCTGGTATATGACTTTGAAGCAAATAGCGGGGATACAATTAATTTAAAGACAGCATGGATTAGAAGACAGGCCATGAATCTTTGCCGCTGTTATTTCTTGCAGCCACAGGTCTAAAACATGAATTATTGTATTGATGGTGACGGCATCTCTGTTTTCAATAAAGTAATTATTCGCTGTTAGGTGTTGATAAATGCGGCAATGGGCCTGAATCACAGGTGTACTTAATGCCAATGTTTATGCAGTTTGAGCGATTGTAGGTATTCTGCACATACATGGGAGTCGCACTGCGCATGCGTGAAATTTCATTTTCGAATGCCGCTTCCGTAGACGCTGCCTCTGATCACCGTCGCGGCCTTCGGTCTTGCTGGCTGCAGCACCGGCCAGTAAGCTTCAGCTGGCAGCCTTCGAGGCCAGAAATTCTGCGTCCCCCGACGCAGACCCTGGCCTCTTTACTCTTGAAAAACGGGGGCAGTACACCCCAAATTCTGGGAGTTCTGATCAAGCACCCCCATGCTCCTCCCCCCAAACACCGCAGCATGTCAGTCATACTGCAGCTTTGGTGATCTGTGAGCGAGATTGCAGGACCCGTTCTGATAATCAGAAAACTGCGTTTAGAATCTCACTAGAGTCCGCACCTGAATCCGGCCCATTGTCACTTGCAGTGAGGATCTATCCACAAAGTGATTGACAGACAGGGACCATTTGTAGGCGGCAACGGTGGATTGCAACTTAAACCAGACTTGCCGACAATTAGCTCCCTCCTTCCGGGAGGGAGCTGTCGGGCTTACAGAGCAGGGGGGCATGGAGCGGTCAAAGGGGGCGGAACCCAGCAGCGACTCGTCATTGGGGGCGGAGCATGGGGGTGTGACAGGGCGATCGCGTCATCGTGGCTCCGCCCCCTCTTCACAATGCCGATATTAATGGAATTGTGGAGCAGGGGGCGGAGCCACGATGATGCGATTCAGCGCGATTCACATCACTGCCCCCCCGCTGCCGGGCTTTATACTTACAGGGTGCAGACACATCGCCGGGAGGCCGGGAGCAGCATCTGATTTTCGGGAGGCTCCCGGCCAAATCGGGAGGGTAGGCAAGTATGACATAAATGCAGGCATGTGGCAACCATTTTTGCAGCTATCCTGTGCACAATTAAAAAGGCTCCTGTGCCTCAGTTCCCGCGGCCATTCTGCATGACCATAGGGTTACTCAGAAGTCTGATCAATGAATGATCTGTGATCGACGCTGCGTCTTTGTACGCAGTCACTTGGATTTGCAAAGCCGCTGGTGAGTATCTCATTATAGATCCAGGCGGCTGCGGCATTTGCATATTTTCACTCAGCCACTGCATACAAATTTGCGGCGGGATTAGCGTGCATCTTTTAATCAGGTCGAGTATCTGTGTTCTTTATTCCTAACATAATGTCACTTCCCCCGCCACATACAGCCCTGTCCTCACTAGCACATCACTCTTCTCCTGATTTACTCTGTGCTGCTGGGGGATCCTGCTCCATCCACTATGGAACTCTCAGGAGCTTATGTAATAGCTTGGGACTTGCAGCCGCTGCGGGAACTCCTGCAAGTCTTCCCATAATTTTAAAGCGGCAATCATTTTAAAGGCAAAATCAGCTTGGTTTTGCCTTTAAAATGATTGCCGCTTTGAAAATACGGGCAGACACGCAGGAGTTCTTGCAGCAGCTGTAAGTTGCACCCTATTACATAAGACCCTCAGTCTGTGGCCTCCATTCTCCTACTCACATCACCTCACTGCCCCTGTAACATGCGGCCCGGTCCTCACTAATTTCAGCACGATGGGTTTTTACAAGTGGTGATGTTGCCCATAGCAACCAATCAGTTTCTACAAAGAATCTACCGCACTGTAGATCCAACAAGTAAAGGGGACTTTTAAGTAGAGATGTGCCCAAAAACCACCCTCAAATGTTATGGCTTTGGTTTTGGCAAAATTACCCTCAAGTGTTTTAGCTCGGAATCAGTTTTGGTATTGGATCTCTTTACATGCAATCCAAAACCTGAGATTTGTTTTTTAAATTCGAGTTCTGAACTTACAGCAGACCAGAGCCAGAACTCGGTTCTACTCGGAACCGCAAAAAGTGATCCGCACCGAGACTCGATTGACTCGGAACCCCAACGAAAGGGTGTGTTCATTTTTCATGAAAACCGTACCACACATCTCTACTTTAAAGGAGAAAAAAAATCTGGGATTTTCATAATATATTATCTCCTTCCTACAGATCACAGCAGGAGGTAGAAAGTTTGTCGACATTCACAATGTTATTTCAAGCATTTTAACCGTGTCAGCATTAAAACTTTAAACACGATGGCAAAGCATGTTTAAAGTTGCAATACAAACAAAGGTTAAAATGCTTAAAAAAACATTACTGCAGTGTCGGCATTCTCTTGTCAACATTACAATATCAATATTCTGTCAACATTGTTAATGTCTACAAAGCATACTTAACCTATGAAGTCATTATGTCAACTGTCACAAGGTTATGTAACAGTCAAAAGATTGACGTCATAATGTCTATAAAAATGTTGACACCCACAATGTCGACACCTTCAAAATGTCAACACACGAATTGTGCCAAAGTCAGCTCTTAATGCCAGGTCATCGTATGTGAGTGATCAGATTCCCAGTATTATACCCTATATGGGTGAAGATGGTTCCAGTTAGTGGTACAGTATTTCCGCTGTGTAGGTACAATGGCCAAGCAATACACATTTGAAAGTACAGTACACATCACATACTGTAGTGGACATGTTCTTAAACCAATCATAAAAAAAAAATTTTGGGAACAAATGTGTTTGTAATACAAACTTTGACACTGGACGGAGCAGTTTGGTCTTGTTTTGCCAAAAATTATTGCAGTATAAGAAAATGACTCAAAATTCTTTTCTTTTTGAAGTGATAGTCACATACTGTATATATATATTATATTCATATATATATATATATACATATATATATATACTCTATATGCATATATATATATATATATATATATATATATATATATACTCTATATGCTAAGATTTATAGGCAGTGCCCTTCAACTTAGTGCTGCTGTTAAAGTGTCATAGGTAATGTACTTGGGTCATTTATTAACAAGATATATTAGGCTATATTTGTCACACTCAGCGTATCATTAAATCCACACTGACATTTTCAGGAATAATCTCTGCTAACCACTGTAATTCCATCTCATAGGAGCCAATGAATGTATACTGAGGTACATTTACCAAGTGCTAGATTCATATATTTTATGGTCTGGTGGCTTTAAAAGTCGTATATCGGGGAAACGGTATAGGTTGTATTATGGATGCAACCCATCCAATATAATAAAAGAATGCTAAGATTCTTAATATTACAATAGGCCATTAGCCCTAATGCTTTTGCTCATAAACGTCCGCAGCTTGTTTGAAGGTAAAGGTCACTGCAATGTATAGCGTATTGGAACATGTAAGCAGTGGGTGTTACCTATTGAAATTATGAACTGTATTCTGTTATGTGAACATTTGTAGACATGCAAATTATCTGCTGATCCTACATTCACAAAATTGCATGTTTTATGTCACTGAAATGCCACGCTTTAAAGGTCAAAGCCAGTGGGGTGGTTTCTTCCCTTGCTCAAAGCCAACATTGATTATAAACGCCTGTCAAATTAGGATATCTTTAAAGATAAGCAATGTAAAGTATAGGTAGTAGAAAAAATAAACATGAAATGAGTGGAGCATGTTTACGGCTGCATTGGACACTATGGGAAATGTATTTATTGAACTTCCATGACTAGAGGGCTATTGCCAGGGATGCCATCAGAAATTACGGGGCCCGGGACTGCCAAAACAGGCAGGTACAACACCCCCACCCACAACCCCAGACACTTACCTTAGTTACCACCACACTCTTCTTATTATGCCGTTCTATTTGCTCCCCAGTCCTCACGTAAGGGGAGGGGGCTTTTTTGTGTGCGCCCCTGGGAAAGTAGGTGTGGACTCACAAGAAGGGGCATGGCCTCAAAGGGAATGCTGTATCCACAAGCCAGGCCCTTGTTGGAGAGGCCATGGGTGACGCCAGGGAGAGGCAGTGGGTGACGCCAGGGAATGGTGACAGGGGGAGTCAGAGGGTGATGCCAGGGGGAGGCAGTGGGTGACAGGAAAGGGTGACAGGGAGAGGCAGTGGGTGACAGGAGAAGCTGGAGAAGGGGTACGCTGGGCTGAATGATGGCAGGACACTGTGACTGGACTGGCTGGGGGTCTTCACGCTGAGGGGCAGTTAGATGAAGGCAGTGGGCTGGTTGGGGATGGAAGGGGGTAGACACTGGGATGGGAGAGTCAGTGAGATGGTGGGGGACACTGGACAGGATGAGAAGGGGGATCACTGTGACTGGACTGTTTGCATAGTACCTGCACCAAATAGAATTGCACATGGTACATGTGCTGGGGTTTTGGAATTGCAGAGAGAGAACAGAGCAATGACCAGCAGCACAAAAGATGTCATCTGTAGAACTGCTTTTCCACATCTTTGTTTTGCAGCTCATTGGACTCTCTCTCTGTAATTCCAAAATCCCGGCACAGCATGTATTATGTGCAATTCTAATATATTTGGCACAGGCACAGCATGTGAATTTAAAAAAAAAAATACACCTGATCTTACCTTTATGGAGGTATCTCTGCAATGGGGAACCTCTGAAGAAATTGATCCTCCCTGAGCAGACGGCGTCTTCACTCGGTATTCACTTTTCATGTAGGAAATCCCATTGTCCGGAAGATGCCTGTTTGTGTAGGATTATAATTAATGTCATTATCATACAACAAAGGTTCAACCAGACTAGCCACCTGTGTCCCTCCGGCCTACTGCCCATGTGTCACTCCAGCCTACTGCTCCATGTCCCATCTATCCCCATGTCTTTCCAGCTACATACCCCGTGTCATCTCCAGGCTCCTGCTCCATACAGTATGTTACCTCCAGATCACTGTAACATTCCAACTTCCTGCCCCGTCTCCCCTCCAGTACCCTGCACCATTCAAGCTTCCTTCCCCATGTTTCCTGCAGCCTCCTACTCCCTGTGTCACCTCCTGATCCCTGCAACATTCCAGCTTCTTGCCCTGTGTTTCTTCCAGCCACCTGCTCCCTGTGTCACCTCCTGCCCCATGTCCCCTCCAGCCACCTGGGGCTCTCCAGCCTCCTGCACCATATCGCTTCCAGCTCCCTGTGTCATCTCCAGCCTCCTGCCCCATATCCCCTCTAGCCTCCTGTATCTCTCATGCCCCCTGCCCTGTGTCGCCTCCAGTTATGTTTCACCTCCAGCTCGCTGTGTCATTCAAGCCTACTACTCCATCTCATTCTATTCTCCTGATCCCTGTGTCACCTTCTGCCCCATTTCACCTGAGCTTCCTGTCTTATGGCACTCCAGCCTTCTGCCCCCTTGTCTTTCCAGCCTTTCACCCCTTGTCTTTTCAGCCCCCTGCCCCTTGTCTTTCCAGCCTTCTGCCCCTTGTTTTCAGCCCCCTGCCCCTTGTGTTTCCAGCCTCCTGCCCCTTGTCTTTCCAGGCTCCTGCCCCTTTGTCTTTCCAGCCTCCTGCCCCCTTATCTTTCTAGCCCTCCTGCCCCCTTGTCTTTCCAGCCTCCTGCCCCCTTGTCTTTCCAGCCTTCCGCCCCATTGTCTTTCCAGCATCCTGCCCCCATCTTTCAAGCCACCTGACCCCTTGTCTTTCCATCCTTCCACCCCCTTGTCTTTTCAGCCTCAAGCCACCTGCACCCTTTCTGCTCCCTTGTCTTTTCAAACTGTGTCCCCCTCTCTTAGGGCTATTTCACACTTGCTGGTTTTCACCAGCCGGCAAAAATCCGGGTTTTTTTTTGCTGGGTGTGAAATGTAGTGGTAGATGGAAGCAGGTGTGTCCTTTTACATGGCTCGGGCACAGCACGGTCGCCGTGTTACAGCCGGGAATATCCACTGAGGCCTATTTCACACATGCCGGTTTTCCCCATCCGGCAAAAAAATGGTCGGTTACCTACCCCTATTCTGGTATATGAGGGAGATTAGCAGCTGTTTTTTTTATTGTAGTGGTAACTGGAACAGTCTGAAGACAGATGGAACTATTGTAGAAGGAGGCTGCCAACATTTTCATGCATTTAATGTATGTGATTTACACCATGGTATTATATGGGCCACTTACTCCACTCTACAGACTGGGGTCAGATACAGTGTGGACCTATTTGCTTATTTCAAGTTTAACCACTTATTTGCTCAGTTACTTTATTCTGTTGTCGGTGTCCATTAAAACACAAATCTGCTCTCAAATGAAACTTTTTGACCTAAACTCAGTTCCTGTTGTTCGCATTAGTGGAAGATCTCTCTGGGGAAATTATGTATTTCTCGAATAGTGCATTCTCTTCACTGCCATGTACACTGGAAGGACCCACTGGAGAGTCTTATTCATTGTGCAATGAGTCCTCGGGGTAAAGACGGAGTTTGGTACAGCTTTGACATCTGCTTTATAATACTTTGTTTGTGTGTATTTTAATTACAAAAATTTGGCTCAAGAACGCAATAATGATTTCTACATTATTCGCATGTAAAGGATAAAATAAAAAATAAACAAAACTTTATAGATAATTAGCTGATAAACTTTATGACTCACAAATACATAACATGCTAATGATGATCTATCAGGAGCTGGACGCCTACAGCTAACGGTACATTGGATTATTGTCCTTTTTTTTATACCCTTCCAATACGGCTCCTTCAAATTAGCTTTTATGTTGTCACATTTTGAATAACGAACAACATTTTTTTTATTAAACATCAGGTTTGCTTACTTTAATCCATAGGTGCCCAAAAGCAGTCCCCAAGGCTCCCCAACAGCTCAGGTTTTAGAGATATCCATGGTTGAGCACAGGTGGTTAAATCAAATTGACTGAGGTAGTAATTAAGTCACCTGTGCTCAACCATGGCTATCTCTAAAACTTGAACTGTTGGGGAGCCTTGAGGACCACGTTTGGGAACCTCTGCCTTAACCTGCTCATGACCACAAATATTACTTTCATAATCAGTCCCATTTGCACACTTTTGTGTTTCCAGATAATATGGCATTGGCAGAATATACACACATTTGGTAGGCAAAGGAAAAGTTATAAAAAGAGTTTTCAACTTAGCTATTTATATAATTCCTAAATTTTCCACAGCACTTTACAAATAAAAATAATGCACATCAGCCCCTGACTTAGTAGATCCCTGACATAGTAGATCCCTGACATAGTAGATCTAACAATCTATGGGGACTCAGAAATGGACACAATGCTGATAGTTTCGCAGAAAGAAGCGATTGTTTGCTATTGCGCATGCTCAAATTCTGCACTGCACACGTACAGCGAGTTACCCTACCCTTCCCCTGTGACTCACCACTGCCTGCTGACTCTAGCTACAGCGAGTTACCCTACCCTTCCCCTGTGACTCACCACTGCCTGCTGACTCTAGCTACAGCGAGGTGCCCTATCCTTTCTCTGTAACTCACCACTGCCTGCTGACTCTAGCTACAGCGAGGTGCCCTATCCTTTCTCTGTAACTCACCACTGCCTGCTGACTCTAGCTACAGCGAGGTGCCCTATCCTTTCTCTGTGACTCACCACTGCCTGCTCACTCTAGCTACAGCAAGTTTCCCTACCACTCCCCTGTGACTCACCATTGCCTGCTGACTCTAGCTACAGCGAGTTACTCTATCCTTTCTCTGTGACTCACCACTGCCTGCTGACTCTAGCTACAGCGAGGTGCCCTATCCTTTCTCTGTGACTCACCACTGCCTGCTTACTCTAGCTACAGCGAGTTGCCCTATCCTTTCTCTGTGACTCACCACTGCTTTCTGACTCTAGCTACAGCGAGTTGCCTACCCCTCCCCTGTGACTCACCACTGCCTGCTCACTCTAGCTACAGTAAGTTTCCCTACCCCTCCCCTGTGACTCACCGCTGTCTGCTGACTCTAGCTACATCGAGTTGCCCTACCCCTCCCCTGTGACTCACCACTACCTGATGACTCTAGCTACAGCAAGTTTCCCTACCCTTCCCCTGTGACTCACCACTGTCTGCTGACTCTAGCTACATCGAGTTGCCCTACCCCTCCCCTGTGACTCATCACTGCTTGCTGACTCTAGCTACAGCAAGTTGCCCTACCCCTCCCCTGTGACTCACCACTGCCTGCTGGCTCTAACTACAGCGAGTTGCCCTATCCTTTCACTGTGACTCACCACTACTTGCTGACTCTAACTACAGCGAGTTGCCCTATCCTTTCTCTGTGACTCACCACTACTTGCTGACTCTAACTACAGCGAGTCGCCCTATCCTTTCTCTGTGACTCACCACTACTTGCTTACTCTAACTACAGCGAGTTGCCCTATCCTTTCTCTGTGACTCACCACTGCCTGCTCACTCTAACTACAGCGAGTTGCCCTATCCTTTCTCTGTGACTCACCACTGCCTGCTGACTCTAGCTACAGCAAGTTGCCCTACCCCTCCCCTGTGACTCACCACTGCCTGCTGACTCTAGCTACAGCGAGTTGCCCTACCCCTCCCCTGTGACTCACCACTGCCTGCTGACTCTAGCAACAGCGAGTTGCCCTACCCCTCCCCTGTGACTCACAACTGCTTGCTGACTCTAACTACAGCGAGTTGCCCTACCCCTCCCCTGCACTTGTCACTCAGAATCTGTAGCTTTACTGAAATGTCTGATGAAAGTGTTAAGTGGCCTATCCATTAGACGACTTTTTGAACGATCCGACCAAAACCAGGAGGTTTTGGTCAGAACGTTCAGAAAGTCGTCTATTGGATAGCCGGCAAGGACCAGTGATGCACGTGCACGCTGGGTCCTTGCTGACCCCGACTATCTGTGGAACATGCTCGTCAACCTGATGACGAGCATTAGGTTCACATGTTCACAGATAGGAGGTTGGTCTCCTGCACTGAAGGACGTTCAGTGAACGGCATTCAGTGCGGGCACCGCACCCGGCGACCTGAAGAACTGAAAGCTAGACGTTTTTCAGGTCGCCTAATGGATAGGCCCCTTAAGTTTAGAATGCAGAGAAACATGTTAAGGCAAGAGTCCTGTGACTGCCACCAACAAAGATACCGTGTCCATGCACCTTTCATTGGACCCGCTCTGTGCCCATGGCATTAACCCTGATCTACAGTTAGGTCCTGATAGTGAGACAGAACAGCGGTGAAATCCATCCATTTTATTTCTCCATACATGCAGTGTGTTGTACTTGCTACAACTGCTGGTGACCATCCACCTATTAACTTTGGCTTTATGGTCACTTGGAAAAACACATCCATAACTCAGAGTTTCTCAATCAAATGAGAGATTGACAGCACTGAACCTAGGTGATTTTGTGTAATACCCCTTTTACACCGGAGCTAAAACCCGGGTTCTTGAAGGGTTAACCCGGGCAGCTCCCTGGTGTAAAAGGGGAGAGAGTTGGATCGCCGGGTCGAGTGACCCAGCAATCCAACCCAGGTAACCAGCAGGGTTTAACACGGGCGTAGCCCGTGAAACCCTGCTGTGAGAACAGCGCACTCCGGGTCACGATGACCTGGAGTGCGCTGCTAGCTGGCCCATTGGTCCGGCTTCAATGGCGCTTGGAGATGACGTCATCTCCAAGCGACCACTTTCACTACGCAAAAGCCGGGTCTATGCAGACCCGACTGCGGTGTGAGCGGCGCTGACTCTGGAATATCCCGAGTTGGCGCCGGCAAAATTCCGGGTCTGATCCGGATAGGAACTTTGTTCCAACTCCGGGTCAGACACGGAATTTAGGTGGAAAAGGGCTATTAGACTGCATGCTGAAACTTGTGTCTTTAATTAACTGCTCCCAGTGATAATTGGGAACTATTGCTATGCTACATTACCACTGATTTGCAACAAATTTACCTCCTTGTATATTTTTATGTATCCATTTTTACTGTTTCTTTTAGTATATGATCATTAGCTGTTGTGTAATTAATTGCATTTTATTTAAACTATCTGTATTTTTCTTTACCATACAAAAGTAAGACTTCTGAGTGCTTCTCTTATTTTTCCTCTTCTATACATTCACACATGGATTATATTTACTAAAGTGAGAGCTTTTTTTTAAAGTGGAGATGTTGCCCATAGCAACCAGTCAGAATCTAGCTATTCTCTTCTGGAAGGTGCTAGTTAAATGTTAAGTAGAATCTGATTGGTTGCTATGGGCAACATCTCCATTTCTAAAATCTCTCACTTTCGTAAATATACCCCATAGGGAGCCCACATCTCTCTTAAGAGATGGCTGCTGTATAGTCATTTGTTTGGAATATACATTGTGCAATGTTGGATAGCGCATAGTACTGTGTACTTTGTACACTATCCCTTTTAATGTTTGTATTTATGCTTTGTACTCCTGTGATGGTTTACTGTTGTATTTATGACATTTACTGTATTTGTTCTTATGTCTACCACCTGCTTATACCTTGTGACACTTAGCAAATAATAGATTCAACAAATTTGCTAGATATACATCATACACCTATGACAAAATGTTGTTGGTCAAAGTTGCTGTAGACACAGAAAATCTGATGAACATCTTACCTATACAATGGAGGCATTTCATGATCAATGGATGTGTGATACATATGTTGAAAGTGCTCAAATGATGTTGAACCTGAACATAATTCACAGCAAACAGCTTTGAACATCCTGAAACAGACTCAGACCATGTGCAGATAGTTTAACCAAATAGTTTTAGTGTCTCTGAATGTCAGGGGACCATTGCTTTTGCAACAATTGATATGAAATTTCATATACAATTAGATGGCTGCACTTCAGATCAACTCTGCATCCAGAAGAGCCGATGGCCTGATGACCGGTCTGGCCATCTGAAAGCCTGACTGAGCAGGTCTGCTTCCTGGCACTCTGCTTGGCCAGCATGCAGAGAGATAGAGCATGCCGTGAGGCCACGCCCACATGGCTTGTGATGTGCCCCCATGAGGCATGGCCACATCCCTTTGCATGCATTTCCAATATCGGGTCCAATTAGGGGCCCCAGTCCATTACTGGTACACACTATACTCCTGTTGTGTCTTAGAAGTCGAATGCCTACACGATGAACAGGGGCAAGTAAGGGTTAGGACTGATGGCAGGAGCACAAAGAGGGTGGAGAGGCTACTAACTTCTGGGCCCAGGAATGTTGGAGGGGTCCAGTGGGGCTTGGGCGAGGTGCTGAAGGGGCCAAATAGTATTTCACATGTTTTGTTTTTTAACAGAGGTGCTGTGGCCACGCCTACCTGATTTGGCCACGTACCTTCATTATCAATCTGCAGATATCTCAGTGGCCCAGCCTGATGGATAATACCAGGATGGATGATTGGATATTAGAATCGCTGTTGGTTAATTCCAAGAGTAGATCGCAAGAATAGACCAGGAATTGCAACACCCCCAAACCATTATATTGTAAGGAACTTATTACACATACAAAAGACTAATGCTGGTTGCATACCTGAGCAATGGATCAGCTGGCCACTCAATGGGCCGACCAATCCAACAATGTGGTAAGTGTTATGCACAAATGATATTGTGCATACACACCAATATGTCGCCTGACATGTCTGGTCACAGGAACTGGTAGTGACGTCATTGTCGGCGGTTCCTGGACCAGTATATGGATTGGTCAGTTGGTCGGACATACAGACAGCCCGATGTATATATTGGTTGTGCTGCAGGGCCTACGAGATATGTCTATATATATACGGGGGACAAACGACATAGGGCTCCCCTGTATGTAAGCACAACTAGACTAGCACTGGGCTAGTCAGAATCAGCCCTGGTTGCCAAAAGACAGGGGACAAACGACGTAGGGGTCCCCCATATTCTACGCAACCAGCACTGGGCTCTGATCCGGTCCTGGTTCTGGAAATACAGGGGGAGAAAATGTATAGGGTCCCCCTGTGTTTTCCAAAACCAGCACCGGACGTTTTCTAGCGGGGGCTGATGCCACAGCCAGGGAAGCGATTTCACTGGGCCCCCCAGCCGAAGCATCAACCCTGACCACTAGTCAGCCCAGGCCGGAGTTCCTTGGGGAGCAGTGGACTCTCCAGTAAAGGGGTTCCCCCCCTCCTTGGCACCCCAGGCTGATAGCCCGGGGCTACCCCCGGCACATCTGTGGCGGTGGGTGCCAGGTTGATAGTGTATAAGTGTAGTGTAAAAAAAAAAGAAGTGAAAACATTGTCTTTACGGGTAGAACTGCAGGCCCCAGCAAGCCTTCTCCTGGTACTTGGAGAACCACAAGTACCAGCATGCGGGGCATTAAGGGCCCGCTGGTACCTGTAGTTCACCTGTGAAGAAATGTTTAAATAAACACAATACACACACACTCTAATAGAGCAGGTAGTCCACCTACTGACATCACGAGTGATGTCAGTAGGGCCGCCCACAAACAGCAGACATTCCTGCAGGAACGCCTCCGTTTGCCCAGCCACCCCCCCTCCCCACCTACAAAACGGGGCGAGCTGCCGATCAACATCGACAGCCGCCCCGTTTGTTGCGAGCACCGGAGCGAGTGGCCAACCATCGACCTGCTTGCGAGCAGGTCTGAATCAGGCCCTTAGTGCGTGCACCATCTTTAATATACCCCATATGGAAATCCTTTCCTAACTAAGGAACACTATTATAGCCTTCACTTGTTTAGGGGTTTGGACTCCAGGATTAATTGATTATTGAAGCATCACTGCATGTTCATTTGATTTTACATTGTTGCAATCTGCTATCATAAGCTGTTATTTTTAATATTGTTTTTTCATGTGTCTATTTTGTTGATAAATGTTGCATTTATATTTAGAACTGCTCTGAGTGACTTTAAAACCCTCAGATACTACGGCTGCCTTTGTTCTATATCTTCTTTGTGTTGTGGTGAGCCTGACTCACTCACTCAGCTTGTTGTATCTGGAAGGGTTATTTTAACTCCTCAGTACTTGGGCCTTTTTTTGCTGTTTGCTGGTTTGATTAACTTTTCTTGAGAATTTTGGCATTGTTTTACAATACCTCATTAAATCGCTTTGCACTTTTTAGTATTCCAATCATAAACTTTTTGGTATTCATGTTTATTAGCGCTAAGCAAGTATGTTCGCAATATACAGCATTTACAAATTAGACTAAATGAGGATACAGATGGTGTCTTTTTTTATTGAGCTTAATTCACATTACAACAGTTTGATAGATGTGAAAAATAAAGGTGCTTAGGGAAAACAAATTTCTGCCTAATAAGGCATATTGGGGGTGTTTAAATACATTACCTAAAAAAGATGACAATTGAAGAGTCCTATGATATTCCACCTGCAGCCCTCCAGCTGCTGTGGAGCTACATATCCCAGCATTCCTTGCCACATTTTTAACATCCCCTAAAAGCAAAACTGTGGCAGGGCATGCTGGAATGTGTAGTTTCCCAGCACCTTGGTTCCAACATCTATATAATAAGCGGAAAGCATGTCTGTCTGTCCGTCTTTTTGTCCTTTATGCACGTCCAGAGTTTTGGATCTAGCTCCACCAAATTTAGCAGGATGGTGCAGTTTTACCAGGATTAGGTTTTGTGCTTGCATGCAAATTTGTAACTAGAACTTTGTGGGCCACATAGCAAGATCTTAAAAGGGCCCCTCCCAGAGGTATAAAAACATAAATTTGCCACCACACAGAGCCCAATTATGTTATGCCACACAGATTCCATTCAGGATATGCCACACAGACCCCATTCAGGTTATACCACACAGTAGTACCACTTATACACATTATGCCATGCAATAGTAGTGCCCCTTATACATTATGCCACACAGCAATGCCCCTTACACTGCACAGTAATGCCCTTTACACATTATACCACACAGTAATGCCCTTCACAGATTATGCCACATAGTAGTAGTGCCCTATATAACACATTATTCCACACAATTGTATGCCCTTTACACATTATGCCCCCCCAGCAACTCACATCCCCGTGTCTCTCCAGCAGCCCCCCCCCCGTGTGCCATCAGCAGCCAGCAGGTGTGGATTTGGGGCCAGGCCGCCAGCTAATTACAGCTGGCACACTGGCACGCAGCGGCAGACAAGCACAGATAGTGCTTGCACAATTTGAATCTGGCGCCGGTCCCGAGCCAATCAGGAGCCGCCACTGCTGCTTGGCAATTGTCTCTCCATGACTGCCTACCATTGCACCAGCTGTGAGCAGCTGATGCGCTGGCACCAAATCAACATCGCTGACACCCAGGCCCCCTCAACAGGGATTGGACCAGCCCACCTTGTGTGCGTGACTGGGTACAGGGATAGCGGCGGGCCACAGAGGCAGCAAGGGGCAGCCAAACCCCTTGCACCCACGGTAGTTGTGCCACTGTTTGCAAGCAAGATTGCAAACAGCAGGGTCCATTTCAGGATCAATAGTTATAGGCGAGAACAATATAAACAAATAAAGGCTGCAGCTGTACTTCAGGGTCCAGTCTTCAACCCAGGCAACGCCGCATATCCCATCTAATGTCAAATACCCTGGCTGTATGTCATAGCTCATGGCTGGTTCTGTTGACAAAATGGCTGCCTCTGCTGCATGTACTGGAGAGCTGCACTTATGTTTTATTAGGCCTTTATGATTATTGTCAAAGTCTATTGTAATGTTTCCTCGTTCCTGCCATTTTTCACCTTGAGAACTTCTCTTGGACATCTCTCCCCATCTCTAACCATCCTATTCCTATTGACCTAAAGCCATATCGAATTATTGTAGCCAGATTAAGCTCTTTATCTTCAGTTTTAAAACAGAACAGCGCCTAAAAACTAAATATATTAAGAGAAGAGATAAACTGCGCGAGTGCCAGGGGAAATATTTTACCTCATTCCCTGATGAAAATCTGTTTGTTTTTCATATCACTCAAAGCAAAAAAAATAAAAATAAAATAAATCTGTGTTTGAAAGGTAATTTGCAGTTCACCCAGATAAGGTCTAAAATATCCCTTTATATTCCTAACATAAAACAAGGGTATAGTTCTTGATGTTTTAGGAGAGAGACGCATGTTTTCAAGTTTCAGCAAATGCTGTTTGTAGTTTCCTAGACACACAGAATTCACAAAGCCTGGCAACATAACAGTTCTATCCTTTGTATAATAATTACTTATATAGGTGATTCTTCGAAAACGAAACAAAGTTCACAAGTGCTTTATTTGTCTAAAATGTGTACTTAAAAATATTATTAATTATTTATATTATTAATTATGGTAAAAGACCTTACACTCATTCAATAAAAAACAAGATGTAATTTAAAACTGCTAATAAAAACATGATTTTTAACAGCATGCTCTGCAAAATTCTAGATGTGTGCTCTGCCTCCCCTGTTGATGCGGACATCCGCAGGGTCCCCCAGACAAGCCCAGGCCTGTCACCTGTACCGGTCCTAGCCCCCTCTCTGCACCCCAAAGTGAATCTAAGTGGTTGCCTAGGTTGCCAGAGTATAAAAGGTACCTAAAATACTGAATGAGTGAGATAATACAGGTTGAGTCTCCGATATCCAAAATGCTTGGGACCAGGGGTATTTTGGATAACGGAATATTCCGTATTTTGGAATATTTGCATATCATAATGATATATCTTGGGACTGGGACCCCAATATACACACAGAATGCATTTATGTGTTATATACACCTTATACACACAGCCTGCAGGTCATTTTATACAATATTTTCAATAATCTTGTGGCTCTAGCAAAGTTTGTGTACAGAAATGAAATTCATTTATGTTTCATATACACCTTATACACACAGCCTGAAGGTAATTTTATATAATATTTTTAATCATTTGTGCCTTATACAAAGTTTATGTACATTGAACCATCAAAAATCAAAGGTTTCATTATCTCAGTCATGCCAAAATTATTCCGTATTTCAGAATATTCCGTATTTCGGAATATTTGGATATGGGAGGCTCAACCTGTATTACTCATTCAGTGACTTTATTGTCACTGTACACTTCCCGCTAGCATGAATAGGCATCAGCTGCCAGCTTCTTATTTTCCTCCATGTTTGTAATGGGCTGGGGTGTGGTGCTAAGCTATAATGTTATTCTGTGTGTGGGGTGTGTTTGTGTCTGGGAGGGCACCTATGTAGCTCTGTCTATAAGGACCACGTCTGAGTACTAGGTGGGCGAGTGCTCTTCGCATTTCTTTTGATCACTGCTGTGTTATTTAATCATTATCGGAATAAAGAATATTAACCTTCTCTTTAGGGGGGACTCTTCTGTATTGAGTCCAGAAAAGTACATTGTAGCTCATGGCTGGTTCTGTTGACAAAATGGCTGCCTCTGCTGCATGTACTGGAGAGCTACACTTCTGTTTTATTAGGCCTTTATGATTATTGTCAAAGTCTATTGTAATGTTTCATTGTTGCTGCCATTTGTCACCTTGAGAACTTCTCTTGGACATCTCTCCCCATCTCTAACCATCCTATTCCTATTGACCTAAAGCCATATCGAATTATTGTAGCCAGAATAAGCTCTTTATCTTCACTTTTAAAACAGAACAGCGCCTAACAACGAAATATATTAAGAGAAGAGATAAACTGCGCGAGTGCCAGGGGAAATATTTTAGCTCTTTCCCTGACGAAAATCTGTTTGTTTGTTTTTCATATCACTCAAAGCAAAAAAAAAATAAAAAATAAAATAAATCTGTGTTTGAAAGGTAATTTGCAGTTCACCCAGATAAGGTCTGCAATCTCCCTTTATATTCCTAACATAAAACAAGGGTATAGTTCTTTATGTTTTAGGATAGAGAGACGTATGTTTAAGTTTGAACAAATGCTGTTTGTAGTTTCCTAGACACACAGAATTCACAAAGCCTGGCAACATAACAGTTCTATCCTTTGTATAATAATTACTTACTGTATATAGGTGCTTCTTTGAAAACAAAACAAAGTTCACAAGTGCTTTATCTGTCTAAAATGTGTACTTAAAAATATTATTATTATTCATTATTAATATTATTCATTATGGCAAAAGACCTTACACTCATTCAATGAAAAAAGATATGCAATTTAAAACTGCTAGTAAAAACATGATTTTTAACAACAGTTGGTAATTCACCTTATTCAACAAGTTCAGTTTGCAACTTTGCATCCATTTCTACAAGCCGGGCTGGCTACACCAATAGGTGAAGGAATCAGGCCGGCCTTTTTGCTGAAGTAGGGGTATGCAGGGCCGTCGAGAGCTCTTCCGGGCCCAGGTACAGAGGGGGTGTGGCCTAATTGCGGGAGGCGTGGCCACACACCCTTAAAAAAAAAACACTTTTTGCCGGGGAGGGGGGCACTGTAAGCCCCTCAGCCCGGCGCAAAGCCAGGGGGGGGGCACGATCAGTGTGATCGCTCCCGCCTACTGGCATAGGAGATTGCTGTGTGCTGAGCTGCTGTGTGGGAGAGAGAAGGGAGGGGGGGGCGGCACCAGACCAGGCCCCCACAGGGCCCCTCAGGAAGCCAGGGCCCGGGTAAATAGTACCCGCTCCCCCCCCTCTCGGCGCCCCTGGGGGTATGGCCAATGGTCAGGACCTGGCCAAACGCTGTTCAGCATGTTCTGCAGAAGATGCGTGCTTCGCCTCCCCTGTTGATGCGGACATCCGCCGGGTCCCCCAGACAAGCCCAGGCCTGTCACTTGTACCAGTCCTAAACCGCTCTCTGCACCACAAAGTGAATCTAAGTGGTTGCCTAGGGCGCCAGAGTATAAAAGGTACCTAAAATACTGAATGAGTGAGATAATATTACTCATTCAGTGACTTTATTGTCACTGTACACTTCCCGCTAGCATGAATAGGCATCAGCTGCCAGCTTCTTATTTTCCTCTATGTTTGTAATGGGCTGGGGTGTGGTGCTAAGCTATGATGTTATTCTATGTGTGGGGTGTGTTTGTGTCTGGGAGGGCACCTATGTAGCTCTGTCTATAAGGACTAGGTCTGAGTATTAGGTGGGCGAGTGCTCTTCACATTTCTTTTGTTCACTGCTGTGTTATTTAATCATTATCGGAATAAAGAATATTAACCTTCTCTTTAGGGGGGACTCTTCTGTATTGAGTACAGAAAAGTACATTGTAGACAAATTACAGTACTTGTGAAATTTTTTCTGTCCATTATACTTTTCCAGAAGGTGTTTAATAAAACTAATGTGTTTTAGTCTTTTATCCATTTGAACTTTCTGATCAATTTAAAGAAAGCAATTTATATCTGGCAGACATGTTTCTTTTTAAATAATTGTTAGTTTGAAAGTTTGACTCGTTTTCAACTTAGCCACAAGATAACACATCATATGGATATTTTGCAAAGTATGCACACCACGGGCGTAACTAGGGAGTTTGGTGCCCAGGGCAAAATGAAAAACAGCACCCCCTAAAAAAAAATTAAAAAAAATAAATTTCACCTGTCTCCTCATGCACATTATGCCACACAGTAGAAGTCCCCCTTTTACAAGTGATGGCACTGTACTTGATGCCCCTTATACACATTATGCCACAGTGTACTACCAACTTATGTGACCCGGGCCTAATGCTAATGCAGGGTCACTTACAGGAGTATGAGCCACTGGCCTAAGGCCTGATACCTGCATGGGCCTAGTGCCCGACAATCTGGTGTCCGAATGCAACCTATTGGTACTTGGGGAGCTTCGTTAGCTCTATTACTTCCCACCACGGCTGCACTCTCCTGTCTTCCTCGTCTTTCTTCTGCTGCCTCTTCTTCCCCGCATCCAGTCAGGCATCTTCTTTCTTGACTGTGCCATCTTCTGGTCTCTTCTGCTGCTGCCGGAGTTCTTCACAGAACGTCCTCATCTTTGTCCCTCCACCGGCAAACTCCCTCTACCGCTCGGCGCCATCTGATGTCAGATGCCACGAGACGTGATAAGCTCACCGTGGCCACCCCTAATTGGCTTCAGGTCTGCGAGTCAGTGCCAAATTCAAATAGCCGCCACATGCCAAATTTAAATAGAGGTGGCACCAAGGCTGCTGGGCTGTGAGCTTCAATCAGCTTGTGCCTGGCGCCAAGTTTAACCCGTCACTGCTGCTTGGCTGCCGCTGAGAGCAGACACCTTCTCCTAGCACTGGCTGCCACTGTCTGCCACCGCTGCTGCACTTCTGGTGCTGGGATCTGACATTTGATCCCAGCGCCGGTATCTGTACTACCCTGGCCAGCGGCGCCCCCTTCTGCTGGGCCTGCCATGGTGCCCAGGGATGTGCCCTGCTCGCCCTGCCCTAGATACGGCATTGATGCACACCCTGTGTGATATGCATTTTACTGTCTGTGATCACATGGAAGGAAATACAACTTACTTTTAAACAAAAATGGCAGTTTAAACCGAGGAGATGTCCCACCCTTCTCCATTAGTACAACTTATTTCTGGAAGTCCTGTTTTAGGTGAACAAAAACAGCATAGCATGTTGGAATAGAAACAGGAACACTGTCAATATGGTAATGTCACTATCAAATAGGGACAATGCTAGAAATTAGCAAGGAGTCAAAAATGTTTTTAGATTTTTCCAAATTTCAGCAAATATTTTTGTATTGGTTGCCCTGATAAAAGAAAAACAGAATTCTAAATAAAATGCATTTAAAATGTTTATTTTGAGCAACAATATAGCATAATAAAGTCAACAATATTAAATTAAATTAATCAAAACTATTATGTTGCATACACACGGTCAGATTTTTCCTTCAGATATGAACGATAACGATTTAAAAATCGTTCAGTCGTTCATATCTGAAGGAAAATCGTTCATATCTGACATGCCTGAACGATGGACGATCAACGATGCGCGTTCCCGATGGTCAGATAACGATTTCAGACATCTGATGTGTTTGCAGTCAGACTTGGACGATTCCATTCATTTTAATGCAGTCAAAAATCGTTCAATCGTTCAAATCGTTCAAATCGTTCAAAACTTTGGTAAAATCGTTCAAATCGTTCAATCGTTCAATCATTCATCTGACAAATCTGACAAGTCTGACAAATCTGACCGTGTGTATGCTCCATTAGATTACAATAACTTAATATTCATTGTATTTTGACAACTAAAGCACTAAAGAGATTTGCGTACCTGTAATATTGCTAGGAGAGTGCTTATGTTTGGTATAGCTCTACTCCCAATACAAAAGATGCATCTGAAAGAAAACAGACATAATTATTTATACGCACAAATCTGTGCTCCGGTCTACACTGTAAATTCTGAACAAAAGCGAGGCACGTGTTTTAAGGGCCTTATTTATCAACAAGTGATATTTTTTTTCATTACTAATCTTAAATGATGCTCCAACCAATCAGCTCCTAACTCACGTGTTTGAAAAATGTCAGTTAGGAGCTGATTAATTGGAGCACCATTTAAGATCAGTAAATTAGTAACAAGTGATAACAAGAATATCACTCGTTGATAAACCTCAGTGTCGCTAATTGTGCATAGAATTACTTAGCCACATACTGCAAGTTCTGGTTTCGACTTGCTAAACAATTACATCTGGAATTATAAGACCTCTCCTAGAGAGTTTAGATAACAAGTAAAATGTTGTTTTTTTTTACTTTCAGCAGCACATTGCACTGATAAAAATAACTTGTCGCAGAGAAACCTCAAATACATTATGACGAGATGTAACCAACCAACCGTACTCGATGTACACTGCATTGCTGTTCCCGGTGTTTATTTTACTGACTGTCACCGGATGAGTCACAATGAGAAGAAAACAACAGCTCCGAGCGCAAACACTGATGCTGAGATTACTGTGTCCAATATACACATCGCACCCCTGTGTTTACTGAAGTGGAAGAGGCATTATTATTCTTTTACTGTCATTCAAATAAATTGCCATTAATAATTACAAAAAGTGGTGAGAACATATTATTGAACCAAGCCATTAATCATAACCTTCGTGACATAATTGACTCCTTACATTGACTTCCTGCGGTGAAAGCCCTTAGAATGTTCAAATTGTCATTTTGTTTGAAAAGAATACAATGAACTTATTTGGGCAATTTTATTGATCTGCCCAAACCTGCAGTTTAGAGGTCTAAGGAGATGGAATCGTTTGTTGTTGAGGTTCATGAGACACAGTGAAGGACATATTGAGCCAACTGGAATTTTTTTTTTCATTCTACCTATAAATACAAACATTAAAGGTTTCCTCCACCCATCTTGTAACTATGAGGGTGCCCTTTCTGCCCCACCCCTCCTTTATAATGCTGAGGTACTGTATTTAATGAAATTAGGAGTGTGCCACATGCATTACTGTGCCATCCCCACCTAATACCCCTGTCAATAGTCACTTGGCTCCACCAATGTTAATCACATTAGGAATAACCAGCACTCACCATAACTGGAATCATAGTTATGGAATCAGACAGCAGCCCCCAGCCCCCTTATGCTTTTGGTCAATGGTTGTGCTGTGGAATAATGATTGCATGTAGAAGGTGACAGTGATCATCTGCATTCCTTCAATCAATCAACCTTATTTAGGAGGACCATCCTTACTGACTGTGAGTGAAATAGGGGCAAGTGAGGGAGGATACATGTTCACCTTCTCCGGTCTAATCCATCCAATCTTTCACATACCTCTCAACTGCCCTGAATTAAGTTGATCAGTCCCTATTAATGGATTGTCCTACCAACAGGACCTGTGCTGTGACTCTTGGAATTGTGGAAGGTGTGTTTCACTCACTGCTGCTCTTTACAGCATGTGTGCGAGTGGTTGTTCAGAGGTATACTTAGAGGAAGAGAGGACTATTGGGTTTGCTTAGCTGGGGTATGAGGCATGAACACAAAGTGATGAGTCTATGAACCCAATATTACCTGGTCACATCCCCTTTCCGGATAGCGCTTGTCCGTGTTCCATGACCTGATCTTAGAATGTTGAGAGGCATGCTGCTAATCATCTTATACTGATTTCAGGAAGAAGAGAAAGTGATTGATCTCACTCTGTGCTTCTTCCTGTAGTTAGTTTTTACAGAGCGCAGATTACTAGACTGTTGGGGAAAATCAAGCGGAAAGCAAAAATGAAAACCTCTCTCTGCCCCTTTGGGCTGTCTAATACCAGGTCCTCACTGTACCTCAGGAGAGCAGCATTCCTGAATTAAAGAGTTATAATTTACAAACAATTGCTAAACATACTTTTCGGTTAAGTTTTCCTTGGTCATTTGCATTCTGAGCAATTTGTGCAGACACATGCACAATAATCTGTCAGACCGCCAAATAGAGACGATCTTCACAAAGACAACATGTTTACCTCTCAAATTTCACCATCCAGTTCATTAGATCTAACACTCTCTGCAAACCGGCATTTAATTGTCATGCAATGTAAATAACATAGACAAACAGAGCTAGGTAAATGAATGAACACACATTAATTTTAAAGCCTTACTGCTAAATTTTAATTTGCATAAAATGCAAACCTGCTGAATAAATGAAGTGATCCTGACATGCTACAGGTGCCCTTTCCATTTCTTAAAAACTTCCCTTCAATGTTGCGAGGACCAGTGGCAGGTGTCCATGCCATCTCCTCTTCACTGCTCCTCTATGCATAACCTTTAACTTACAAGTCCACAGGACAATGTGGCAATAGGACAGAGCCCTCTCTGCCCTATATAATCGGGCAGTCACCTAGAACAACACCACTGACCTCTGAAAAGGGAATCGGAGGACAGGAGGTGGCAGCAAAACAGTTGCAATAGGTAGACATGATAAAAATCCTGTATAGATTATATGCCCATTCTTTCAAAATTACTTTATTTGGGGTTTTGACACAAAGGCCCGTATTCAATTTGGAGCGAAAAGCCGGAATCGGCGAAAAAGTTTCGCCGATAACGTCATTTCGCCAGGCGGAAAAGTTTCGCCGTATTCAATTTGAAAGACTTTCTGCCTATGCGGAAAGTCAATGCAATGTAACAGGCGAAAAAGTTTCACCTATGAATAGCAGGCGGAAAAAAGTGCAGAATTGGGGTTTTGGGGTGCAACATTGCGGGAACCCCCGTGCAGCCTTCAGACAGTCCCCCAAAGGTAAATTGTGTCAAAAAAAATGTAAAAAACACTTAAGAACACCCCAAAAAATCACATTCATTTTGGGGGCAAAAAAAAAAAAGTTGGGGGACAAACTTAAAAACTAGCGAACTAGACTCTAGGGGGGTCCCCAAGTAAACATACTTTTCGGCTAAATTTATGGCCCATGTGTTTTTTTCATTGCAGGTGCTTGCGGCAGGTGGATTTCTCACGATTTTTTCAACTTCAGTTTAGCAACTTTAAAATATGCTGGCCCCCATTTTCAAGTGCCCCAAATTTGCTGGGATAAGTTATTTTCTGCAAAAAAAAATCCTGAATACTATTCTGCACCACTTATAGAAAAACGCAATTTACTGTAGCAGCTATTGAGCCCGTTTAAAAACACCAAATACCTTCAGCAAGCCAAATCGGGGGTTAGCATAGCTAACCCCCATGTCAGAGCATCTTTTGGGGGTGTCAGGCTGATTTCCCCAAATCTGATAGGACTTTCCGCTTGTTTCAGTTTCGCCGGGTCCCGTTTTCATGTACTTTCAAATTGAATATGGGGATACGCGAGTACGCGCACGATACTTTTCCGCATGCAAAACAGGCGAAGTAGGTGGAAAGTCTGGGAGTTGAAAAAGTATCGTGGGTGCGAATAAAATTGAATACGGCTCAAAGAATAATTAAAAGTAAAATGGTTACGTATCAGTGATATAGAATTTTCATGAGTTAATAATAAATAAATAAATAGACACATTAGTAAAAAAAACAATTAACATATATTAAATGAATATTACAAATAAAATATATTCTGGACTTTTGGTATAAATTGATGTGGAGATTACCACTATGATTATGGCTCTTTACATCTCGGTGCTAAACATGTGGAGATAATGCCTTAAACCTTTAAATCAGTGTGACTTAAGTGATGAAAGTTACTTTTACTGCGTGTGACAAAATTAAGTTCTGTACGTGCTGATCATTGCATAAACGATTCAAACCTAAATCCAAACAATATTGTACTTCTTTTATTTTTCTTCTATAATGCATTATCAATGTATCTTATATATTTTTGCAACAGTACGTTTCATTACTTAGCTTCTTAGGGAACACTTTAATAAAGTTCAAAACAGTCATTTGTGCCTCTGCCTGATGAAATCCTCCAATAATAGCCTATAACAGTCACAGTAGACTTATTGCATTACCACTCCGGTCTTATGTTGGTTTGATATCTTGGACTGTCTTAATCCTGTTGGTCGATGATCATGAATATTATAGAACAGCTCAGAGGGATTAGTGACCTATACCATTTACATTTATTGGCGGTGATTTCATCTTTCTAGAAATAAAAATATAACTATATTTCGCTATAAATACCCATGTATCTAACCCCTTGAGTGCTAGGTGACTGTGTGACATGTTGCCTAGCAATCCATCCCATTCCTGTTAACCCACAGTGCAATCCAGACTGTAATTTTCTTAATAGATTTTTATTTTTATTTAATATGTGAGCACTACTACAACTTTAATACATAGAGTATGGAGAATGCTATTGTCTTGCACATGCTCTCTGGTTACTTTTAATTAGAGACGTTCGTGGACCCCATGTGTTTTGGTTTTCATTTTAACAAAACCACCCTCAAATGTTATGGCTTTGGTTTTGGCAAAATCAACGTCAAATGTTTTGGTTTGGTTTCAGTACTGGTTTTGGTTTTGGATTTCTTTAAAATTACTAAAGACACCTTAAATCACGGAAAAAATAGAGCTGGGACTCGGTTCTACTAGGAGCCCCAAAAATGATCTAAGCCGGTGCTCCAAAGTTCGGGTGTGTTCCGTTTTCAGCAAAACTGAACCTCTCATTTCTACTTTTAATAAATATATTACTTTATCTTTCCAGTTCCCTCCTGCTCTATTTACTAAAAGTTCTAAAAAGGAAGAGTTGTTGCCCATAGTGACCAATCAGATTGCAGCTATCATATATCTAGTACATGATAGAAAATGATAACTATAATCTGATTGTTTGTTATGGCCAAGAGTTTCCTTTTCAGAAGTTTTTGAAAATCTTCCCAGACTCCCATTTTTTTTCAAGTTGCTCATTTGTGCTAGAAATGCCCTCTCTACTTTTTATACAATGATATCACAATAGCAGCTTATAAGATTTGGGCCCAAATGTAAAACCTGCGATTTGCAGACACTGTCACATTTTCAGCAATATAGCCACTAGATTTAAATCGTCAATTAGTTTCATGAGAAAAACAAGCTGGTATTGCCTTAAAACTAAGGCCCTGATTCAGACCCACTCGCGAGCGGCTGTCCGCTCGCAAGTGGGTCGATGTTCTGCACTGAGCATGCGCACGACGGAGGGAGCTCCGTCGTGCGCATGCGCCAGACGCGACGAGCGAAGGACTTTCCTTCGCTCGTTGTGTCTGATCAAAGGGGGCGTGCTGTCGATGTTGATTGACAGCATGCCCCCTTTGGTGGGCATGCCGGGGGCGTGCCTCCCTGACGGGGGCGTTCCTAAGGGAACGCCTCCCATCAGAAGCCGGCCCACTGACATCACTAGTGATGTCAGTGGGAGTGATTTTGGCTCTGATAAAGCCAAAATCACTCCGGAGCTTGCGGTTGAAAACCTCAACCGCAGGCTCCGGCTCGCAGTTTCGATGGTCGCGATGGTCACGACCATCGCGGCCAACAAACTGCACGCTCGTATAGGCTGTGGGTGGTGACCCACAGCTATACGAGCGTCCAGGAGGACGCTCCATTTTAATGGAGGGCGGCCCTCATTCAGAGCGTGCGCTCTGCTCAGAGCGTACGGCTCTGAATGAGGGCCTAAATTGGCACTTTAAATTTTGAAGCTACTGTATGTCACAGAAATTGCACTGTTGCTGGCAAATCAGACTATTTCGGGTGTGGTGCAATAAGCTAGGTAAATGAAACATGTCAAAATCTCTTTAATTCATGATTTGATTTTGGAATAAATTTTATATTTTATAGTACCCTACACAGTAGTATTTCGATTCATCATATTTAAAAATAATTGTGCTAATTAATTATTGCATTTCCAATTTACCATTAAATTGTGTTTATATAGAGCAGTGAATATGCTCCTGTTTTCACCTCTTTTGATTTCACCTTTTGTGTTTATACTTGCAGTGAATATCTGTTACATTACCAAGTGTTTTTAGAAATGTGTTGTACTGTCGTTATGTACATTTAAAAGGTTAATAGTCCAATTTTCATCTCTCATGAGCTGTTCTGGATTTCACGTTAAAAGTTTGTTACTGTTAGTGTGTTACTTTATTTTTAGCAATAAAAATATATATAATAGATAAAAATATTTAAGGTATCAAATTGCCATTTTGGAAGACGACTCAGGAAATTCAGTCGTACACAATATGCCCACATTGCTTGCTTTAAAATAAATGTGGATCTTTGTTTCTAGTAAGATACAAGTAGTAGAGAAATAAAAAATAGCAAAGTATTTTAACAGTATTTTTAGGTCAAATGTTTTTTTTTTTTTAAATTGTTAATTAACCCCCTAACTGACTTGTTTTTGTGTTTTTACAAAATGGGTCATACAAATGTTATTTAAAAAAAAAAAAAATTATGTGTAAAACATGTATTTAAAAATGAATTAAAATATATTCCTGCAAAAAAATATGAGTAGGGGGTGGGTTGCACCACCCTGTGGCCCCCATTGTAAAACTACCTTCCATCCCCATTGGCAATAGACCCCCAGATAAAAGTGCTATCTATTAGCATGATGTCTTTAGTGGTAATAGATCCCCATCTGTGTAAACCTCACCACCCAGGGCCGGTGCTACTATTAGGCAAGGCAGGAGCCTATGTTGGCTAATGGATGCCTCGGCTCTGGTTGTGTCTGCCCCCTCATTATTTTCACCCTGTTATATTTTGTTCCTTTCTAGACTTGGCTAAGCTACAAAGAAGCCTATTTATTAAGCACTTCGGAGCCTGACAATGCAATTGCATTAGTGCGTTAGCTAAATACTGTATGTGCATTTATGTATAGATAATACTTTGCTGTAATCTTTTCACTGGGAAAAACTATTATCTGAGTCACTGTCCCAGAAAGAGGCTTAAAATGCCCCTACTGTGGCTACTGCAATATATGGCAATAAGGAATGATTGTTTTTCAGGACCCCCACTAACGATAAATAAATCCCAAAATAATGTAATCACTAATCACAGTTGTGTCCCTTGTCACTAGGCTTTCATACAAGGAGTGACAAACTTTTAAATATCTTCTTTGTTTATTGTAATAATTTTTATAGTTAACACTCACCAGCTTAGTGGAGCTCCTTGGGACTGCAGGGAGACGAGAGATGAGGCAGCAACAGCTCAGCCTTGCTTCTGTATAGTCAGACACTGCTTGCAGAGTTGGAGGTGGGGCCACTCCACGGGCAGTAAGCTACACAGAAAGAGAGCTATTAGAGGCATGCCTCACAGTACGGGGGCGTGTTGAGCACTGATGGACCCTTTGGATGTGTCATGTGACCAGGAATTGCACTGCAGTGTTTAGAGATCGGAGCTCAGTCAGCAGCAGCAAGAGAAGACACAGTGATGCAGGTAGGAGAATCAATGGACACTGAAGCTTTAGTGTAGTGAGGAGATAGTTACAGTGAGTAGAGGGTGAGACAGGCTCCCGGCACTCAGACCCATCTCCATGTGTGCCTCTCCAGCCATTGACCTCACCGCAAGTCACTGCTACAAACAGCTTCATTCGTTCCATCATAGCAAATAAATAAACTTATAGAATTTCTCTTATGGTCAACCCTTTATAATTACATTATACATTTGCAAAGGGGAAGGGGGATATTTACAGATACAGAATGCCTTTAAATCATATACTGTATGCAGCCAAGTATCAGATAAGACCACAATACACCAGATATCCTTTCTGTTCAATTGTATTATTACCAGAGCACCAGAAAGCACAAATAGGAATAGCATGGCAGGCTTTTTTCCTTACCATGATCTACAGGGCATATATTGGCTTGTGTATAATTAATGTTAGCGAATTGCGATCCTAGCACAACATAAGCTATATTACTGGGAGCAGAAGGCAAAGACAGAAATGGTGATTGCTCAGCAATTTACTCAAGAGAATGAGATGGAAAAGTCATTGTAAATTAATGGTTGCGAGGCCTTGATGTTGTCTGCTACATATCATAAATCTTTTCTGAAATATGAAAGGGGGACGTCACAGCCGCTCAGGGAATACCGGACTGTAAATTTTTCAAAAGTCTGTTTTTAAAACTCAGCATCACAGAGCATACTGATGAGAGGTTCCTTTTGTTTAATGTAAAGACGTTTCCTCACATACGGCTTTTATAAATAGTGAATGTGATAATGCTGTAGTGTCTACTTATAGCCTTACATACTAGTGTCTCATCACTACACTGGACAAAGACATCCAGTCAGTCTATCTATCTATCTATCTATCTATCTATCTATCTATCTATCTATCTATCTATCTATCTATCTATCTATCTATCTATCTATCTATCTATTTCTCTATCTAGCTATCTCTAGCATGTATCTATCTATCTATCTATCTATCTATCTATCTATCTATCTATTTCTCTATCTAGCTATCTCTAGTATGTATCTACCTATCTATCTAATACCAGAAGAAAACAATTCATTGTCTGTAAAATGCTTTGTTTCAAAGATATTATTGATTAAACTCAATTTATAGCATTTTATTTATAGGGGCAAGCTTCCATTGGTAGGTACGAAGGATAAAAATGTTATTTGACGTTGGGGTAACAAGTAACTTGGCATCATTTACTCATATTGATGGACAAAAATATTGAAATTCAGCAGAATTTAGAATATCCTTAAGTACTTAAGTGTAAGTCCTTATAACAGTGTGGAATATATATATACAATTGTATGTAGGTTCATCCTTGCTCCAGTGTTCGGTGATGCACTGCCTGACATTAATAGTTAGCTCCTCTGGCACCGTTTTATTTATGTATAGCACCTAGGGGCTGGCTGTTACCTCCTTTGTATCATTGTTATTAGACAGTACAGGAGATTGTACTGTGTCTTCTCATCATTTAGTTTAAATTCACAGAATAAATGTTGCCATGCCAAGAGCTCGGGTGAAATTTACCTCCGCAGTGAAATTCCACTTGCTCCAGCTGATAAGCTTCTTCCTGTGATTACTGCCCCAAGCACATTTCACTGGAGTGGGGACATATAAAGGAAATCTGCCTTCCAAGCTATGCCCCCATTTAGCAAATATGTATTGGAGTTATAGTAATGTAAGTACTCCCAGCAATGCCCTGTCTGCCATCCTTATTAATTTCAGTTTGCCTAATAAGTTTTTCAAATATTTTCAAATTACACTTTGTTGTCATGCCTGGGAACATTCATCTACTTTCTCTGCAGAGCAACTAACAAAACAGTCAATATATATATATTTTGAAATGACATATAAAGCCCCATTTAACAATGATGCATACGAGGGCTATAACCTCCTTTCAGTATTCAACAAACAGCGATAAACTAAGATTATGGTTGTTTGTCACTGTAACGATTACAGAGAGCAATATGGTCCCCATTGTAGGCAAAGGGGACCCAGCGCAGCCTTTCCAGCTTCAGTGAAGACTACCGGGCATTGCTGAGTCCCCACCGGGTGAAAGAGTCATGAGCATGTGCAGACTAGCCATCTCGCATACACATGACAAAGCAGCCCATTGCTCACAGCTATAGACTGCCAACAACAGAGCGGAGGATGCCCCTGAAGAGGGGGTTGTCACTGGAACTCGCTGGAGAGGTAAGTAATGTGTACTACCAACAGCATCACAGAGATGCTAACCGAAATATGCCGCTGGTATTAAGACTCGTTGTTAAATGGGCACATAGTTTAAAATTAATGAACAAAAACTTTCACATTCATTGCTGCACAATAAGGGGTGGAGGAGAGAGGTGAAGATCGAAGGGGAGGGGAAAGGAGCCTATCAGAGAGGAGAGAAGGAGGGAAGTGAGTCAATCAGAGAGAAGAGGGGAGGGAAAAGGAGCCGATCAGAGAGAAGAGGGGAGGGGAAAGGAGATGATCAGAGAGAAGAGGGGAGGGGAAAGGAGATGATCAGAGAGAAGAGGGGAGGGGAAAGGAGATGATCAGAGAGAAGAGGGGAGGGGAAAGGAGCCGATCAGAGAGAAGAGGGGAGGGGAAAGGAGATGATCAGAGAGAAGAGGGGAGGGGAAAGGAGATGATCAGAGAGAAGAGGGGAGGGGAAAGGAGATGATCAGAGAGAAGAGGGGAGGGGAAAGGAGCCGATCAGAGAGAAGAGGGGAGGGGAAAGGAGATGATCAGAGAGAAGAGATTGAGGGGAAAGGAGCCGATCAGAGAGAAGAGGGAAGGGGAAAGGAGATGATCAGAGAGAAGAGGGGAAGGGAAAGGAGATGATCAGAGAGAAGAAGGGAGGGGAAAGGAGCCGATCAGAGAGAAGAGGGGATGGGAAAGGAGATGATCTGAGATAAGAGGGGAGGGGAAAGGAGCCGATCAGAGAGAAGAGGGGAGGGGAAAGGAGCTGATCAGAGAGAAGAGGGGAGGGGAAAGGAGATGATCAGAGAGAAGAGGGGAGGGGAAAGGAGCTGATCAGAGAGAAGAGGGGAGGGGAAAGGAGATAATCAGAGAGAAAAGGGGAGGGGAAAGGAGATGATCAGAGAGAAGAGGGGAGGGGAAGGACCCGATCAGAGAGAAGAGAAGGAGGGAAGTGAGTCAATCAGAGAGAAGAGGGGAGGGAAAAGGAGCCAATCAGAGAGAAGAGGGGAGGGGAAAGGAGATGATCAGAGAGAAGAGGGGAGGGGAAAGGAGATGATCAGAGAGAAGAGGGGAGGGAAAAGGAGCTGATCAGAGAGAAGAGGGGAGGGTAAAGGAGATGATCAGAGAGAAGAGGGGAGGGGAAAGGAGCCGATCAGAGAGAAGAGGGGAGGGGAAATGAGATGATCAGAGAGAAGAGGGGAGGGGAAAGGAGCCGATCAGAGAGAAGAATGTAGGGGAAAGGAGCTGAACAGTGAGAAGAGGAAGGGAAAAAGGAGCCGATCAGAGAGAAGAGGAAGGGGAAAGGAGCCAATCAGAGAAGAGGGGAGGGGAAAGGAGCCGATCAGAAAGAAGAGGGGAGGGGAAAGGAGCCGATCAGAGAGAAGAGGGGAGGGGAAAGGAGCCGATCAAAGAGAAGAGGGGAGGGGAAAGGAGCTGATCAGAGAGAAGAGGGGAGGGGAAAGACGCCGATCAGAGAGAAGAGGGGAGGAGAAAGGAGCCGATCAGAGAGAAGAGGGGAGGGGAAAGGAGCTGATCAGAGAGAAGAGGGGAGGGGAGGGGAAAGGAGCCGATAAAAGAGAAGAAGGGAGGGGAAAGGAGACAATCAGAAAGAAGAGGGGAGGGGAAAGGAGCCGATCAGAGAGAAGAGGGGAGTGGAAAGGAGCCGATCAGAGAGAAGAGGGGAGGGGAAAGGAGCCGATCAGAGAGAAGAGGGGATGGGAAAGGAGCCGATTAGAGAGAAGAGGGGAGGGGAAAGGAGCCGATCAGAGAGAAGAGGGGAGGGGAAAGGAGCTGATCAGAGAGAAGAGGGGAGGGGAAAGGAACCAATCAGAGAAAAGAGCAGAGGGCAAAGGAACTGATCAGAGAGAAGAGGAGAGGGGAAAGGAGCCGATCAGAGAGAAGAGGGGAGGTGAAAGGAGCCAATCATAGAGAAGAGGGGAGGGGAAAGGAGCCAATCAGAGAGAAGACGGTAGGGGAATGGAGCTGATTAGAGAGAAGAGGGGAGGGGAAAGGAGCCAATCAGAGAGAAGAGGGGAGGGGAAAGGAGCCGATCAGAGAGAAGAGAAGGAGGGAAGTGAGTCAATCAGAGCGAAGAGGGGACGAAAAGGAGCCGATCAAAGAGAAAAGGGGAGGGGAAAGGAGATGATCAGAGAGAAGAGGGGAGGGGAAGGAGATGATCAGAGAGAAGAGGGGAGGGGAAAGGAGCCAATCAGAGAGAAGAGGGGAGGGGAAAGGAGATGATCAGAGAGAAGAGGGGAGGGGAAAGGAGCCGCTCAGAGAGAAGAGGGGAGGGGAAAGGCGCCGATCAGAGTGAAGAAGGGAGGGGAAAGGAGCTGATCAGAGAGAAGAAGGGAGGGGAAAGGAGCTGATCAGAGAGAAGAGGAAGGGGAAAGGAGCCGATCAGAGAGAAGAGGGGAAGGGTAAGGAGCCGATCAGAGAGAAGAGGGGAGGGGAAAGGAGCCAATTAGAGAGAAGAGGGGAGGGGAAAGGAGCTGATCAGAGAGAAGAAGGGAGGGGAAAGGAGCCGATCAGAGAGAATAGAGGAGGGGAAAGGAGCCGATCAGAGAGAAGAGGGGAGGGGAAAGGAGCCGATCAGAGAGAAGAGGGGAGGGGAAAGGAGCCAATCAGAGAGAAGAGGGGAGGGGAAAGGAGCCGATCAGAGAGAAGAGGGGAGGGGAAAGGAACCGATCAGAGAGAAGAGGGGAGGGGAAAGGAACAAATCAGAGAGAAGAGGAGAGGGGAAAGGTGATGATCAGAGAGAAGAGGGGAGGGGAAAGGAGCCAATCAGAGAGAAGAGGGGAGGGGAAAGGAACTGATCAGAGAGATTAGGAGTGGGGAAAGGAGCTGATCAGAGAGAAGAGGGGAGGGGAAAGCAGCCAATCAGAGAGAAGAGGGGAGGGGAAAGGAGCCAATCAGAGAGAAGAAGGGAGGGGTAAGGAGCCCATCAGAGAGAAGAGGGGAGGGGAAGGGAACCGATCAGAGAGGAGAGGGGAGGGGAAAGGAGCCGATCAGAGAGAGGAGGGGAGGGGAATGGAACCGATCGGAGAGAAGAGGGGAGGGGAAAGGTGGTGATCAAAGAGAAGAGTAAAGGGGAAAGGAACTGATCAGAGAGAAGAGGGGAGGGGAAAGGACTTAATCAGAGAGTAAACAGAATAGGAAAGGAACAGATCAGAGAGTAGCAGTGACTACAAAAGAGCCTATAGAAATGATGATTTATGTGGCACAAGGCTAGGTAACATGTGGCACTCCAGCTGCTGTGGAACTGCACATCCCAGCATTCTCTGACACAGTTTTGCTGTTCGGGCAGGCTAAACCTATGGGAGGGCATGCTGTTGTTCTACAGCACCTGGAGTGCCACATGTTGCCTACCCTTTGATATACTATAGCATATATGTACAGCAAAATGAAGCACCAAAAGCACAGTGATAGCTGTGAGATAAAATTGACAGACAGCCAACATATATCTATCTCCTATCTATCTATCTATCTATCTATCTATCTAGCTCATATCTATCTATCTATCTATCTAACTCATATCTATCCATCTATCTCATATATATCTATCTATCTATCTATCTATCTAGCTCATATCTATCTATCTATCTATCTATCTAACTCATATCTATCTATCTATCTATATATCTCATATCTATCTATCTATCTATCTATCTATCTATCTATCTATCTATCTATCTATCTATCTCATATCTATCTATCTCATATCTATCTATCTATCTCATATCTATCTGTCTATCTATCTATCTCATATCTATCTATCTATCTCATATCTATCTATCTATCTATCTATCTAATATCTATCTATCTAGCTCATATATATATATATCTATCTCATATCTATCTATCTATCTATCTATCTCATATCTATCTATCTATTTATCAGTCTATCTCATATCTATCTATCTATCTATCTATCTATCTGTCTATCTATCTATCTATCTATCTCATATCTATCTATCTATATATCTACCTATCTATCTATCTCATATCTATCTATCTATTTATCTACCTATCTATCTGTCTATCTATCTATCTATCTATCTCATATCTATCTATCTATCTATCTATCTCATATCTATCTATCTGTCTATCTCATATCTATCTATCTATCTATCTATCTATCTATCTATTTCTCAGTCTATCTATCTATCTATCTATCTATCTATCTATCTGTCTATCTCATATCTATCTATCTATCTATCTATCTGTCTATCTATCTCATATCTATCTATCTAATATCTATCTGTCTATCTATCTCATATCTATCTATCTATCTATCTATCTCATATCTATCTATATGTCTATCTATCTCATATCTATCTATCTCATATCTATCTATTTATCTACCTATCTATCTGTCTATCTATCTATCTATCTGTCTATTTACCTCATATCTATCTATCTATCTATCTATCTATCTATCTATCTATCGCATATCTATCTCATATCTATCTATCTATCTATCTATCTATTTCTCTATCTAGCTATCTCTAGTATGTATCTACCTATCTATCTAATATCAAAAGAAAACAATTCATGTCTGTAAAATGCTTTGTTTCAAAGATATTATTGATTAAACTCAATTGATAGCATTTTATTTATAGGGGCAAGCTTCCATTGGTAGGTACGAAGGATAAAAATTTTATTTGACGTTGGGGTAACAAGTAACTTGGCATCATTTACTCATATTGATGGACACAAATATTGAAATTCAGCAGAATTTAGTATATCCTTAACTACTTAAGTGTAAGTCCTTATAACAGTGTGGAATATATATATACAATTGTATGTAGGTTCATCCTTGCTCCAGTGTTCGGTGATGCACTGCCTGACATTAATAGTTAGCTCCTCTGGCACCATTTTATTTATGTATAGAACCTAGGGGCTGGCTGTTACCTCCTTTGTATCATTGTTATTAGTCAGTACAGGAGATTGTACTGTGTCTTCTCATCATTTAGTTTAAATTCACAGAATAAATGTTGCCATGCCAAGAGCTCGGGTGAAATTTACCTCCACAGTGAAATTCCACTTGCTCCAGCTGATAAGCTTCTTCCTGTGATTACTGCCCCAACCACATTTCACTGGAGTGGGGACATATAAAGGAAATCTGCCTTCCAAGCTATGCCCCCATTTAGCAAATATGTATTGGAGTTATAGTAATGTAAGTACTACCAGCCATGCCCTGTCTGCCATCCTTATTAATTTCAGTTTGAATAATAAGTTTTTAAAATGTTTTCAAATTACACTTTGTTGTCATGCCTGGGAACATTCATCTACTTTCTCCGCAGAGCAACTGACAAAACAGTCAATATATATATATTTTGAAATGACATATAAAGCCCCATTTAACAATGATGCATACGAGGGTTATAACCTCCTTTCAGTATTCAACAAACAGCGATAAACTAAAATTACGGTTGTTTATCACTGTATCACTTACAGAGAGCGATATTGTCCTCATTGTCGGCAAAGGGGACCCAGCGCAGCCTTTCCAGCTTCACTGAACAATACCGGGCATTGCTGAGTCCCCACCGGGTGAAAGAGTCATGAGCATGTGCAGACTAGCCATCTCGCATACACATGACACAGCAGCCCATTGCTCGCAGCTATAGACTGCCAGTAACAGAGCGGAGGATACCCTTGAAGAGGGGGTTGTCACTGGACCTCGCTGTCAAGGTAAGCAATGTGTACTACCGACAGCATCACTGAGATACTAATCGAAATATGCCGCTGGTATTAAGACTCGTTGTTTAAAGGGCACATAGTTTAAAATTAATTAACAAAACCTTTCACGTTCACTGCTGCACAATAAGGGGTGGAGGATAGAGGTGAAGATCGAAGGGGAGGGGAAAGGAGCCTATCAGAGAGGAGAGAAGGAGGGAAGTGAGTCAATCAGAGAGAAGAGGGGAGGGAAAAGGAGCCGATCAGAGAGGAGAGAAGGAGGGAAGTGAGTCAATCAGAGAGAAGAGGGGAGAGAAAAGGAGCCGATCAGAGAGAAGAGGGGAGGGAAAGGAGCCGATCAGAGAAAAGAGGGGAGTGGAAAGGAGCTGATCACAGAGAAGAGGAAGGGGAAAGGAGCCAATCAGAGAGAAGAGGGGAGGGGAAAGGAGCCGATCAGAGAGAAGAGGGGAGGGGAGGGGAAAGGAGCCGATCAGAGAGAAGAGGGGAGGGGAAAGGAGATGATCAGAGAGAAGAGGTGAGGGGAAAGGAGCTGATCAGAGAGAAGAGGAAGGGGAAAGGAGCCGATCAGAGAGAAGAGGGGAGGGGAAAGGAGCCGATCAGAGAGAAGAGGGGAGGGGAAATGAGCTGATCAGAGAGAAGAAGGGAGGGGAAAGGAGCCGATCAGAGAGAAGAGGGGAGGGGAAAGGAGCCGATCAGAGAGAAGAGGGGAGGGGAAAGGAGCCGATCAGAGAGAAGAGCGGAGGGGAAAGGAGCCGATCAGAGAAAAGAGGGGAGGGGAAAGGAGCCGATCAGAGAGAAGAGGAGGGAAGTGAGTCAATCAGAGAGAAGAGGGGAGGGAATAGGAGCCATCAGAGAGAAGAGGGGAGGGGAAAGGAGATTATCAGAGAGAAGAGGGGAGGGGAAAGGAGCCGATCAGAGAGAAGAGGGGAGGGGAAAGGAGATGATCAGAGAGAAGAGGGGAGGGGAAAGGAGCCAATCAGAGAGAAGAGGGGAGGGGAGAGGAGCAGATCAGAGAGAAGAGGGGAGGGGAAAGGAGATGATCAGAGATAAGAGGGGAGGGGAATGGAGCCGATCAGAGAGAAGAGGGGAGGGGAAAGGAGCTGATCAGAGAGAAGAGGGGAAGGGAAAGGAGATGATCAGAGAGAAGAGGAAGGGGAAAGGAGCCAATCAGAGAGAAGAGTGGAGGGGAAAGGAGCCGATCAGAGAGAAGAGGGGAGGGGAAAGGAGCCGATCAGAGAGAAGAGGGGAGGGGAAAGGAGATGATCAGAGAGAAGAGGGGAGGGGAAAGGAGCCGATCAGAGAGAAGAGGGGAGGGGAAAGGAGCTGATCAGAGAGAAGAAGGGAGGGGAAAGGAGCCGATCAGAGAGAAGAGGGGAGGGGAAAGAAGCTGATCAGAGAGAAGAGGGGAGGGGAAAGGAGCCGATCAGAGAGAAGATGGGAGGGGAAAGGAGATGATCAGAGAGAAGAGGGGAGGGGAAAGGAGCCGATCAGAGAGAAGAGGGGAGGGGAAAGGAGCCGATTAGAGAGAAGAGGGAAGGGGAAAGGAGCCAATCATAGAGAAGAGGGGAGGGGAAAAGAACCGATCAGAGAGAAGAGGGGAGGGGAAAGGAACCGATCAGAGAGAAGAGGGGAGGGGAAAGGAACCGATCAGAGAAAAGAAGGGAGGGGAAAGGAACCAATCAGAGAGAAGAGGAGAGGGGAAAGGTGATGATCAGAGAGAAGAGTGGAGGGGAAAGGAGCTGATCAGAGAGAAGAGGAGAGGTGAAAGGAGCTGATCAAAGAGAAGAGGGGAGGGGAATGGAGCCAATCAGAGAGAAGAGGGGAGGGGAAAGGAGCTGATTAGAGAGAAGAGGGGAGGGGAAAGGAGCCAATCAAAGACAAGAGGGGAGGGGAAAGGAGCCGATCAGAGAGAAGACGGGAGTGGAAAGGAACCGATCAGAGAGAAGAGAGTAGGGGAAAGGAGCTGATAAGAGAGAAGAGGGGAGAAGAAAGGAGCAGATCAGAGAGAAGAGGGGAGGGGAAAGGAGTTGAATAGAGAGAAGAGGGGTGGGGAAAGGAGTCGATCAGAGAGAAGAAGGGAGGGGAAAGGAGCCGATCAGAGAGAAGTGGAAAGGAACCAATCAGAGAGAAGAGAGTAGGGAAAAGGAGCTGATTAGAGAGAAGAGGGAGGGGAAAGGAGCTGATCAGTGAGAAGAGGGGAGGGGAAAGGAGCCGATCAGAGAGAAGAGGGGAGGGGAAAGGAACCGATCAGAGAGAAGAGTAAAGGGGAAAGGAGCCGATCAGAGAGAAGAGGGGAGGGGAAAGGAGTTAATCAGAGAGTAAACAGAAAAGGAAAGGAACAGATCAGAGAGTAGCAGTGACTACAAAAGAGCCTATAGAAATGATTATTTATGTGGCACAAGGATAGGCAACATGTGGCACTCCAGCTGCTGTGGAACTACACATCCCAGCATGCTCTGACACAGTTTTGCTGTTAGGGCAGGCTAAACCTATGGGAGGGCATGCTGTTGTTCTACAGCACCTGGAGTGCCACATGTTGCCTACCCTTTGATATACTGTAGCATATATGTACAGCAAAATGAAGCACCAAAAGCACAGTGATAGCTGTGAGATAAAATTGACAGACAGCCAACATATATCTATCTCATATCTATCTATCTATCTATCTATCTATCTATCTATCTAGCTCATATCTATCTATCTATCTCATATCTATCTATCTATCTATCTATCTATCTCATATCTATCTATCTATCTCATATCTTTCTATCTATCTGTCTAATATCTATATATCTATCTATGTAGCTCATATCTATCTTTCTATCTATCAATCTATCTATCTATCTCATATCTATCTATCTATCTATCTATCTAACTTATATCTATCTTTCTATCTATTTATCAGTCTATCTCATATCTATCTATCTATCTCATATCTATCTATCTATCTATCTATCTCATATCTATCTGTCTATAAATCTATCTCATATATATTTATCTGTCTATCTATCTCATATCTATCTATCTATCTCATATCTATCTATCTACCTGTCTATCTATCTATCTATCTATCTATCAATCTAATATCCATCTATCTATCTACCTCATATATTTCTATCTATATATCTTTCTATCTCATACCTATCTATCTATCTATCTATCTATCTATCTCATATCTATCTTTCAGTCTATCTCATATCTAGTATCTATCTATCTAACTGTCCATCTATCTATCTATCTATCTATCTATCTATCTATCTCATATCTATCTATCTATCTATCTATCTGTCTATCTATCTCATATCTATCTATTTATTAGTCTATCTCATATCTATCTATCTATCTATCTATCTATCTAGCGCATATCTATCTATTTATCTATCTCATATCTATCTATCTATCTATCTATCTACCTATCTCATATCTATCTATCTATTTCTCAGTCTATCTATCTATCTCTCTAGTTATCTGTCTCATATCTATCTATCTCACATCTATCTATCTATCTGTCTATCTATCTCATATCTATCTATCTATCTAATATCTATCTGTCTATCTATCTCATATCTATCTATCTATCTCATATCTATCTATTTCATATCTATCTATCTTTCTATCTATCTGTCTATCTATCTCATGTCTATCTATCTATCTCATATCGATCTATCTATCTACCACACATCTATCTATCTATCTTTCTGTCTCATATCTATCTATCTATCTCATACCTATCTATCTCATATCTATCTAACTCATATCTAACTATCTATATAACTATCTATCTATCTCATATCTATCTATCTCATATCTATCTATCTATCTCATATCTATCTATGTATCTATCTATCTATCTATCTCTCATATCTATCTATCTATCTATCTATCTATCTCATATCTATCTATCTATCTATCTACCTCATATCTATCTATCTATCTATCTATCTATCCTTCTATCTATCTATCTATCTCATATCTATATATCTCATATCTATCTATCTATCTATCTATCTGTCTAATATCTATCTATCTCATATCTATCTATCAATCTATCTCATATCTATCTTTATTTCTTTCTATCTATCTATCTCATATCTATCTATCTATCTATCTAATATCTATCTATCTGTCTATCTCATATCTATCTATCTATCTATCTCATATCTATCTATCTATCTATCTATCTCATATCTATCTATCTCATATCTATCTGTCTATCTGCCTCACATCTCTCTATCTATCTATCTATCTATCTATCTATCTATCTATCTGTCTATCTCATATCTATCTATCTCATATCTATCTATCTCATATCTATCTATCTATCTTTCTCATATCTATCTATCTCATATCTAACTATCTATCTAACTATCTATCTCATATCTATCTATCTCATAT